>JALBCR010002341.1:0-180542 GCA_030710515.1 Abscondita cerata
CTCAGTGTGCTGGTTCAGTTACGTATTGCTATCTCTAAGCTTAATACGTGCAAACAACTCTTGGTGGTGTTACGAAAATACATAGAAAGCATAAATCTGTGAATGAAGTGAATAAACTTAAACGTCATATTAATCATACTATAAATACACTTCGCAAAGCTATTAAAATGAAATACATAGAAAAATATTTTGAATCTTCTTCTTCTATAGAAACTTAAGTTTATCATATTTAAAAATATTACCGTTTGAAACTTAATGAACTAAAAAAAAATTGCTAATAAAATCCGGTAATGGTTTAATAAATGTTAACCCTAAAAGTGTAATGTGAGTTGGGAAGATGTAGAAATCATGTTTCAACAATAGAATTCATACAGGATTTATATCAAGTATTAACATAAAAGATTCTTTAATTTTTTAAAAATCTTTCCAAATGGTTTAATTTGAAAATTAAACAAGCAGTTAAAGAATCAATGTTAAAAAGTAAATGTCATTTTGAGTGCTAATTTTTTAAACCTCAAACGGGAGAAATAAGTTAAAGACGTTTTGTACTAAGAATAATGTCATAGATCCTACAACCAATTTGAAACAATGGTATCCAGAATATGTAATTGATAAGCTTTCTGCAAAATTAGAAGAATTTTCTAAAAAAGAAGCGGATTGGCTTTTGTAGGAGCTTTTGGGATTAAAAGTAAATATTAATAAACACGATCCTCTTAAAATAGGTTATTCAACATATGTATCGGTTCCAGATTGTATACAAAAAAAACGTTATGTTATAAAACATTAACAACAACGATCCTTATTGTCTTTCTTTAGTCTATCGTATCCCGCTTTGTATCCGGTTAACGCAGATTCCGATAGAAGTCTTCGTACCTACATTTTCCCAAAATGTTTTAAATTGTGATGGTATAACTTTTCCCCATGATAATAAAAGATATAAGAACTTTGAAACTTAACAATTTGGTCATTAATTTGTTCAGTATTGAAAATAATAAAATTTTACCTTGTTCGCTTAGTCCTGTTAATGAAAAGTAATGTTAAAATGCAAATCTCCTTATGCTTTCTTTAAGCGAAGCAAGTGTAAATGAGTTATCTGACTTACACCTTTGTTTCCATTTTACTTGGATTAAAAATTTATCTGCTCTTTTGTCGAACCAAGTGTCATCTCATAAGCATAAGATTTTTATTTGTGAACGATGTTTAAATTATTTTACAACTCAGGATATTCTCGAAAAACATAAAAGTATTGTATTAATTCAAACGAGTGTTCCATTACGTTACC
This sequence comes from Abscondita cerata, assembly GCA_030710515.1. Taxonomy (NCBI): domain Eukaryota; kingdom Metazoa; phylum Arthropoda; class Insecta; order Coleoptera; family Lampyridae; genus Abscondita; species Abscondita cerata. The sequence goes on from JALBCR010002341.1 coordinate 1,283, forward strand.
AAAGCAAAAGGATAAATTCTTATCATTTAAAATTATCGTTTTTAAGAGAGGTTGCCTTTTGTTATTTATGCTGAATTAGAATGTATTTTAGAGAAATGTAAGGTTAACGAAGCTGAAAATAAAAAGTACACGATACAAAACATATACCATTTAGTATAGCTTATTATTTAAAATGGTCTTATGATGATTTTTTTCCAAGTTTAATATGCACCGAGGAATTGATTGCATCGATTGCTTAGTATGGGAATTAAAAGACATAAGTCACATGTGCCATGAAGAACTTAAAACGATTGTTCCAATGGAGAATCTCAATCCACAACAAAATCAACTTCTGATGTGTGTCATATTTTTAAGAAACGTTTAAAGATAAGCAAGTTAAGGTTCGAGATCACAATCATCAAGATGGAAAATTTAGAGGAGTTGCTCAACAAGGGTGTAACTTAAATTTTAAAATGAGCATTATAGTAGTATTTTTACAATTTAAGTGGCTAAGATGCACATTTCATTATTAGAAAGTTATCTACATTGTTTGAAGGAAGCATTAAATTATTACCAATAAATAAAGAAAAGTATATTTCATTTAGCAAGTCTATACCTAATATTAGTATTTCGCTTAGGTTTATAGATTCATTTCGTTTTATGTCACAAAGTTTAGATAAACTTTCTTCTAATTTACAAAATGATCGTAAAAACATTGTTAAAGCTTATTGTAAAAGTTTAGAAGAATTTAATTTATTAAATAAAAAGTGTGTTTCCTTATGACTATATAGATTCATGGGCAAAACTAGAAGAAAATTATTTACCACCTAAAGAAGAATTTTATTCTCAATTGCTTGATGAAAACATAAGTAATGAAGATTATAATCATGCTGTAAATGTTTGGAAAACTTTGGAATCCAAAATCTAGGTGAATATTCTGATTTATATTTAAAACTGATGTACTTCTACTAGCTGATGTATTTGAAGCTTTTCGAGAAACGTGTTTAAACACGTATACCTTAGACCCTTTACATTATTATACTGCACCGGATTAACTTTTGATGCTATGCTAAAGACTACAAAAGTTTCGTTAGAACTTCTTACTGATGTCGATACCGTTATGTTTATTGAGAAAGGAATTCGAGGAGGTGTTTCACAATGTTCTAATAGGTATGCAAAGCAAATAATAAATACATGCAAGAGAAATTTGATATGAATAAAGATAGTACATATTTAATGTATTTTGATGTTAATAACTTAATGGAGCAGCCATGTCTCAATACCTTCCTTATGGAAATTTTATATTTATGAATAACTTTAATATTCAAGACATTTTAAATACCCCAGATGATTTTGCTTTTGGATATATATTAGAATGTGATTTAGAGTATCCGATACAATTACATAATTTACATAGTGATTTACCACTAGCTCCGGAACATATGATCCCTCCAAACTCAAAACTAAGATAAAAAGTTATTATTAACATTTCCAAAAACAATATATCCTTCACTACAGGAACTTAAAAATGTATTTAAGACTAGAATGCAACTTACAAAAGTTCATAGAGTACTTAAATTTAGTCAGTCTCCATGGTTAAAGGAATACATAGATTTGAATACAAAATTGCGACAACAATCTAAAATGACTTTGAAAAATTTTTTTAAGTTAATGATAAATGCTATATATGGAAAATGTATGGAAAATGTTAGAAAACATAGAGATATCCGTTTAGTAACGAAATGGGATGGACAATGGGGTGCGGTCTCTTATTTCAAAACCAAATTTTCATAGCTCGGTTGTATTTGATGAAGATATGGTAATTGTTGAAATGAATAAATTGAAATTTGTATCAACAAACCCATTTATGTGGGATTTAGCATATTAGATGTTTCAAAAATTTTTCTTTATGAATTTCATTACGACTATATTTTAAAAACGTTTGGGCAAAACACAAAATTATTATATACGGATACTGACAGTTTAATTTATAGTTTTAAAAATATAGACATTTATAAATATATTAAACAAGACAGTTATCGTTTTGATACTTCTGACTATGATACTAACAATGTTTATCAAATAGAACAAAAACAAAAACAACCGGATTAATGAAGGATGAAAATAATGGAAAACTAATGCTCGAATTTGTAGGACTTAGATCAAAGATGTATTCTTATATTATTGAAGAGGGAACTACTACAAAGTTAATAAAAAAATCAAGGGTTGTAAAATCATCTATCAAATCCATAACTTTCGAGGATTACAAAAAATGTCTGTTTAATAAACACTTTTTCAAACTCTTAGTCAATGATCTGTATATTATAAATGCAAATAATCGTGTTTGATGGGGCACAATTATAAAATCATAGCGCGTATGTTATGATGTGTATTATAATTCTAGAGTGTACATTGTAATCAAGTTTCTACAAAACAATAGATACAATGTTTAAAATTGAGTTAGAAGCACAAGAAGCAAAAGAAAAAATTATGAAGAACATCTTAAGAATGCAGTCCGCTCCAGTATCACAAATTCTGCAAAGAAAGCTTTGTGTATTTAATAAACAAAGAAGACTTTGTTGTTCCAAACGATATCATGTATTTTACAGCATCACATGGAAGACACTTAACTATTTCAAACATATGTTTACTTTTAGATAAGAGGAGAAGTTTAGATAATTATGTTAACAATATTATAAATATTTGCAAAACAGAGCAGTATGAGTGGATAAATTTAAAGAGAAACTTGATGAAATTTTGGAATTTCATAGTTTGGAACATAATATGTCACACAAATTATATATTATGAAGCTACTGTCTGGATTTAATATTAATAATGTTTGTATGACAGACTACCCAATTAATAATATTATTAGAAACCATAAAGATATTAAATCATGCATAAATTTATTTGTAAGTCGGCGTATTTGGCCGACAGTAAGATTTAAAAAAATTATTACAGCACTTATCTGTAAAACATACCCTTTAAATTCAATTCTCTAGAAAATCAAGAACATTCTGATATATTGTTATGGATACAAGAAAACATCGAGAAAGGAAAACAAATTCGAAGCGATATTGGGTTGGACTTTGGTCTGGATTCTGGAAGATGGCCTTCCTCGGTCATGAAGGATTATGAGGAGACTTTATCATTATTAATGTTAATTTCAAGTGAAATAAAAATAAAGAAATTTGTTTAATTTTGTTATTTTTTTATTTTAAACCCTAGAATACTATACAACAAATATAAGAATTTCACATATGCACAGTTACTATACTAATGATATAACATTTCTTATGGGAACATATTTAACAAATCTGTCTTGAAGTATTAAACAATATGCTGTTGTTTTATCAGGTATATTTACATTTGTTTCAAATTCAATTTTATATCCACAGTAACTTTTTGAATTCTCTTTTGTTTAGAACAATCTATAACTACAATAGGAGCATATGGTTTAAATTCCTCTGGTGTAAAATACAGGTTCGCTTGTTTTGTAAAAGAAATGAAGGTTGAAATCCGGCAAACATTTCATATAACAGTGCGTACTGATCTTTTCCAAAATTTAAATTAAGATTATCATAAAGATAATGCGTATCATTGAGAAAACCTTAATATTAGTTAAGTTACAATGAGCGAAGTGCCTGCAATCTTTGAGTAAGGTATTATTTTTTCTATCAGTTTGAAAACCAAAATTTATACATTGAGGTTTTTCTACAAGAAGTCTTAATAGCCCAGGTATGGTTTTGTGTCTGTGGCAGTACAGGATATTCATGTAATTCTCTACTTCAAAATGGAATATATAAACTCTAGCGCTTTTTAACAATATCTAACAATTTTAATTGTTCTTTAATAAAGACAGATACATGTGGAACGCGCCATATTATCTTATGTAGTTGAACTTTAACTGATTTTGTTTATCATCTAATACTAAAGCATTATTGTCTGTACTACTGCGAAGCATTACCAATTCTTATCTGCAGTTAATTACAATTCTTTTCAAAATCTTCACATAATCCTAAAATCATATGAAGAGGTACAACAGCTTCAAAACTACCCAGTCGCTCTGTCCATTAATGTTGAATTACCTTTTGGAAACCAACCACCGTTTTCAAGAGTTCTGCTTTTCCCTTGATTGTAAGACGCGTAGCCTTTTAAAACATACACAATTCCAGAATTTCTAACACGGTCTATAATCTCTCCAGCAACTTCTAGACGAATTTCATTAAACAAGAATAAAATGCCCATATTAACAAAATTAATTAGAGGTGTTTCAATTTTTTCATTTTATCGTTATATGCTTCTACTTCTCCTTGAATATGTAAAGAACTATACCAAGGTACCGTGTATATGTCTTGTTGTTGTACAGGGATTTTGATTTCATCATTATTATTGAAGGAACTTGAAGCATAAGGTGGATGACTTCGTTTTTCGGCGTAGACAATTGTATTATCAAAAAGTGGTGTTTCATTTACGCGTTTATAGTTTCAAAATTCATTTCTGCTTTCTTTACTCGAACTCCTATTGATTCCAAAAATTTTTATTTTGCAGTGTTAATAGATTGATTCTAGTAGACCGACTGATAAATTTAGATTTATTTGTGGGCTTTATATAACTGTTTAGTGTATTTGGAATATTTGTATGTTTACTCCCGTTTTTGTTTTCATTAAAAACAATTCCCATCACACTGATTTATTATAGTCTTCGAAGATGCAGTCTCACCGTAACTATCACTTCCCCTCTAAAATTGACTAAATTTTGATCTTGCCTACAGTTATTTTGGCGTAGTAATCTGCATCTATTTGTTTAGTGTTAATTGGCTGTAAATAAATCACGTTTGAAGCAAGTTTTCGATCAATTTTATATCCAGGTGGGACCGATGGAAAAATTCATGAATCGCCATGCACTGGCTCAACCGTTTCTGAATGAACTGGAGACAATATTGCATTCTACGCACAGTGCATTTAATTTGAAAATTTTTACAAGGAAAATCTGATATGTTTCTTACGTTTGCTTTAAAATTCTAGATTTAAAACCTAATAAATCACGTATTGAACCTTCTTTGGAAAAATCGATATCCAACGTGCATTTAATTTCGGATCGTAAAGTATTGTTATTTCCTTTTATTAATATTACTGGCAAAGGTAAGGGTTCATCTATATTCATATTTTCTGATATTACATACTTTGTAAGACTCTTGTTTAAATTCAAGAATTTGTTCCCGTCAGAGTAAATGTGGAACACATGCAACTTGTAACTAAGTGTTACTTAACCTAACTTCTAAGTGAAATTTGATTAGAATATATATAATAATCAGACGTTCTTAAGTTTAATTTGTCCTACTAGGTGGAGTTCAAGTTTCAATACCAAATTTTGAATTTTATTGGTATAGAGATTTGAACCCGAGTCTTCTCGGTTGCAAAGCCATCACCTATCTATGTGATCTACCGAGAAGCCCGTTGTTATTATAATTGTACAAAACTTTAAACATAAATGTCCACAATTATAACTATCAAACGATTGAAAATTCTTATGATTATAAATTATGCTGCAAGGACCACCACTTTTTAAGTATTCATTTAATTCTAATAAAGGTTGCAAATTTCCAAAGAAATCAAATTTTTTATAAGCTGTTCAATGTTTTCCTTCTCCTTTTTGATTATCTAAATTTAATATACCACATTCATTTACTTTCACTAATTTTGGTAATCCATCTTTCATAAAAACTCCCCGAAAGTATTTTATGTTCAACTTTTTGCATACTTGATTAGATCTATATTAGTCAATGATCGTGTTGGAAGATTTATCCAATTTTGTTTTGTAGATTTCGTGGTTCTAAAAAGACCAAATCCTTTTTATATGGTTGCAAGTATAAACCACTTCCAGATTTATTTAATGCTATAGCTTCCATAGTTTGATTATGCCTCTGGTTTTCCTTAAGTCCTCTTTAGCACTTTTAGCCGCATTTACTGCTTTTGCGATAGCTGCTCCTCCACTTAACGATCCTAATGCACCAAGAGCAGCAAAAATGGGAATTAACGGTAAAATCCGCCAATCTTTGGCACCGGAATTATACGAGCGGGTTTATTTTTTCCGATTTTAGAAATTTTAAAGAATTTACTGCAGTTTTAGTAGCATCTATAACATTTACAAATTTTTTTCTTTTAATGTAGATCGTGCAATTCTAATTAGATCATTAAATTTTAATCCTTTTCAGATGTCTTATTAATCTTTTTTTTGCCAATAACCTCTTCTTACTAGGTAAACAACCCATTCCTAGTTTTATTTTTGCTTTCATGGCAGATATTACACCTAAAGCTGTTACTTTCTCTTTTAACAATGAATAAGTAGAGTACAATATATACTTGGCTTTTGTAATAGACGTCTATCTGCTCTATGTCTGTTTTCAATGTTTTTGTTATTATTATAAGCTATATCGGTGTTCTTTACAAGCTTCGTCTAATTGATTAATAGCTTGGTCTCCTCTTTGAAGTCGATCCACCTAATTTTGTTCCCGGTCCACAGAAAATTATATCCTGGTATGTAGAAGTTCGGAATGGTATTTTATCAATAACTGAATTTAGAAGGCTTCTACCTTTATATTTATGATAGGATTTTTCTGTTATGTGATTTAATAATGACTGAGTCTCGAATTAGGATGTATAGGATTAATGTAAACCGCTAAATAGGTACTAATTATGACATTGAAAAATTTGTCTATTTATAGGAGTGAAACCTCCATCATAATTCCTTAGTTTTAATTAAAATGCGAATTGTGCAACAGCCAATTGTACTAACGGTGTCAAATAATGATATACAAAATAATAAAGTTAATAAAAGACATGGGGAGTTATTACCATCAACCGTTCTGTGGTCTTATTGTGGGGCCATCAAATTGCGGGAAAACTAACGTAATGCTAGCTTACTTGAACATATCAATGGATTGCGTTTTAAAACCGTTTACGTTTATTCTAAATCTCTTTTCAAGCAAAATATCAATACTTGAAAAGTTTATTAACATCTATTGAAGGCATAAATTATTTTGCATTTAATAGTTTAGAAAGTAACATACCATCGCCATCGAAAGACAAATTCTGTATTTATTTTTGATGATGTAGGTGTGATAAACAAAATTTAATGAGAGAATACTTTAGCATGGGTCGACACAATAATATAGATTGTTTTTATTTATGTCAAACATACAGCCGCATTCCAAAACAATTAATCAGAGATAACGCTAACTTCATAATATTGTTTAAACAAGATACGTTAAATTTACGTCATATTTATGATGATAACGTTAGCACTGATTTAACTTTCACGAAATTTAAGAAGATGTGTTCATTATGTTGGGATGAAAATTATGGATTTTGGTTATTGATAAAGAAAAAGATATTAATTTTGGTAGATACAGAAAAGGATTTGACTGTTTTATTCAACCTATTTCATGTTAAGTGTAATAATTTGTATATGCAAACCTGATCAAAATATAACTAGATTAAAGGTGGTTTGTTTGCAAACTGTCTTGGAAATTGTATAATTAACTGATAAGACTGTTAAACTTCCATAAAACAACACCTATGTGGTCTATCAGTCGTTTATCTTTATTTTCAAATCGTTTGGTTAACTAACGGTTTCATTTACTTAAGTTATATATATAATATATATATATATATATATATATATAATGCTTATTCTTTCAATGTAAACATGTTTGTAATAAAAATCTTGTTTAAAAAGTGTAATAAATTTAAAAAATAAAGTTTGAACTAAGCAGTTTTAATTAGAAAAGCTGCGAATTACGTAACAACTGATTACACAATATTTAATACGTTTAAACAATATATAAAATATTACAAACAATAAGATCTCCGACATCTGATGTCGACTCAAAGCGTTCACGTACGTAAATGTAACAATTTTCACAGGTAGAAAACAGTTCTATGTTTCAATCATACACCAACACAACATTTGAAGTATAAAATGTATAATATTATAACATAAAATATATATATATATATATAATAATATGTAAATAATAATTGATAAATAATCAGCGTATGTCTAGTTGCTTACGTGATGAATCAAACAATACTGTCAAATGAATTGAACTAACTAAAGTTTAATAAAAAGAGAAGAAGAAAACGAAATTAAGAATTACAAAACCAGAATGAAGTTACACAGGAAAAAACGTTTTCCTTACAAACGATTTAAACAATATCTGACAATTACAAGCAAATAAAAAGATGAAGCAAATTCAAAATCACAAAAGAAAACATTCTATGTTGAATCACTTCAATTCATACTTTTAATAAAAAATGATAATATTTTTCAACGCAAAATTTTCAAATCTTAGGAAAAAAATTGAAGCATTAAAAAATGATAAAATGGATAGATTTCAAAGAAAAATATTTTTAATAAAAATTCTGTGTAAATTTTGACCTAAAAAAACCAAAAGAAATTTTTATTTCAAGAACCAGTCAGGTTACAGACGACTACGCTTGGATGATTTAATTCAACATTCAGTTGAAGAAAGCAAACAAAATTTACAAAAATTCTCGATACTAACGTTTATGATGAATAAGTGACGTTCAATGAACTGCCTTGAAAATAATATAGAACAAGATCAGAAAAATATAAATCCATCATTGGTCCTTTGTATTTTAATCAACCGAGCTATTTCGAAACACCAAGAGATTAAAAAGACTTTAGGTAAAGGATTGTTTAAAGAAGTAAACAATCATCATATTGATTATATTTACTGGGATGATGTAAATGAATTAGTTGATAGATTGAGATTGTTAGTAACGTCTCAAACGGCAGGCCATACAAGTCACACAAACGGAAATAGTTTCTATCCTAGAAGAATTACGAGAAACGAATAAAATTTATTAAGAAAATGACTTTAGGTAAATTTGGTCGTCATATAATAAAACATACTCAAACATCGACTGACAATATGCAAAGTGATTCACATAAGGTTTTTATAACATGTTTTATAGTCATATTCTATCATTTCAAACAAGTAGAGTTATAGAGCGTAAGTTTTTATTACCTTCGGACAAAACCGCATATTTGTTTCCATTAAAAATGGGTGTAATTAAAAAAGTGTTTACAAACATGGGTAATGTTGTATTAAATATAAATGGAAAATCTTATGCAAGCGGTGAGCATATATAGTGTCAGAATTACACAAACCAGCAAAATTAATTTTAAAAGACGCCGTGTTGTTATAATAAAGGTATTAATGAAACATTACAAGCTGATCTAGTAGATATGGTTTCGTATGCATGAAACAAAACAACCAGTTTAAATACATTCTCGTTGTAATTGACTGTTTTTCAAAATATGTTTGGACGGTTCCGTTAAAATTAAAAATGCGAAACATGTAACAATTGCAATGGAAAAAATTTTATCACATTTAAAGTATACACCAAAAACTTACAAACTGATGAAGGATTGGAATTCTACAATAATGCATTTCAAAATTTAATGAAAAAGTATAAAATTAATCATTATAGTACATTCAGCACCAAAAAAGCATCTATAGTTGAACGTGTTAATCGCACTTTGAAAAACACCATGTGGAAACAGTTTAGCTTACATGGTAATTATAAATGGATAAACATATTGGATGATATTACGAAGCAATATAATAACACTTTTCATCGAACTATTCGAATGAAACCATCAATGGTTAACAAAACGAATGAAAAAGGATTTTAAAATCTGTATACTCACACGTAAAAATAGCAAGTAAACATAACAAATTTTCAGTTGGAGATCATGTTAGAATTAGCAAACATAGAAAAGAATTTGAAAAAGGCTATACACCTAATTGGTCTAATGAAATTTTATAATTAGAAAAATTAAATTAACTAACCCAACTACATATTTATTAAAAGACATGAAAAATGAAAATATTTTAGGAGGATTTTATGAAATGGAACTCAAAAGGTTAAACACAGAGATATTTACTTAGTTGAAAAAGTTTTAAGAAGAAAAGGGACTAAATTGTTTGTAAAATGGCTAGGTTTTGATTCAACGCACAACAGCTGGATAAATAATAACAATATTGCATAAATACAAAAACGATATTATAGGAAGTTCAATCTATGTATATACTTTAAGTAAATGTAAAACAAGAATTTAAATTATTTTTTTCTCAGCGTTAGACAAACGATATTTACACATTTATATACAAAAATAAACGCAATTCACTGATTACTAAACCCGAAACACAAGCTTCGAGTTTTTTCCTCCAACCATACCCGACATTTTGCTGCCGCTTTTAGACCAAACAAATTAGAACAACGGAATTTCTTGATTTTTCCCTCCGATCTTCCCCGAAACCATCATGCCGATTCTAGACCACACGATCTGCCCCACGATCGGCCCCGATCTTCTCGAAACCATGATGCCGATCCTAGACCACTTCAATGTGGTCCAGGATCGGCATCACTAACTTCTATAAGGGTTCAAAAAATCACCCCGAAAACGATTAGCAATTTCCACGCAATCAATTCGAAAATAGAAATTCTTACACGGTGGATTTTCCCCACTCCGACAGGCCACGATGCGCGCCGACCAATCAGAGAAGAGACCCCACTTTTTACTTGCGTTATCAACCGGGGAAAACATTTAAAAGCGAGAATCCGGCATTAGAAAGGACTTGACTTCTTGTCTTCTTACGGAGACACAGAAACCAGAAAAGAAATTTTGTCTGGTCACGGTGCAAACACGAGCTTTGCCGTAGGTGACAATTTAATTCTAAAGACTTCTGGTGGAGGATTAGAAACCGCTTGCCGTTTAATATTAAAATAAAAATAGCTCCGATATTCAGCTGAAATAATCGCTAACCTGATTCCGTATACCTGTAATTTATCCGTTGTGAGTATCCTTATTAACAACATCCTCTTACCTGGTGTTACGTGCCATGTCACTGTCATTGTTTTACATAAATATTCACGAAAGGTACGATTTTGCTTACTTAGAACGATTAACTCTTAAGGTCATTGTTACATAGACCAATCATCATAATTTAATTTATCTAATGCATTTTCAACAGAGATGTCACGTACGACTCCATTCACAAATTACACTATAGAAAATGAATACTACACTACTACTGAATTACTAAACAGTAATTATTTTGGAAATCATTATGAAACCTAATTTAAATTAAGAAAACTCGTCAACAATACCAAAAACTATACCTGCAAACCGTGTCTTTTATGTATTAATGATTAATTTTGGCAGTGCCCCGTCATTTGTATATAAAGATTAAAAGATTTAAAAAGAAAACAAATGCAATAAATAAAAAATGATTTAAAACTTAAATAAAATGCGGATTAATATGCCAAAATACTTTGAAATTCCTGTTGTACAATTGTGTACGAGAACATATACATAGCCCAAAAAAATCGTAACAGGAGGTCAGACAAATAAGTAGTAAAACTTAATTTTTTTACATGGAGGTATAGGCATGCCCATATGTCCTCTCCACAAAAAAAATTCCACATCTACCACCATTGCGTCCGATTTATAGAGAGAGTCTTAAATAAAATAAAAATTTTGTTTCGTTAATATTTTTGAAATATTTCAATTTAGCATAATTTTGATCGGCTGATATCAAACATAAACAATAATAAAAATCTAAGTTAATTCTAAAATTTAATTAGAATACTACAATTTATCAACAAACTACATAGTAACCTGTAAAAAAGTTGGTATTATTGCTGTAGGTTTAGGTTTTAAAAATCCGGTCCAACTGTCATTACAGAGAATCACCGTTAAGTTAAGATCTTAATGGTTGCGTTAATTTGAACAAACTACATAGTAATTTGTAAACAAAATTATTTAGCATTCAAACTCGTTTAAAAAAATCTCACGAGGCTTGGGTTCGTTAAATAATAATAATAATTTATAAAGTTACCAAAATTAAATTTGAATAAGAGAATAAAATAATTTTACAGGTAGTAATAAAAATTCTACTTATAGTTTCAAAGAACCGACTTTTTTGGTGCTTGATGATGTCATTGGTGATGAAGCGTTGGTGACGTCAGCAGATGTAAGTGTTTCTGTAATTGAAACGGCAACAGTTGACCTTTCTTGTAGATATTTTTGTTAAGTGCACTTTTTATTTAAATTAGATTTTGTCGGAATTGTAAACGATCTAAATTTACGACCGTAATACAGTTAATATAATCGATTGATTTCAATTTACTTCTACATGTTAATACTGCGAATTTCTTAAGCTGATTTTGTTATTCTGATTTTAATTGCCGACTCTCTTTCTTCCCCGTACACAATACACCTTTTTCCACCACTGAAAACATTTTGTCTCTTTTATAAATTGCTCGCTCTCTTTCCAACTACATACAAATTGTTTTTTATCTTTAACATTTCAAACGTTCGTTTAAACAGAATTTTATCAGGTAATCGTTTCTCTCGCATCGACATGTTGAACTGCGTTTGTTTGTTATTAGCGTAAACACTTCATTTTATACGTAATTACGTAATGTCAATTTTGCATTTATGACTGTTACAAGTAATAACTTAAACCACTTTGGGCGGTTGCACCAAACACAACTTAAATTTAAGGAACGTTTAAAAACTTAGATACAATAATAATGTAGATCGATTTTAGAAATATTAAGTGATAATTTTTTAATTCTACGTTTGATGTAAATAGAAACATTTTGCAATTTAAAACAATTTTTTTCTATTATTTAAAATAATTCATTCAGTGCAATATATTGTTTATCTTTAACCTTAACCGTCGTCCACGCCAACTTCTACTTATAATAGTCGTTTATCTGTTAAAACAGTTCATTCCTACAACACCGTTTTACATTAAGAAACACAACATCCTGGAATTTCTACACAACCACCCTTCAGCACAAACGTTTATGCATTTACAGCTTACTAAGTGCAAGAAAGGACTCTATCTGCAGTGGAAGCAAATCTTTGCTGGTTAGTAACCAACCCCACCCAGCAAGAGGCAGTTTATTTCCCTTTTACGACTGAACCTGAAGATTAGCATTTAGTGTTTATGTTGAATAAAAAATTTAAATAACCAGTAAGTATATGATATCAAACTCTGAAAGCATGCTGCGCGTCTGCTGTTGGAAGAAATTGTTTAGTTTCGCCTACATCTTAGTTTTGTGCAAATCAAAAATTAACGATTCTGCTACCAATTTAATCTAGTCGTGTGTGACAGTTAGTTTGTTAAAAATGGCTACATTTAACTGCATATCAGTACTTTTGTTCTAGAAGAAAGAAGCTTTACTTTTTCTTTTCCCAAACATACACTTGGTAGTATTATATCCTCTGCCAAAACTGTCCTGCAGCTTTAAGATATTGTGCACTTTAGTTGGCGTAGATAATTTTTCTGATATTTACATGTACAACAAATGTTCACTTGTAACACAAGACACACAAAAACAACGCTGTTGTATCAACAAGAACTCGGCATTGTTCTCTGCTTAAAGCACTTTAATTCCAGCTGAAATAAGAACTGGGTTTTATAGGTCAATAAAAGCAAACCCTGTTACTGTAGTTTGCTAGAAATCCTGCAGATGTGACCGTTACCGGTGGTTGTCCTCAAATTTCTACAGAAACTGAAGACCTAATATTAATCTTTGCTGCTTAAATGATTTAGTGTCAACATTCATCAAAAACGACTATGCAAGTCTTGCTGTAACGAGTCGACGCATGTTTGACCTACCTTTCACATATATACTAATATGTCATGTCACGCTTGCTCATCACAGAGTATAGGAAGTGGTCTCTGTCAAGCCCATAAGTGTTGTCGAGGAAACAGGTATCCTCACATGGATTACGCTGTTAGAGGTTTGTATATGACGAACACCAAAACAGCTATTTATGTAACAAGTCCATAATCTACGTTTTTATGGATGAGCCACAGAATTTTGACAAGCGACGAAGGAGCGAGGTCATAATTGTATGAAGGCGATAAAAGAAGGTTATGGACGAGTTGCATACAAGATTTTATGGTCAATTGTATGATTTTACTCAAACAAATATAAACTGCAAAAAGAATTTGTTATACCGACGTATATCTAGGTGTCTTTGCTTGTGTTTATAATGACACGTTTGACATTGACAGCCGTCCACAAAATAATAAAAAATACTAATCCATAAAGAAAAACTTTATTGCCTAAAAACTGTACCATAAACAGCACAAAGCCGACCGGTTGACCATAAATAAATTTTATTTACAGTTCGAAACACTTTCCTGTACTTCTAACGTCGCGGTCATGAATTATACAGATGTTATCAAACGCTCTCGACGCACTACACATGTTATGAGTCTTATGCAACCGGGAATTCCTTTGGAAGTATTAACTATATCAGCGGCTTCAGACGTATATTTGAATCTAGGCACTTTCTGTAAAATTTTACATATACTTTGTAGCGTCTGATACTTGATTTCTTCCATGCTGTGAAAAGTTCTATAGCCATTAAGACTACACACATTTACATCAGCATTGTCTAATGCAAATTGAACCGTCTGCAACGAGATTCTGCTGTTCACCTGCAGTCATCAACAAGTACTCACATTTTCTTATTTCCGTGTATGAGGTTAGAACCTGTATCTATTAGGTGCCGTGACTCGTTTGTTCGTCAATAAAAAAAAACTGTGTGTTATTTAATTTTTTTATTTATATATTTAACTGACTGATATACTAGACGGTGAACTTGTCCGCTTGTTTCACATTTGAATGAGTATATCGGTTATAACACAAAAAGCGTTGATCGCTGAGTTTAAATTTTGTCTCATGCAATGGACTTTAAATTCTCTTTAAAACCTACAATTAAGATATAAAATACCACTTATCTGCTCATTATAGTACATCAAAGTCGTTGGTAGTCTTGATAAATAGAAAACCCTCGCAGTTACGATGGATGATGTATAAAGGTAATGGTCAACAGTTTCGACGAGGTATCAGATAAACATATCCACATTTGGCAGCAACAATTTTATCGTAACTACCATCCAGTAGTACGGTGACCTCGAGAAAAGTGAAGAGAATAGATAGAGTCTTCAAGTAGTACTGCTAGCAATTTTTAGCCTTGAGATACAAGTTATAATGTTATGTTCTTTGTTGTCATAGTAAACTTACTTATTTGTAACGGAAAAGAAATGTTTAACTGTATTTTTGAGTATTGAAAATTTTAATGTTATCAAAAAGGTGTTTAGTTACTGAAAGACCAATTAAAGAAACCCCCAAAAGTTGATTAGATTGATAAGATTTACACCTTCAACAGTATATTCATAAAATAAAATTTGTGTTTCCAACACTTTGCATAGTCCAAAATCACAGGCTTGTTATAATATAACTAAATTTTTTGATTCTATCTATAAAGCTGCATCTCCAGAATTCTTTACACAAATAATACACAAATTACAAAAAAGAGTATAAAACACAAAAGATAAAAAAAAGTGTTTTTTAGTTTAAATCTTTCCCTATGCTTGAAAGTCTTTGTATTGGTAACGGTTATAGTTAAACAGTCTTCAACCATCACAAAAACTAATTAATTTAATAATTGTTTTATTTTTAAACATATGGAGTACCTTAAACTAAATTATAATTCATTTAATATTTTACTAGTGATCTAAAGAGCGAAAAGTTATTTCATAAATATCTATTCATGATAAAACTACGATTACCGATTGTTGAATGACAATGTTTGCATCAACTATTAAGTAAACTTAAATCCTTTAACTCAATATATTACAATTGTATATACAAATAATTTTTAATATATTTTATTAACATATTTACAATGTACAAATGATTCTAATCTAGATAATAACAAATAAAAATATTATTATTTACATTGATGATACGATGATGAAAACATTGTCATTTGTTGAAAGAAAAACGGGTATATAGTTTAAAATAAGTTAAAAAATGATATAACCTCTTTTACTAACTATAAGACATAAAATACACAATAGAAGATTAACATTTCATGTTTGAAAAAAGTAACTGTACATTTTGAGGCAATATACATTTAATTACATTCAAAATATGTTACTAGTTTATATTATATCACAAACTTGCTTTCATTTTTTAAACACTTGGTCCAAATAGAATAAACTTTTTTTAATTATTTTGAGAAAATGATTTTATATGTACGTATAACAATTGGACAAAATTGTTTTATATGAGAATGTAGCGAGAATGATTAGGTAATAAAAAAAGAGCAAGCATTTTTTAAGCTCATCACGCCAAGACGTTTTCATTTAGAATTATGATAGGATATGTCGGTAAGTGAAACGTGCGCTTGGCAGTGAGAATAATCGTTGCAAGTTAAGATTTTGTCCAATGTTACAATTTATACCCGTTTTGAACTTTACATGTTTTGGTAAAATCAAATTATTATATAATTAGCTGGTTTTGCTCCAGGTCAAAAACAACGATTTGTCGATCACAAAGCCGTGGTAGCAAACAATATATTATGACATGCACAAGTACACATTTGGTTTTCTTAGCAATAGTGGCCCACCTTTATCAACCAATCTGTTCGTGTAATGCAAAATAACGAGGGCGTATTTACAAGTACGTAGCAGATATTAGTTTAAAACGACACGTAAACATTCGAATAATAATTTTATTATTTATTGCTAAGTTGGCGATACTTTTTCTCAACATTTTTGACAATAGATGTAGTGTCTCAGTATGATGTAGATTAGAGCTAAAAAACAAGTCAAAGTGTTTTAGATGCTACGTCAAAAATAAAAAAAAAACGTCTTATTAATAATACGATTTAATCATAGCATTTTGGGAAACCCTGTAAAAATATAAAATAAAATTTTTATCATCATTATTTGTAACACTTGTATGCTTGGAATCTGAGGAAACAAATGTATCACAAAAATACGTCTCTTGCGTGTCGAGAAAAAGCACGCACAAAATGTAACAGAAATGTCAGCTCATTTACATAAACGATACATAGGTGGTGCGGCTTGTTTTCTTACATCTTGTATTACGTAAAATCACTGGTATATCACATCGTTCATACGACTATATATACTAGATGTAAAATGAGAAAACGGCAACACCTAAATTTACAATAAAATTTGGAAAACAATCAACACCAACTATTGCTGTATATAATACTTTACATACTATTCATAATAATAATAATAACTAGATTTCTAGAGATGGATAGATATGTTCATATTATGATAATACATAGTTTCAAATGTAACAAAAATTTAACAAATTTATACGTTCTTATATAGTAATATTAGAATATGTATGCTTATATATGTATATGCAATTTATTTAAGTTTTTTGTCAATAAAATCAACACTAAAAAACAAAAAAAACACCACGAAGGCCATGAGTATCATCAATAACACTATCTATTTTTACTTTGCTTAACTAGTCGCGATTGGAGATTTCAAAGTGGTGTAGCATTGACCAGATTCTTGCGCCAAATTTACTTGAGACGGTGAAAACTCCAATTTTGGTTTGCTCATCGACAAAGCTGGATTCAAGTCCAAGCCCACTCCGTTAGGATTAAGATTAGCCGTTACTCCTAATGCACCTGCACATATGTTAACTAATATTAATTGATAGAAATCCGTATCAAACATGTAAAAGTTAAACATCTATTCTACACAGAAGTCACATCTAGAAGAACACGTAGAGAAGATCACACTACACATAAAACTCGTGCTATTAATTCACAGTGCAATAAAACACCTATTACCATTGTATCTTTCTTTTTTGGTTTTTGGGTAGACTACTATGTACAGTAAAAGAAAATACGAGATTTTCTAATATCGACAAAGATTGTAAACTAGTGAGTGTTGAGGAGTATACACATCAGTATTTGTTAGTATCTAATATCTATAATCAATTATAAAATAATAAAAATAGCGGTTTTAAAACCATATTATATTTTTACTTTAAGAGTACGTTAGATGTATTCGGTAGAAATAATCACTCGCAACAAAAGTAAATAATAGTATCAGTATAGGTATAAAACCGTGATAACAGTAACCTCTCA
The DNA here is from genome assembly GCA_030710515.1 of Abscondita cerata. Taxonomy (NCBI): domain Eukaryota; kingdom Metazoa; phylum Arthropoda; class Insecta; order Coleoptera; family Lampyridae; genus Abscondita; species Abscondita cerata. Next base: position 19,314 of record JALBCR010002341.1, read on the forward strand.
ACCACAGACGTCGATCAACAATCATTACTAAGATTAACATCAAAAGTCAACTGACTTGAAACAGTAACTGCAGAATTTGTCTGAACAGAAAACATGATCGGGACGAAACGGCTGTCGATGAATAGTAGCGGCAAAAAAAAGGTTATTGCAAAATGTTTCATATGGAGATAAACTCAACCACCACCGAGGTTTAGTTGTATGCGGAAGGCAGATTATCTTATATAGCAAACTTTCTATCAGAACAATTGTAATAAATTTTAAATAACCAATTTATAATTTGATTTGGATCGAAATTTACATTTAACTTTAATAAGTAAACTCTTTTAAATAAAATGAATAAAATAAAGTAAATATTAAAACACCAGAAGTTGCAAATTATTGCTATCCTTTGACGTTATCATATTTTGGCACCTGTTGATTTTAGGTATGGTCGGTAAATTCTACAACTTGCATAATATCTAGTCCACAAGTAGGTACCTCAGATTCACAGCAATTCCGATTAATGAAGTAGATATAGCCATTTAGAGATTAAATACTCAATTTGATTCTCAATAACTTGCAAATGTAAACAGACATGTAGAGGTGTAGGAGGTATGTTCCCACGAAAGTAGATGAACAAATTGCAACGAAAAGATCTTCGTAATTCCAAAATAAGTGTCTGCGTGATATAAAACTATAGGATTGTTGATCACATGATGCGCTATTTTGTCCGGAACTAATAATAGAACTACTCTGGTGTCTATAAGAAATATTTATAAGTGTAGATTAAGTGCAAGTTTGTATTGTTGTTGGTTACGTTTGTTGTTGCGCAGTGGTTATACCGATATGTCAGACTGATCGTAGATGATAACATAAGTTACTGTGTTCGTTAATGCGGAGGTGAATTTTTAATTTTGTATGAATTTGCAAAGATCGGTCGAGAAAGTGAAGAGTCGACTGCAACGGTTAGTTTGGTGCTGACTTGAATTTTCAGAATGGTTTGTGTCGAATGTGATAACAGGTTGTCGTAAATGGAACCTTCTGATACCTGATGACCTCAGAGTATATTTAGACTTGCGCAGTATAGGAGCTAGCACATGCGAATATTTAAGCCTTATTTACTCGGAGGAATTCTATGATCCAAAAACAAAACAAAAACATTACTACAGGGATATTTTCGCTACTGCCTTGGCAGAGAAACTGGAAACCAATTCTCTAAATGATAGATGGGAGAGAATTCCTTTTCACTAGGCTGAGCTTTATCGGCTAGTCACAGAAAAACACCTCTCCGAATTAGAACATATTCGACAGCCAGAAGAAGTAAGAGAAGATCATCATCTTCTGAACCGATGTAGGCCACGGTAAGAACACAAAGAGTAGAGTGAAATCACTCTCCTCTAGAAAATCACAGGCTGCGAAGACGGTATTACACTTCTTGTACTTAGTCAACATAGAAGGTTAGACGATCTCAAGCGTAAAAAATTAAATGATGCATGGCATTGAACACGACCTACAAAAAATCTCACTAGACGACTAGACGACCAGACAATAGCGGTTCAAGAAGCAGATGAAGTACTGGTGGGGAAGGATAATCCCCTACCATATTTGCCGAACCCCAGTTAAGCTTACTGAGTACTAAAGTAGCTAAGGTAGCCTCGGCGATAGTGACTAAACTTTTCACAGTCCAACATCTGTTATACAAAAACTCCGGTTATACAAAAGGTAGATAGGAGCCCGTTCTGCAAGGACGGTAAGGTAATAATACCAAACACCAGAATCCTCGTACTTGTATTTTAATTAAAAAGAATCCTAATTATCTCTGGCTTACCGAATTTCTAACAGAAAACCTCGTTCCTCTACTTCTGGAGCTTGAGATCAAAGACAAGGCAAAGAAAAAGGGTGGTAGTGGCATTGGACTACTTCTCAAGTGCGGCGGCTGTTGCGGCGCTGGTGAGGCACTAGAGGACGAGGAAAATCCTCCTTGCCACTGGCTATGACGCAAACGTCTACAATGTGGAATGGGGCAGCACGAACACCAACTCAAGAGGTAAGTCCTCCTAAAATTCTTCTTGGCGTAAAATCTCAATATTTAAAAAAAAGTGAGAGCATGTCAAGATTTAGCGAATCTTCCATACCAGACCGATTTGGGGTCCTTTTGTACAATACTCTAGCAGAATCTAGGTAGGGTGCAATTGAACAGACTCTCAAGTAGCTACCTTTGATTCAAACAAGCAGCAAGGAAGGTAAACGGCGCAATTATAAAAATCTATAAAGCAAGCTCCCCTGTTAACATACCATGGGTGAGCAGGAATATCGGAATACTCAGGACAAAAACAAGAAAGTTATTTAACCGAGCTAAGCAATTTGGTAACCGGGGCAGGTATAGGAGCGTTTTGTTATCTTACAATCACGAGATCAAAACGAAATATTGTAGGTACAATCTCTTGCGTGTCACAACAAGCTGTTTGAGGTCGTTTATTAAGTCAACGTTTAGTGGACGTTTTATGTTCGAAGAATCGACTTCTACTGCGTATATCATCTGTCGGCAAAAGTCTAATAGTTTACTATTTGATTGTGCGGGGCATCTCGAACCCAACTATTATTGTAAGTAATCTTGTTATACATTGATATATAAAGCAATGCAAACACTGTGTAAAATCACATTTCTCTAAAGTCGACAGAGCAAAATCACTGTGTTTTTTTGGGTTCAACTCCTTAAATTCTCACATAAAAGTAAGGCAACTTAATGATGCGGGAGAATAAAAACGCTTGAAAGCTGACAAAGGTCACACTGAAATTGGGCAGTATATGCATCAGTGTTACGAAAGAATTTTCGGTTGCTACTCTCCATCTTCAAGAGATCAACAACAAGATGAGCGCAAAACTGACCTCTTTTTCAATGTTTTATCCTCAGGTTTTTACTTCTAGTATATTTTAAAGTAAAGAATTTCCTTCCATTTCTAGAAACATGCCTCCTCTTTACTTTGACCATTCTCTAACTATATAGGTATACGTTTTTTTTTCTTTTACAATTCCTTATTAATTACGTGATTCTCCTTTAATTAAATTTTTCACGTTTCTACAACCTTGATTACTTTTTGAATGATAACTTTTTTTTCCACTTCTGTACTGCTATCACATATTTTTTTTTATTACACTTTCTTAATTGGTTTACTATCACTTGTGGCTTCTTTAAAAATTTATTAACTATTGCCATAGGAAGTTACAGTCTCTCGTACCGGTTTCTCATTATTCTTCTTTCTCCTTTTCTATTTGTGTTTGGTACTACCGTTAGTTAAATGTGTTAGTCAAATTATTAATTATAGAGCTACAATATATTCTCGTTTCAAATAATATTTTGGCAATTCTTCTCAGTATTGCAATTAAATCTTTGTTCTCATAGCAAATTTAAACCTAAATTGTTCCTTCTCAATTGTTTTCCCCGAACTCTATTTTACTTTCTGTTTAATTTTGCCCTTGATATTTATTTTTTTCTATAATTTTTTGGCAATTTCTAATTTTTTTTCCAAAATTTAATATTTAGTTTTCCAAAAGTTTTTTAAATTTTATCATATTGCAATATACACGATTCTAACGGTCTTACGTTCAAATTTTAGATAAATTTTTTCACAAAATAAATTTGACAAATAGTACTAAATACAACATGCATTTTGAGAAGAGGAAGAATAAGTTACACACATACAGACACAATTAACAGACTCCTCAGTTTATTCTACTCACTCTAGTCTACCTAAAAACTCATGTTTGTTACCAAAATCTTAAACGTCAGAAACCTTGATCATCATTCAGTGTAAATTGTATAGTTTAGAGAAAAATAAACATGCGTAGAGTTTTGTGTGTATTATGTTATTTGTATAGTAACCATTTAGAAAAAAGACATGCTTTTGGGCATTCCAACATTCAACACTTCTATAATGTCTGTTTTTCTTAAATACCTATCATACTATTGTCGGTTTATTTCAGTGCTGGTTTTCGTTCCGTTGATACGAATATTTGAGTTGCGACGAATTTCATCTGTAAAATAGTGTGTAGGTGTAATTACAAGTAAATTTATGTTTACGTAAGTGGTAATGCGTGTATGTGTAAATGTTGTTATCTAATTTTGTATTCCCTTAATACGTAATCAATAAATAAATAAATAAAACGACTAGGTTAACCAAATGCTTTCGATTTTATTTGCTAACGTAACGTTTTTACGATCATTGTCAGGATCAGAAAATATTCAGTCGACAATTTGCCTTTAGGGAACGTACACATACACAATGTAATTTTGTCAAGTTTTATTACAACTTTTATAATTAAAAAAAAAATAAGACGTTCAAAAGGCATATGCGATTTACATTGAGAAAAAAGTTATTAAACATATTGTTTAAATTATTCATTTTCTTGTATCATTTCATCACAACTCCCAAAGGAAATAAAGAGGAACGTTGTAAAAAATTATGAATATTTTAAACTTTCTGTTGTTTTTCAAATTTCAAATTAAAAAATATAATTATTCAAATAAAGCTTACGCTTAAAATGTTGTTGTTGAATATTTATTCACAGTAAGTTTTTAAATTAATGTTTACTAAAAATAAATTATTTTTAAGTTAAAAATTGTTCTAATTATAATTTATTTCAACAATAACGAAATAGCTTTGAATTTAATTTCAAAATTAATTTGTGTTTAATGCCAGTATTATTCAACGAGCATGTTATTACTCACAACCCAATGCGAGTGTTCTAAATTATTTGATGGACTAATCGCCATTACATATAAGAATATTAAAGGATGATGTAATGAATGAATTATACAGGGTGGTGTTTATGAAAACGGGTCATAGGGATTTAGCATTGTGAACTGGTTTTTTTCAAATTCCTGCTCGCCCTTCAAGTGACAAAAATGGTTTTGGTATCAAAACGCAGCTAAACTTATTGCGCATAGCGCTCGCTATCAGAAATCAGCTGACTTTTTAAAAATTCATCAATGAAAATTAGTAATTTTTTATGTTTATTTATTGCAACCTTTCTATTTAATTTAGTTCTAATATCATTCGAAGCTGTTCCTTGGGAATAAAGCTTTTTATTTGCTTGGTAAACCTGAAATTCTCATGTACTAGTCAACCTGCTTGGATTTTTTGTCCGTTGGAGTTCCGTAATGTTTAGACAAATAAATAGTTATTTCTCCATTCTTTCCACAATTTCTTCAATGGAGTACCGGTCTCAACTAGAGCCGCCAGAAAACCGGGACCATTCGTTAAAAGAATCAACTTTTGCAATTTTCACTGTCTATTTGGTTGGCAAGAATTCGATATGTTGCTTAATAAAAGTACAGATTTTCACAATTTTATTTATAATGTTAGAATAAACTTGTAACTGATCAGTTTTTTTCTTTCTTTAGACGTTGAGAATACCACTCAATAACGCCCAATGAGGAATGGCATGGTCTATCTATTAAACTAGAATTTAATTTTTTAGTGACATTCGGTTCCTTCAAATATGGATTAAAAAGTTTCGTAATTGGGCGATTATATAAAGTCCTAACTAAATTGTGCTCGAAGAGAATAAAAAAAAATTTACGTTACAAGTCCGCCATCCCCCAAATCTAAGATCCATCTAGTATGAATAAGTTTTTTTCAATTTTAATAAAAAGCATCGAAATGATTATGTTTTTTAAAATTTAATTATTTTCAAAAATAGTAAATTTTACATCCCCAGCCTTTCAGATGAAGTAATCGGGTTATTACCATTTTAGGAGTTCTAACCGTAATGTATTATAAAATATTTTCTATGCTTCCGGTCATTGAAGCAGTTTTGTAGGATTCAAAAATCGGCCGGAAACATCAAATTCCTGGCCTAGACCTTACAAAAAGTGACATTTGGTAAAATTACAACCGAAATTGTCACTGTGATTTTTAAATTTGAAAATTAAGTAGTTAGGTAATGACAAGTGGGTACCAACCAAAAAAAAAAATAAATCCCAGCAATAAAATGGTTGAGACCAAACTAAGAATAATTTTGCTAAATATTTTGAAGTCTATCGGCATAAAGTGCCCTTTTTCTATTTTGCAATTTCTTATAGCTTTGTTTCCATATTAGATACACGATACGGAAATAGAAGCTCTATTTTAGAGATCCTTTCTTTTTTAGGATTTTAAGTAAATTTGTGCGAAATAGGAAAAATAGTATAGAAAAACACATAACTTGCAACTACTTAATTTTGACGCACTCAGAGCAATTCAGAGCTCCCTTCGGTTAGTTCTGCATTAACGTTATGTTAAATATTACAAAAATTGTTGTTGCGACACTTTTTTCAATGAAACTATTGTGGATTAACACACAATATTTTTCCATGGACCGCGCATTTATGGATACCAACTACTCCTACCAACATAGCTTTAAATAAAAAACACTAGATCAAATATTAACATTTATTTCTCTTGAAGTATTTGAAGTAAATTTGTGCGAAATAGAAAATAGTGGCGAAAACACGTGTTACGCCTCTTTTGTCGCATCGATTGCAGACCTCCCTCGGTCGGTCTGCAAACTTTATTCGTATGACAAAAGTGTTGTTGCGACACTTGTTTTTCAATATACTATTGTGGATTACACGTCCAGAAAATATTATCTTGCGAGGGTCGTGTTGCTTCGCCTTGGCTAGGCAATATTACTCACTAGCTAAATATCATTTTCTGGATTAGTGACAAATAATCATAGTTAAGTGTTGACACATCCATTTTGGCTGACTTGACACTATACACAGCCCTTTTATAAAGTAAGGTTAAATCGGTCAAATACAATCAAAAAAATTGATGCCAATATTACTATCATCAATGTACAATATAAGTACTAAGAGTAGATCTCGAAATTAAAATAACCAGATCACTAAAACTGTAATAGTTTATAGAAATCTGTAACATGTAAGATGTCGGCTCTGAACTGTGAAACATTGCGAAATCGCTTCAATCAGTTGTAATAACCCTATATACATATTTCACATATGTAAGATGAAAATCAGTAAAATTTGATAAAATTTCACAAACGGAAAGTAATGCTAAAAGTGTCCTACAAAAGCACTATAGTTTTGTTAAAAGCAAGTTTTTGCAGTATTCTTAAAGTAAAATTGCAAGATTTCACTTGTTCATACATTGTGCTCCTCTCAAATTAGGCACCCGTGTTGTATACATGTGTTTCCAGTCTTGCAGAATTAAAATCTTAACAATTTTATTACCTACCAACTATGACAAAATTGGTTAACATCTCGACACGTACGTAAACGGATTTTTCTTTGCTAAAGTGTGGAGCACCAGAACTTTGGTATCGTTTCTTTATCTTTGTCTTATGGTAAGTTCTTTTAACTATCGTTACTCACTATTCGATTATGTAAGTAAGCTGAATCTCTATTCCCATTTTTAATAAATGAAATTATTTGTCTGTTTGATACCGTAAGTAATTACCTCTAAGGGATCATATACGTTTAGTATTGGGAATTTTCATGTGGCCTCCAATTTTTGGTTTTGCTTTCTTTAGGTCACCCGTGAACTGATTTTGACTTGTCATATGTCAAAATACATGTCTCTATCCGTTAACCGTCTTCCTGATAAAGGTCGCCAAAATCTTATTCCACAGATCAACCTTCAAACAATGGTTTTAAAACTGACCAGATGTTGGTTGGTAAACAAACAAATCTGTTAAATCAAGAAACAAATAAGCAGGTAATTAGCGGATAGAGGACATTCCGTCCTACATTTTGACACATGACGCGTCAAAATCAGTTCACGGGTGACAGAGAAAACTCAAACCAAAAATTGGAAATTTTACATGTAAATTCCCAATACTAAACCTACTGATAATCTTTAAGTACTGCCAATTACCAAGACAGATAACATCAGCCTTTTTTTATCTAAAACTTTTACCGGGTTGAACATTGCTCATGGGTACATATGACTGGTAGAATTAACTTACGAAATACGACCAATTTCAGAGAGACAAGATAAGGGATAGAATTTACATGAAGTCACCAATTCTTAATTGAAATCTGACAAAGGCTTTGAGGCACAAGGTTGGCGAAAGCTGTATTTGACCTTCGTTACTGATAAAGATTTGTTTGCGATTATCTGTTAATTTAGCCCTGTATTAATTTATTATGAAAATATCGACATAGCCCACTAAAATAGGTCCCCTGCTACAAGGAAACCTATTTCAATTAAATAATAAAGCATTAGTATAGGAAAATTTTATAATTTTGTTTAGGCTTGAAAACGTCATTTTTGACATAAAATTTAAAATCTAAAATAGTTAGACTAAGGTATAGGACATTATACACAAAATGTGTCTAGAATTTCAAAATTCAAAAATAGAATAATATATAGGGTGTTCCATTTAAAATAAGCAAGTTGACACATTACCTTGGTATAACCGGAAGTGTCACCATCTTAAAAATATTTAGCGGAATTGTCTCGTCGATGTTGTTAGTATACTACCAAATTTTCAAATTTTTCCCATGTACAGTTTTTCTATAATCTTCGATGGCGTCTCGGTATACAACTTGTATAGGATATTATTTTTATTCCTAGCTTTACAAAACCAATTGTAAACTACTGGTCAATTTCTAAACCTTCAGTTCTAAGAAATTTTCTTCTGCTCTGTATTGGAACCTTCTTCAAATAGCTTTTTAAATCACATTTGTTTTTAAAATATCGTTAACTTTGTGTTCTTCCAACACTAAATTTTTCAGCCTGGTATTAAACTTTTCACTTTCCACAATTATATCAATTTTCTCTTTAAGACAAACGTTTTCTTTTTAGCGACATTGTAATTTTTCTGTACGTCTATATGTAACAGCACTGTTGAACATACTAACTCAAACTATGTACGCAAATACGATTTTTGGGGTGAGCTTAATGAGCCTTTTTAATTGCACTTTCTCTGTAATGACTGTCTATTGTAAATCAAACAAATTCTTTAAATTCGTTCTTAAATACCGGTAATTATTTAAGCCTCACACAATGAAACAATTATATATTATGCACAACTTGAACGCTAAGCTGTTGTCTACTAATGACCTTACTTAAGAATGGCGGAAATGGAGATAAACATGTATTTTTCCAAGAAAGTTTACAAATAAGTGGCCGTGGCTGTTATCGAGAGGTGGTCGCTATTAGGAGGGTCATTAATATGGATATTTCCGTTTTGGTTTTTGACTTGGAAAACTTGGCCGTTTTAGGTGACCGCTTTTAAGAGTTCCAAAATCAATTGAAACTGCATGGGATACCAAAGAAAATTCAGAAACATGACATGACCTGCTTTGACTAGTACCTTAGTTTGACATCCTAAAGAATAATTATCTTTTTATAAAAAATCCAATTTTCTAGGATCATAAATGTACTTATAGCCAATCACGCTATAAAAAATTAAATCAAGTTTATACAGCCTTAAATCACTATACACGTTGAACAAAAAACATCGAACATAAAAATTTGTAAAGGCGCAATTTTTTTAAACGTTCTAAAATTGACCTTATAATATTAAAAAACAAAATTTATTTGCAATAGTAAAAATAAAATAAAAATTAAGTACTCGTCTTTATTCGTCGAAGACTGACTTGAACATTTTTTCTTGAGTATAGTGATTTAGCGCTGTAGAAACTAGAACTAATTTAATCTCGATAACGTTTGCTTCTAAAAACAAGTGACGTAGAGCGTCCTTCCTTTACTTAAACCCAATTTAACGGTTCTACATTGAAGTATGGTAAATGATCGAAAAAATATTTTTAATTAAAGTTTCGTAATTCATTCACATATTCTCCCATTCACGATACAATTTCGATACATCATCCAATAATTTGTCATAAAATTTATAATTGTATTGCAAACGCAATTTCTATGAATAATAACATATATATTATTTGCTCGTTGAATAATGTTTTTATTATTTATTACTACGTGTGTATATTATACTATAATCGAAGAACAAAATTGACGCCGTACACAATTGTGGTATGATCTCAAACTTTAAACATTATTAATTTATTTATTTGCAAAAATACACTGTCAATTTTCAAAAGTCGTTGCTGGTAAAACATTTCAATGCTTGTTTTGATGAGCAGAAACGCGAAACTTTGGTTAACCTCGACGTTTTAAAAACAAAATTATGTGACGAATGATGTTAAATAAGCGACATATGGAATCAAACGTGTGATACACACAAGTGGTGTTAACGTTTAGCAAAAAGAAAAAAATCACTCAATAGGTGCCGAACCTTCGCTAAAGCATCTGTTGGCTGTGTCGACTGTTGCGTTCCAGCATAGGTGTAAACTGGCCGTCATCTATCTCTACCCCTATTATTTGAATAAAAATAACATTTCAAAACACACTAATCCACTGTTGATTTTTTTCAAATAACAAAAAAATACTCTTTGATAATCGATATGTGTCTATGTGATGGTGGTGCTTCGTTCATGCAACGCGACACATAATAATCGATTTTCAAAGGGCCCAAACTGAACGAAAGTCAATAGCGTACACCAACCTGTTTTGGGTCCAATTCCTAACATATCTTTTGGATGATTTGTTTTTACGGCGTTCATTCTTCTATGTTGCGGTCCCATACCTGGTGGGCCGGGAAGACCACCTGGAAGAGGTCCTTGACCAGGTAACCGTGGATTAGTAGGTTCAACTGGGAGCACTGTCGCCGCTTTTTGGGTAGTTTAGCCCGCGCCTAAAATTAAGTTTGGTTAAAACGAAATTCGAGTGTAATTTTGATACGTACCTGAGTGTGACTGTAATACATGGCAAAATTCGATACTATGACGGGCACCGGTAAAGCAATCGTCAACACACCGGCTAAAGCACAAAGAGCACCCACAAACATCCCAATATAAGTTTTTGGTACCATATCTCCATAACCCACGGTGGTCATTGTGACCAGAGCCCACCAAAGACCCAAAGGTATACTTTTAAAGTCGTTATGAGGATTAGCTTGTATACGTTCGGCGTAATAAACTAAACTAGCAAAAATGACTATACCCAAAACGAGGAAAACACTAATAAGGTAAGTTCTTTAGCCGACGCCCTAAATGTTTGTATTAAAATTTTTAAACCGGACGAATGCCGCGTTAATTTAAATAATCTCATTATACGAATGATGGAGAAAAATTCCATGATGTCCGCGTTTTCTAAATGCGACGCAAATTTTCTTAAAAGTAAATCAATATAAAAGCTCGCGGTCGCGATGTAGTCAATTATATTAACCGACGAATTTATAAATTCGCACTTATTGGGCGACGCCACGAAACGTACAAGAATTTCGAAAGTAAACCACGCATTACAAATACATTCAATGTAGAAGAAAGCAACATGAGCATCGGTATCAATTTTGTCGACAGTGTAATCTGTACCATTTGCTGCTGTACGTAATACGACTGATTTAATAACCGGCACTTTCATATCTGGATGAGTCTTCAAACAGAAAGATAAAATCGACACGCAGATGAAGAATACGGACATTACTCCGATTATCTGGAACAGAACAAAAATCATTACACGGACACGAAACAAGACAGTCATTCAATTTATAAAATTCGAAAAAATGTGAGGCATCGCTCTAACGTTTAAAATATCGATTATTTGTGAAACAAAGACTTTCGAGATTGACGTGCCCCTCATTCCAAATTTATAAGGCAATTAATGTATAAATTTTCATTTAACTTTAATGTGGGTGTCACATCCGGCTGAGAATCTAATTTGAATTGGTTTTTGATGTTTTTGAGTTCGGAACCATTGAATTCTATCGCACCACAAAGGCACAATCAGGAACGATAATTCTTCTTGCGAAAATAATTTAAACCTATTGGGTTCATTTAGAACGTCCTTAATTAAAAGTTTTGAAAAATGTTTTTTAACATTTATTTAATTTTTCAGGACGAGTTTAAAAAACGTTACTGTTTTATCAAAAACTAACTGAAAATTTTATATTATAGAAATCAAACTAGCAATTTCAGACGTAATTATCCTACAGATATAATGGAGTTTTTCATTTACATTATAAAAAAATAATAAAATGGAAAAGATAACACATATAAAAAAAATAGAAAAGAAAACAATACAAACAAAATAAATCGTAACTAAAACAATAAAATAATAAGAATAGAAAATGTATAAGAATAAAAAAAGAGATAAAATTAAATGTATGAATGAAAAATTCAATATTGAAATTAAATCTTAGAAATGTGTAATAAAAGAAAAACAAAACACAAAAATTTTATAATCTACATGAACGTGACCGTAGTTGATGACAATGATAATAAAAAAATGACAATGAGAAAAAACTATAAAGTTAATTAATGGAAAACTGAATTCAGAAAATAAGTTGAGATACGTGAGAAAATTAAAGTAATATGAGAAAATTGTGAACAAAAGGACGACCAATAAAAAAAATTAAAATATGTAAATAAAATTATGCAAATAATTAAAAGACAAAAAGTTAGAACTACAAAATTTAAAATTTGAGGCTTAAAATTAGTGTCCCCAATCCGGTTGAGTCATTTTGATCATAACTCGTCAAAAATTGGTTAATAAAATTTTTAAGCTTATTGAATTTTTCCTTTACGAAAAATTATAACTTTTTAGTTAAAAAATATATTTCGATAAGAACTGACTTCAATTTAAAAAAATTATCTATCTACTCACACAAATGCTTCTGGTTGTCCCCACTACTTTTGCCAAAATTGGTTAATTTTGTTGATTCGCAGAATCGGTATGAACCAATTGAGTTTGTTTTGGATTATCTTTTTTTGTTTATATTAATCCGAATTTCTCAACTATTTTGTTTAGTGAATTAAAATGGTTGTCTTAATTTTTTACCTCCACTGATATTACTGTATGTACAATTAAAAAGAAGCTTAACAAAAAAAACCAAATAAGATTAAAGGATATGACAAGATAAAACCTTAATAATTAAGGCGATTTTAGATTTTTTGATTAGGAAGAAGCTACGGCTTCTGAAACGAGGAAAGACAACGACCAATCTGATCATACCATCACTTTAAAAGGTATTTGTGCAAATGCTCAAGAATAGGTTACAAATCCGCAAACATACTTCCAAATACATTCTGAATTCTGCTGATACTTAAAAATATGAACAAGACAGTCAATGAAACTGCTCTGGCTAAATTAAGAAACCAGTTATTCATTAAACGGTAAGTGAAATAGTTCCTCCTACTTTTAATTTGATAGTGAAATATTTTTCGAAAGGAGGGCAGCAAAAACTATTAACCTTAAAAACGATCTAATGGTTGTTTGGTGCCCCTCCTTTATGAAGACAATTTCACAATTATTTAATAAACTCCTCAGATTTTTAAAATTCACTCATCGTCATACAAAACTATAAATCGTCGTTGGTAGACAAACTGGGATATATTCTCTCAATAATGCAATTTTTCAGAATAGATTTATCCTCACTGAGTGCTTTGAATTATTATTGTTAGAAAAACTGGAATCTTCTCAAGAATGCGGTGGGTGAGAATATAAAAATAAAAAAAATGTAGAAAGACCTTAAAAAAAAACGTTGCCAAAATAAAAGAAAATAAGCACTAGGTTCAAGAACACAAAAGCTTTTGTACATCGATTACATGACTAAGATTTGTGGCAAATACGAATACCAACAGTCACAATCAAGTGAAAATGGAGACCCTCAAGTGTACATAAACCCTACATAGTATTAAAAAAAAATGTGTCCTTACAGAACCATCGTTGTCAGAAGAATGAAATTGCATAACAATAAAGCGACTTCTTGGTAGACAGATTCAAAAAAAGGTTTGATTTTATTGAGGGCATTGATATATTGGTTCTTTGCAGGATTCAACAAGAATTATTCTACCCTGATAGCACTCCCTTTGAGAAGGTGCTTAAATCATAAAATCAGTATTCTTAAGTCGACGATTAAAAAAAAAACTGTTTCGGTATCTTTGTCGACAGATATGTTAGCAGTTACATAGTTGATTTTTCAATTAACTAACTAAGCATTGGCATAAAAACAATATCAAATCGCCTATTGTAATTTTGCAAAAGATTGTACTGTGGGGTTGACATCGCAACCCTATTCTAACTAATTTTACATCCGCGTATTACGTATGTAGTAAACGCGGAAATAATAACAAACAATTGCAAGTAAGTTCTGGAAAGACACAACGCACCTCATCAAACAGCGATACGTCTGGCCATCCATTGACGCAGACTGCCGGCAATGGACACGTGCATGTTTACAGTGTCAACGTTCCAAAGTCACACGACACGTCAAGGCACCCTTCGGAACAATAACAAACCCAACCGCACACTTCGAACACATCCACATCGACATAGTTGGACCACTACCCATTTCACAAGGCAAACGTTACTGCTTCACCTGTGTCGATAGATTTTTCCGCTGGCCTGAAGACTACCCGATTGAAAACAACGAAGCCGAAATAATAACACGCACGCTGTATACCGAATGGATCGCACGCTTTGGTGTCCCCCTACGAATCACAACAGACCAGGGACGGCAATTTGAATCCAAACTATTCAAACAATTTAACAAACTGCTTGGCACCACTCACCTACGAACAACTGCATATCACCCGCAAGCAAACGGAATGGTGAAACGTTTTCACCGCCACCTCAAAACCGCCATCCGTTGCTACCAGGAGCAGCAATGGACCACCCTACTGCCCACCATTTTATTAGGATTACGAGCAGCATAGAAGAAGGGACCCAATCCTTTCTCTAATCCCAAACCGGTGTTTAGAGTAAACACCACAGTGGTGACCCCGAGGTGATTAAATCAGGAAAGGACAAACATTCAACGAAGAGCAACACGGCAACAACGTCAGGTATAATCGCAAAATATTTTTATACCCACGCTACGTCATGAACGGAAAAACGACCTCCACTGGGCCCGCTACGCTCGCTGCCGCCCCAACCGCCGCCTGACATCAAGCCCGTAACATCAAGCCTAACATGACGACACCCGCCAACACAACACGTGTCATCGATGAGTCCGCCATGGACATCATCGGCACCGCCCTTCATCTCATCCAATGATGTAACGCACATTACCTTGGGATGATGGACCACAAACGAAGAAGTTTCATCAACACCACCGCCCAAGAAAAACCCATCAAGATGAAACGCAACAACAGCTGCAACAACCACTAACACCACGACGGCCGCAACGACCACAAACGCAACAACAGCTGCAACAACTACTAACACCACGACCGCTGCAACACCCCCAAACACAACGACCGCTGCAACAACCACAAACGCAACGACCACAAACGCAACGACGCTGCAACAACCATAAACGCCACGACCGCTGCTTCAGAGAAACAAACGATCACGATGCGCACTACGTCTCGACGACATAGCCGTCAACGGTCAACCGCACTCAAACACACGTCACGAAACCAACAGATCCAAGTCTTCAACATACATTCGCGCTGGAGCCGCATGCTCGCTTACACACGTCACGAAGCTTGGACGCCTGGTTCTGACGTCCATTCGCCTGTCACACACAAGACGCGCAGAGCAACAAGCTCGCGCACACAAGCTGTCGAATACAGCACACACAACGCACAAATTCGCCTCTGGAGCAGCAGCAGCAACAAAACCAAACGCAGCATCCACAACAGCGTCAACGAAGGGGCACCAAATGCAGCATCCACAACAAGCGCCAACGAGAGCGCACCAAATGCAGCAACAGCAACAAAACCAAACGCAGCATCCACAACAATCGCCAACGAGAGCGCACCAATCGCAGCATCCACAACAGCGCCAACGAAAAGCGCACCAAACGCAGCATCCACAACAGCGCCAACGAGAGCGCGCCAAACGCAGAATCCACAACACCGTCAACGAAAGCGCACCAAATGCAGCATCTACAACAAGCGCCAACGAGAGCGCACCAAATGCAGCAACAGCAACAAAACCAAACGCACCATCCACAACACGCGCCAACGCGAGCGCACCAAATGCAGCATCCACAACAGCGCCAACGAATAACGCACCAAACGCAGCATCCACAACAGCGCCAACAAGAAGCGCATCAAACGCAGCATCCACAACAGCGCCAACAAAAGCGCACCAAACGCAGCATCCACAACAGCGCCAACGAGAGCGCGCCAAACGCAGAATCCACAACAGCGTCGCCGAAAGCGCACCAAATGCAGCAAGCACAACAAACGCCAACGAGGGCGCACCAAATGCAGCAACAGCACAAAACCAAACGCAGCATCCACAACACGCGCCAACGCGAGCGCACCAAATGCAGCATCCACAACAGCGCCAACGAAGAACGCATCAAACACAGCATCCACAACAGCGCCAACGAGAGCGCGCCAAACGCAGAATCCACAACAGCGTCGCCGAAAGCGCACCAAATGCAGCAAGCACAACAAACGCCAACGAGGGCGCACCAAATGCAGCAACAGCACAAAACCAAACGCAGCATCCACAACACGCGCCAACGCGAGCGCACCAAATGCAGCATCCACAACAGCGCCAACGAAGAACGCATCAAACACAGCATCCACAACAGCGCCAACGAAAAGCGCACCAATCGCAGCATCTACAACAGCGCCAACGAAGAGCGCACCAAACGCAGCATTCACAACAGCGCCAACAAAAGCGCACCAAACGCAGCATCCACAACAGCGCCAACGAGAAGCGCACCAAATGCAGCATCCACAACAAGCGCCAACGAGAGCGCACCAAATACAAAACCAGTAAGAAAATGCGTACACAAAAAAATCGACATTTTGCTCGTATACCCTGGCCCACAAACCTCCGACACGTTTTATCGTGGACTCATCCACTAAGGAGGGACCCCTGTGGGGTTGACATCGCAACCCCATTCTAACTAATTCTACATCCGCGTATTACGTATGTAGTAAACGCGGAAATAATAACAAACAATTACAAGTAAGCAAATGCACACTCAACAACTTAACGGCCTTGCTTATTAAGCACACTAACCTACTTCGCATGTATAAAACGAAGTAAGTACAACAACACAATACAGTTTAAGTTTGAGTTCAGTTCGATTCCACAGTTCGACAGTTCGGCAAAGCAGTACGGTTCAACAGTTGGTCTCATCAGTTCAGTTCGGCCCACGGTCCAGTTCGGCCCACGGTCCAGTTGGGCCCACGGTCCAATACGATGTAATTCATTACGGGCCACCGCCTTCCGTACGACACACAACACCGGAATATCAGGTGACATCGCATAGCACATAGTACGCGATTACTACATGCTGACAACAACGATTTCCATTCTTTCATTATTATTAGTATAGCCCGACTACGCTATGTACAATAATAAACGCTGCTAAATTGTAATACAAACGCAATCCTTTCTCTGATTCCAAACCGGTGATTAGAGTAATACACCCTAAACACCACAGTACAATACGTCTACCGACAAAGTTACAGATTAGTTTTCGAACGTGCTACGTTAGCACGAGCAGCACTAGATGTTGTAACATCTTGTTGTTCTCTATTGTTCACATATGGTGTGCCCATAGTTGGGTTTTAAGTCGACAGCCGCGCAGATTTTTCAAAACAAACTCAGACTTGTGGCCAAGTGGTATAATATCCCTACCACTAACATTTGCCACTAGAGAGACTTAATTTCAATCCCGAGTCAGCTGGTCTGCTGTGAGTTTTGCAGAGATTTTTTCTCGGCAATTATAAGTATGCACTTATAAGCAGGTGAATGATGAGCCAGTAACTTCCTCTGTTCTTCATCTACTCCTTAATTTCTGCATCTTTCAGGCACAGCTCGGGTGTAGCCAATGCTTAGTTTCAGGGGATAAATAATTGAAGAATCATCTATGTAACTGCTACATATCTGGCGACAAACTTATAGATTACTTTTCGAATCGAAAATTAAAATTCTACTACTCCCTACGTCACAGAAAACTTTACGATAGTAACGTCCAACATGATCGACTCAGAATCAGTTACAAATACTGAATAACATCTGTTGTAATGATAATAATAATAAATAAAATTCCTTTTGTTTCTTCTCATTTTTTCGACCAGAATTTGGAGATAAAACAACAATGGGTCAGAACATGAATTCCATGTAGAAGATGGAAATGAGTAACCTTCTCACAATGAGTAATTCTAACTTCTTAACTTAAGTGATGTGTATCCTACACACTTTTTTAAAATTAAGAACATAAAGACTGACTTTGGGCATTTTAAAAACCCGATTGTTATTTTTTTAATTATTTTCTTACATTTTCTAATTATTTCATCCATAAACATTAAAAATAGCAGTGAATTTAAGCGATCCACTGTCTGAATTCGATATTTGTTTTGAACGTTTCTGATGTTGTCTCTTATTGTATGTCTGGATACCGAGTCAAATACTTTCTCTAAATCCGAAAATTGCTACGGTTAATTGAAGAAAAGTAAGTTTTGCCGGCAGCCGAAGAGTAGGGCGTGGGTGAGAAAAAGGATCCACCGCTTCTTCAGAACTGTCTTGATTTAATCCGAGGGCGCCATAGTCCTAATGCGTGGATACAAACCTGCTTCCGAACTAAAGAAACAGACGCAACAATCAACCGTAACAAATTAAAGGAGCAATAAATACAATAAAGAGAGAGAGAGACACAAGTAACCTACAAAACGTTATATTTAATAACACACCATAAAGAAGAAGGAACAGAGCACAATTTAAATATATCCACTTACAACGTAAGTTAATTCTACGAAGCGTATTCGTTCGTACCCATATATATAGTCGTGCACAAAAGAAGGAAAAAAAATATAAGATTAATAACAAGTTAATAATTTATGCGGTACGCCACTGGCGTTATTTAATCTAGACAAGATGGCGACGTAACCACACCCGCACAATACGAAGGTGTATTTAGTGTTCGCAGTTGCAATATTTAGCGTTAAAAAAAGTATCGGAGAGTTAGGTGTTTCCCCAAAAAGAGCGCTCTTCCGTGGTCTTACCCTTATACTCTAAAAATCCCCAAGCAATGGTGGGTAAATGAAGCAAGTTCGCGCCTTTACGGTACACATTCGTTTACAGATTGGGCAAGTATATGCGCCACAACAAGTTAATTAATTATATTGTGAATTAACAAAAAATTATAAATACGTGAACAAATACGTTTCGAGTTCCAAAGATTTAACTGCACTTAAGGTGCCAAGACAAGTTGTACTTATTTAGGTGTTACGCTTGAGACGTTTTCGGTAGCAGTGTGACGTCCCGGAGATGGTTTGTTTTCAGCGCAGAAGTATAATTAGAAAAATCTGACCTTATGTTGTAGATAGAGGTTTACGATGTTGACACACACAGGAGAAGATACAGATATGTGGTGTCGGTTCCAGCTGCGGCGACCCCTAATTTCGGTAGGATGTCCCGTACTTCAGCAATCTTAACAGCAAACCCCAAGTATGCGACACACGCAGCGACAAGACAATAAAAGGTAGAAAGAGATCCCACGATGAATTTAATCAGCCAGGTAATTGGTTTTGTTTAGGCCAAAAGAACCTTTAAAGCCGAGTAATTTTCATCCCGGAGTAACTCTAATCCCGGAGTAACTCTAATCCCGGAGTAACTCGCCTTATCTGAAAATTATGCACGGTGTAACGTTGAAGAAGCCATGAAGAATATTTGTCGTACCTGAGTGCAATCGAGCGACCATTAGAAGAAATTAGTACACGCATCCGTCCTAAGATAAACTTCAGAAAATCGAGTAATCAATCCTTTCCCCAGCTAAAATATACCGCTATACATTAAAAGTTTGCAGGGTCCTATACATACCACTAGAAAATTTGACGGAATTACGATGAAGCACTCAGATGAAGGCAAATTTGAATTTCACGTAACACGACGTGATAGTAGTTGTTACAAGGCGGAAATTGAAGATCAGCCGAAAATGTATTGGCCAATTAGGACAACGCGGAAGTTGAATTCTGGGAATTAAATCCCCAAAAATTTTCGTTAAGGAGCGAACACGGAGAAATGTCGCGTTTACACCTCGACTCCGTGTATTGTGTGTTGCCTAACTCACAGTGACCGTTACAAATTGTCAAATAAATCATCTTTCTTTTTTTCTATGTGATATCTTTTTTATAATAATATGAAATTTTGTGCGCTTCTTTTTGTTCTTCTTCCATTGCCTTTTAGGTTACCATTCTAATTCTATTTTTGTATGATTCTTTTGAATATTTTCATACATCATTACCCTCTTTTTTGTGTATTGGCATAGTCACTGCTATTAGTCCTCTGGTAAGTTTTCTTCTATCTATACTTTTTGTAAATAAATACTTAATAGTAAATCTGTTCTTTTTGTTCTACATTTTTAACCAATATTCTGTCGCATCTAGAAGACTTCTTTTATGTTGTTTTTTTTATTACTATTGTAACAGTAAAAGTTGTTTAAGAAAAAAATTCAAAACTTTTTAAAAATTTTGGTGCGCCAATGATCAAGTTAGTAAGAAGTTTTTCTTTTGTTTTTCGGAACCATTTTGTTGAACATTTCCGTTCTATTTCGTTCCAAGTTTAGATCTGCTCTAACGATTATTTTAAACACCAATGGTTGCTAATCAAAAGAATGATTATTAGTTTATAAACAACGCCGTCCTAGCAATTTCTGTTTCTTTTAGTTTTCTCTTAATAAATTGTTACTTATTGGAACTGTCATGTTTAATACTTTTTGGATGAAGCTAAATATTATACACTATTGATCGAACAATAATCCCCTTCTAGTCATTCACTCTATCACTGGGTGTTACACCAAATCACAAAGAGTTTGAGCAATCAAGATAAGTTATCTTAACTATAAAATTCTCCATCTTTCTGAGATTTTAAATTCGCCATGCTTAACACCAAGCAAGATTCCGACTACAGACTGTATGTATATTTACTTAAGATTACTTTTTTTTTCCTTCGAAGAGAACATTTACATATTCTCTTGTAAAATAAATAAAGTGGTACCCCTATAAAAATTGCTGAACTGTATCTGTCGAAAATTTCATCACGACCGAACTACAATGAGTCAGCGACTTTAGTTAAATTATATTCTAGTCATAATAATCTCTGGTTTTACTTACTTTATTTCTTTTTTCTTAATCCATCGTTACACTTTCTCAAGTAGGGGAGACCCGGGAGGCTTGAGACAGGGAGGAATGAGACACTGCATTTATTTACTAAAATCGGTCAAGTAAAGTCATCTGGTGGTTAGTAGTTCATAGTTTAGGTTGTACCCCACCACGTTACCTGCGTAACGGCATCAGTCGTTTGTAAAACGTTGTTGTTGGTGCATGTGGTAAATTGCCGCTAAAACTAAAATTATATTCTTCAATATTGTGGTAGTTTGTAGCAAATTGAAGTGGAATTTCAAAGCGATTCTTCAGATAGAACGACCACAGGTATGTTCTCAATCTTTTATATAACTTTCAAGTAGATTAGAGGTTTAACAATGATTTTATGTTACATTATTCTGTAAAACGCTACATAGGGAGACATGAGACAGTTGTTTCGGGGAGCCATGAGACGTCTCAACCCTCTCTATTTCATATTTCCACTGATTAAACATTATTTTATAAACTTAAAAGTTGTTATTTCAAAGTGATTCAACACAATTTTATAATATTGTTTCGGAATCAATATGCCTCATTTCTGGGTCAAAAAGACTAAACGAGTAAAACCAGACGTTATGAGAACAGCGGTGGATGAAGTTCTTGGGGGAGCAAAATTACGTGCAACTGCAAGAAAATATGATATAGACAAGCAGACGCTCAACAGATATGTAAAAAGAGGAACTCCAGCATACCTGATAGTAATATTTCTTATTCACCGGATTTTAAAATTGCATTAGTTTTCACCCATGAAGAAGAAGCTCTCCTATCAGATTACCTAGTCCGTGCTTCGCAGATGCATCATGGTTTAACAGTCACATGTGCACGTCAACTGGCCTTCCAATTTGCTAAGGCCAATCATAAAAATATCCTATAAAATGGGATGAAAAATCCATTGCTGGCTATGATTGGTATCGCGGCTTCAGACATCGTCATCCAGAGTTATCGCTGAGGACTCCAGAGTCTACCAGTTTGTCACGATGTACAAGTTTCAACCGCACAAATGTTAACATGTTTTTCAACAATTTGGAAACGGTTCTCAAACGCGAACAGTTTGAACCTCATCAGATATGGAATATTGATGAGACTGGGCTTACAACCGTACACAAACCACCTAAAGTGCTGGCAGCTAAAGGCGTTAAACAGGTTGGAAACGTCACGTCTGCTGAACGCGGCACATTAGTAACTGCTTGTTGTGGCATTAGTGCTGGAGGAAGATTCATCCCTCCGTTTTTCGTCTTTCCACGAGTAAATTTCAAGGACTATATGTTGAGTGGTGCTTTTCCAGGAAGTGCTGGTGCTGCTCACCCCAGTGGATGGATGTCGTCAGAAAATTTTATTGCATTTTTGGATCACTTAATAAAGCATAGTGGTTGCTCCGTAAAAACAAAATTCTTCTATTAATGGATAACCACGAGAGTCATATTTCCGTAGATTCTCTGACAAAAGCAAAGAAAAATGGGATTGTGATGTTAACATTTCCACCACACTGCAGCCATAAAATGCAGCCCTTGGATGTGTCGCTCTATTTTCCGTTTAAGAATTTTTATAATTCTCAGTGTGCATCATGGATGGTTTCAAGTCCAGGTCAAACTTTGTCCATCTATAATATTGCTTCATTAGCTAGTCGAGCGTTTGAATTAGCATTCACTCCCAAAAATATTATCTCTGGTTTTACATCAACCGGAATTTGTCCTTTGAATCGTGAAGTATTCAGCGACATTGATTTCATGTCTAGTATGGTGACTGATCGACCACTGGAAACTACCAGTTCCATTCAAGAGAATGAAGCACCACCAATCGACAAGCCAGAGAAAATTTCAATGCAAGAGAATATTCCAGAGAGTAGAGCCTCAACGTCAAAAGCTCAAGAGCAAGAAAAAAATGTCATCACTAAGAATAGTCTTGTTAGTCCTGAAATTTTACGACCATTCCCAAAGGCAGGTCCACGAAAACAATTAATAAGACGAAAACGTGGTTCTTCAAGAATTCTTACCGACACGCCTGAAAAGGAAGCTATAGAGGCTGAAGCAAGGGCTCGAAAGATTAGAAAAGTTCCTCTGAAAGAAGGCCACCTTTTTCACGAAAGAATAGATCTGTACAGAAATCTGCTACTCCACCTCAGTCTTCTTCAAGTGATGAAGAGGAATTAACTCAATCAGGTGGAAGCAGCGAAGATGTATCAGATTTTGAGAACTATGAAGCAGAAATGCTCCAAATTAAAGCTCTTGAGGATGTCAAGACACTCCAAGTAGGAGACTTTGTTATAGTCAAATTTGCCACAAAGTCTTCACTTATTCACTACGTGGGGTGTGTTTTAACAAAACAAGGTGATGAATACGAAATTAAATTTTACGTCGTCAAGGAACTACCTGGAAATTCATCTATCCACCAATGGACGATATATCTTCAGTCGAAGAACAAGATATCATTTTGAAATTACCTCTTCCCAAAAATGTCGGTGGAACAGAAAGAGTAAAATCATCACTAACATTTGGTGTAGACTTCCGCTATTATAAAAATCTTCATTGATTTTCATTATTTTCAACATTTATTTTCGTTTTTTCTTAATCATTAATAAATATTTCAAAACTTACATCGTCTCAATCCTCCCTATCACCTGTATCAACTCTCCCTAAGTAAGGGAGGGTTGAGACAATTTTCTAAATGTATTGAAAAATTTATAAAATACAGAAATCATATTAAGGAAGCATGAAAAAATATAGAAAGTTTAGCTAAATGATATAAAATTAATTTGCAATATATATTATCTTTGAATTGTAAATGGTAAAATTCTGACAAAATAAAATCAATTTTCTGACTCAAGCCTCCCTGGTCTCCCCTACTCTCTTCATTTTTCACCTCTTGTTAGCTCCTTGTTGGCCATTTAATAATTCTTCAAAACATTTTTTTAATTGTTCGCTTATAATCTCTTCCCTTTTGCTTTTGATTATTCTTGTATTCTATGTTTTTTTGTTTAAAGTTTTCAATGATCTATAGAATAGTTTTTGGTTCTTTTTTGAAACCTTTTTTACTTTTTGTTTGCATCTTAATTTTCTCTATCCATTATGATGTTCGTTTCCTATTGTTTTTTATCTGTACTTTCCCTCACATTTCTTCTGCTGTGCATATCCAACCTTTTTCTACACTAATTTTTTTTATTTGATTTTTATTTAATTTAATTTTATTTTTATTTATTTTTTTAATAATTACTATGCATAAATTTTATTATTGAATTCATTTTTCAGTGCGATGCAAATACATTCAGAATACGTCTTATACTTTTCTTAAATCTTAGAGATAAAAATAAATGAAACACAATCGCACTTCTTTTCTAAACTTCAAAGAACTTTGTTAAAAGTTAAAAACGATTTCATAATTTATACTAAAGCTTAAATCCGTCTTGAGCATTCGAGCACCAAAGCTTCTCCAGCTTAGAAACAATAAGGAGTCGCAAATCAATACATTAAAACTCATTCAAATGTTTTGCTACTTAATTTGGTCGAAGCTAATTCGTTCATTGTGCCCTCACACAAGGAACGAAGTTAACCATTTCCGAAATAATTTAATTAGCTTACCTTAGCAGCCGTCGACGAATACGGTTCATCAAACAAAGACCAAATTTTAGGTTTAGTATGTTGCCACCACGATAACGTTCCTTTATAATAATCCTCTTCGAACCCGAACTTTCTAGCAATCTCTTCGTCGCTCGGCTTCTCCGTATCCAAATCCAATCGATCCAAAACTGCCAAAGTTTCTTGAGTGTCCCTGTGCTATAAAAAAGAAAAGAATTAAATGCAATAAAGTTTTTATTAGGCTAAAATTTTTGATATAAAAATTTTTTTACGATCGTCGAAGGTGTGCCTAAGAAGATGTATACTTTTTATTGGGATTAAATTGTAGTATATTCGTCCAACAACAATAGTAATTAAAATTTTGAAGCGGATGCCATAAAACAAGACAATGGGGAAGCAAATAATGATTTTACCCTCCGTTAAGTTAGAAACGAGCTTGTGAAAATGACGTAATTGACTTTTTAATTTCCGACAATGACGATTACCTAAGGCATGTGTCAAGAAAAGTACAACGTTAAAAAGTGTAAGAACTTTTAACAGCGACGTATTTAATAACAAATTTAGACATCGACAAATGAGAAGTAATCAAATTATTGAACAGCAAATTTGGAGATGTGAACAAATTTTAAGTTGTTTTGGTAGCGGCATATTTAATTACAAAATTTTAAACAGAAAAGATTAAAAATTAAATAAGGTTTAAGGAAAGTAAGTCGCTTGATACGTGGTTTGTAATATTTATATGTAAGACGCTACTATTCATATCAAAGTCAATCTTTAACTGACAGTCAAAGAATATTAACATTATTTAGAAGTCATAGAAGCAAATAAAGGATAGTTATCAAACTTTTTTAAATTTCAACGTCTTTTTTATAAGCATCTTTTTATACAAATAATTTGACAATACACCAACAATATATTCAAAATCTAAATAATACGGCAACAATATTTGTGGGGCATCAGGGTGGATTGTAGGATGAACGCGTATCGCAGCCACACAGTTAAAATGGAAATTGATTGATCAAATCATCGGATGATCTGGCCTGAACTGAACTCGACTCATTTATATGCCGTAGAGTACGTTGAGCTGACACAACAAAGTCGTAATTGAGTCTTCTCATTGTCAGCACATTGCAGTTTGTGCTAGCTAATAAAATCTGAGATTTGACTTGCGTGTTTGCATTCTTTATGCATAACACTTTCTTATGCCTTTGTTATAAGGTTGCTACCCACGCTGAACATAAATGGCTTTAGTCTTGTTTTTAAGTTGATAATCATATTAGTGAACTCCGGCATGATGTAATTCTGTTGCAAACCATTCAACGCGCTGCATATCCTCTACACTCACAATGGACAACTGCTCGATAGAGATATCTGCGGCGAGAAATAAAAGGTCAAAATAATCATCCAAATTATACAAAAAACGCGCAAAATATTATCCCTAGTGTCCCCCATGTACTGCTCTCTAGCTACTTAGCAAACAATAGCCCTATATAACTTTTATTCTTTGTCAACAAAATTCACATCAACGCTTTGGGCTGATAGAAAACAATAAAATAACAACGTCACTTCTTCAATTGATAACGTCCTACAAAATTGATGTTTAATACGCTGTCCGACTATCATAATTCGATCATAATATACAACAAATGGTTGTCGCTTTAACCTTTTACACAAAATTGCAAAAAGGACGAACAATGTAAGCCGTTGATGCATTCTTGTTTTCCAATTAAACCAAAACCAAAAATTAAAAAGTTTATGTCTGTTATGCTGTAGAACCAAAAAGAAGTTCTCTTAATAAAATTTATAGAACCTAGAGTAATCGTCATTAAAGTCTTTTCAAAGACACGCAAGCAATTTAAAACAATCACAGTATAAACTTTGTCGTCAACATGTACTAATTGAAAAATCTACTTCACCATAGTCTTCCTATCTTATCTTACATGGCAACAGTGAGGAGGAATTTGAAATGATCATTGATACCATGAAAATCTAATCAAGGTTAATGGCCTCAGTTAACAGACATTAAACAATACCATTTCTTTCAACAATTGTAACGTCCACAAATAACTATTTCATCCTGATTCAAAACAATCCGCAACTGCTCTACAATAATCCATAGTTACACCTACGTTAAGAAACCTCAGCACCAGACTTCAAAAGAGAAACAATTCTCTTCTATAATTAAAAAACTTATAACTTATCAACTTCTGATCAAGTGTTTGTTTGACGTGCAAATCTTTTATAGTTAAATTAATAATATAGTTAAATACTTAACACAAATTCTGTTTAGGTTGGTATCGGGTCGAATGCGCTCTTTTCTTTCTTTCTGGCTTGTTCGTTGACATAATGACAGTGCTCCATTAAAATTTCTTCTTCAGATTTGCTAGTGGCTACGAACGCAAGATTTGCATTTTTATAACTAATTCGCTCATCCAACTCCTCCGCCATTTCTATCATACATTGATGGTAGTATCGCCCAAAACATTGAAGTGAGCAAGTGTTTCTCTAAGGTACTGTATATGTGAAATGACAGCAATCTTCTAGTGCAAACCCCAATGTTCACTAGGAAAATTACCACATCGACAATTTACTGTTCACCCAATCCAAATAAAGAAACTGATTTTCCTAATTTTAATGCTAAACATACAACATAGTGCTCGAGAACCACAACCAAAGGAAGGGAACTTTTAAAGATCATAAAGCACAACCTAAAAAAAATTAGCTCTATGTCTAAACAATCTGCGGGACTAGTGAATTAACAATTAATAGATGTAAAATCCAATATCAATTTATACTAGTAACTATATTATCACAAGCTCTAAAAAACTACCCTACACAATAACAAAATAGATTGGAATTTATTCAGAAAAAATCTAAACCTAGATATCTCACACACAACCAAACTTTAAATAGAAGAACCCAGTAACAGATTTAAGACAAACCATACAATCTGCTAATGACAAACTACTCCAGACCCCTGTCATACCCATATCATAGAAAATCTTCTGGTAACCCTCAAAAATAAGCTAGCTGAGAAAAAGAAAGCTAAGAAAAGATAGCAATTGACAAAAGATAAACAACGATATAATAAATTGACCAAAGATATTAAAAGGTTACTACACAAACTAAAAAATAATTCAATATACGAGGCTAGTTCAATAAATACACGTTCGAGCGCTGTGAAACGATTGTTAGTGGAGCTATAATCGTACAAATTTGCGTAGGCCAGCGGCTGCTATATAGCTGTCTATTGTGACACATCCCTCGTGATATTCGTACAGGAGACAGTTGTTGTGCGCGTTTCATTATGGCAGGTCTTATAGTTGGAACGTCCAAAACCGATTACCGAGCAGTCATACAGTTTCTGCATGCTGAGGGCAACAGTTCAGATTTATGGGAGAATGCAAAATGTTTATGGTGGAGAGTGTCCTTCAAAAACCACAGTCGTGGAATGGTGTCGGAAGTTCACAGATGGGCGACAATCGACAGCGGATTTGCCAAGGCCGCATACAGCTAACATCATCAAATCACAGATGGAGCGGATGAGGTGGGAGATTTTAGAGCACCCCCTTACAGCCCGGATCTTTCACCCTGTGACTTCCATATCTTCGGACCATTGAAGAAGGCACTTAAGGGACAGCGATTCCAGTCGGGACGCTCAAGTCAAGCAGGCAGTTTTGAAATGGTTCCGCGAACAGCCAATGGACTGGTACCACACCGGTATACAGCGTCTTGTGAAGCAGTGGGATGCATGTCTTTGTAGTAATGGCAATTTTGTTTAGTGTAAATAAACCGCTTACATGTACCACCGTTCGAACGTGTATTTATTGAACCAGCCTCGTAGAAACATCTTGAAAGATTAACTGCGATTAAAGCTAAGAACTACACACTCCGGAAGGCTTTTCCCAAATTAAAGGCTGAAATATTTGCCAAACATCTAATCACAGTGTTTTAACTAAATCTTTACCTGTGCTTGAAGAAGAAATTAATAAAATTTTAGAAATGTCACATCAGATGGCTACACGCCGGAAGAAAAATAATCAAATGTCAAATCTGGTTTTTGTAAGGTGCCGTTAAAGTATTCTTAATGATTGAATTCTACCTCCCTAACCAATCTTCTATGATAACCATTAAGCGCTTCTAGTAACTTAGAGCTCTCTTTTGTCACTTGTTGATCATTGTTAACTAACAAAAGACGAAAGAGACCTTCTTTTAGCAGCCGGAGTTTATCATATACCCTGTTCTTGTGGTAAAGTATACACAGGAACCACCAAGAAATTGAGAGAACTAGAGTTAAAGAACATCAAGCAAACTGTCGTCTGAGACGAACCAAAAAGTTAGAGTTGGCCGAAAATGCATTTAGCAATGGAGATTACAAGATACTCTTCAAGTTACTAACAGCGGCCTATTGTTATCATGACAGATTGGATAAGGAGTCCATCAAAATCCACAAACATCCAGAACACTTCGACAAAAAAGAAGAAACCGTAAAGAACACTCGAACGGAACCTTGCAAAAAACCGGATTTGACTAGCACCGGGCGGCGGCGCGATGAAAGACCTGTGTAGCATAACTCATCAGTCTACATTCAACATCGGATATGGAAAAACCTCTAAAAAAGCAGACCGCTTAGTAGGTTAAGTTCCCCAAAGAATCACATGACGCTTCCCAAAATAATTGCACCTTCTTGAAAGCGTGGCTTCACATTACGTAAGAAAGTGAATTAAAATCTTCTCCGGCACGCAATAAAATGTGATTGGCGCCAGTGTCCCGCCATCAAGTCCGTGAAAATTCTTAAATGGTTTCTGATGACTGCAAGCAATCTCTGTACTTTTTACCAGTGTAGTTGAACCGTATCAGCCCTGGTAGCCTGATCCAGTGTTCTAAATTTTCTTTTCGTTACACAACCCGGCGTACTTCACGTATTGTGTGCTTGCCAATACCACAAAAGAGCTCTGGCCTTACAAACGGCGTTGCCGTCCTTTTCCTCGCGAAAGTATTCGCCTGCTAGTTACGAAGAATCTCAGAAAGTCCCGGAACCAAAGTTTTCGTGACCTTATTGAATGCTGTTTAGTTTCATTTTACAAGTTGTCACCACCCGTGATGTGATGACACAGCTGCTCAGAGCTGAGATGGCCGTTTGGCAACTGAACATAATATTGATATATCTGCCGATATACGCCCAATCCAGATTGCACGCAGCGTTTTTAATTGAGTGAATTTTCGACTAAAAAATACTGGTGTGCTTTGTACTCTCTCGAGGTAAGCTCCAATAGTTTTTACCACAACAACCGCATCATAAGGAATAATAGGGCCAACCATCATAAAGTACATTCATCGCAGTATTTCGGGCTTGCATCACTATTTCTTGCCTACGAGTTTGGTGCAAACTAACTGTGCACCGGTGGCTTTGTTAATAACATTCCCCAGGTGTTTCTTCCAATTCAGTTTTTTAATCTAACGTAATACCTAGGTTTTTGATCAAGTTACTAAAGTCAACGATTGTTCCACCGACCTGGATTGGCTTAAATCAATCGAGTTTCTTTTACTGGTGAAGGTCACCACCGTAGATTTGCTAGGGTTAATTTCTAGGCCAGCGGACCGGCACTATTTCTCTGCTAAATCCAAAACTATATCACAAATAATATTCTTATATTTTGTAAGATGCCTCTGTACCAATTCACTTTTTGGTGAGGGCTTCTTCGGTTAAGAGTTTTGTATCCTCGGTTTAGCTAGTAACAGTCGGAGAAAATGACAATTTGGGTTTATTAACAACACAAGAATAATCCTATTGAACAAATTGTAACAAATAGAAACATAAACAAAACTGGTTAAACATTAACAGTGAAATAAAAAAAAAAATTAAACAACATTTTAAAACACTAAACAATTAACTGTCTCGCCTTTGGCAACGGTTACGGACGGTCGGGGGCACAGGCCGGATTCGCAGGGAACTAGGGGTTAGCTGTAACAGACGGGGTTTGGGTTATCGGTTCTCAGTTTCCTTTTAACTGAGTCAGACCAGCTTTTCAATACGAACGGTGCGGTGAAATTTGGAAGTAAACATTACGTTTTCACTTGTGCGGCGGTAATTAATGGATTCTGGATGAACACGGATTTTTCCACAATTTTTCAAAGTTTTCCCAACGGAAAAGCGTTACGGGAATCAGTGGTCAAATTCGGTTTTTTATACGGACCCGGATAGTACAAAATAACTTTGCGGGATTTTAACTACAATTCAGGGGCCTTTTCACAACTCTATACGTCACAATGAAGACTAACGCGCAGGATAAACACACCACACGTCACGGTTAGGGTCTCCTCAAAGGAAAAGCGCAAGGTAACCTCCTTAAACACCTTTACCTAAGAAGTCTTACTAAAGTGGGCGAAATATGCTCTCACACGATTTTCGAGAAAAGGTTATTCACAAATAGCGCAAGGTAATTTCTAAACACCAAAATGTGAACAACGGGACTACGGCAAAATTGTATCTGTACTATACTATAAGCAAGCTTTATTGCTACGGAATCGGATTGGTACTTACAGGCTTTTTCAAAGGAAATTCTAATGGAAAATTTTAAATATATACGCTTTTCAATTAATATGCAAATTCACGATTGCGGTATGAACGGAAATAATATTGCTTTCATAAACGGTGGAGTTAATTAGTTATGAATGATTTGTACGGACGGACGGACGGATACTAATTAATTCACAAACGGTTTGCTTTATGAGCACAAAAACGGATACGCAATTGAAAATTGAAAATGCAAAAATACACAAACGGTTTCTCGGGAGTTTAAATTATAACACGCGGCTGGTTAACTCGTCGATGTGAACGTGGGAAATTATCGAGAGAAAACTGTCGACCACCAAAATGCTGACGCTTTTATAGCGCGAGTGACATTGTTTTTTTTAACGACCGGTACTAAGGAAACGATTTTTAAAAAGAAAAGCACTCTAGTACTTTTAAAAATACACGATATTTTAATCGGGAGCGTCTCTCTGTGCAAATATAACAATATCGTCACTATATCTCTGGTAAAGAAGATCGCCCTCAGCCTTGGACACATTCCCTGATAGTATTTACCCCAACGGTGGAGTTTTGTTTTAACTCAGAAGTTCTGCCAGCCATCTAACAATAGAGGAGTCAATTTGTTTTGCCTACGTTGTATGGACCATGGAGGTATGAGAGGCGTTGTAAAACCCCTGCAATGTCTAGAAAGGCACAAACGATGGAACACAAGAAAAATAATGAAGATACACCGAAAAACGAATGAGAAAACAGTTAAGAACAATATACCAAAGAATATGCAAAAAAAAGAAATACCAGAAAGGTAGCAAATTAAAGAAGCAATAATACGGCCAATATTCAAAGGAAGGGATAGGAAAGAGGCGAAAAACTACAGTAACTAAAGTAAGAGAAAGGTCGGAAAAAGAAATAAAGAAAAGAAAATTATATCAGATTGGCAAGCCGTATTAAGAAAAGAAAGAGGAACTATTGATGATGTATATACAGGGTGATTCATAACTATTGGAACATATACTAAGGGCGGGTTATGTAGACCAAAATATGACCATAGGACCCAATATTCTTTAATAAAATATTGCTGTAGAAAAGATACAGGGCGTTAAAATTAATATTTTTGTTCATTTTTTGTTAATAATTTCACTGCAAATTTATTATGGGGCGCTTCCTGAATAATTCCTGATGATGAAATCAACGGATAACTTTTTTTGACAAAAAAACATCATTTCTATATAATATTGGTACTCAAGTTTAAATACGATAATTTCATCTGTTTCCGCGAAAACGCAGTTGAACAATTCGTCTATTAAGTCCTAGCCTGTTTTTAATTTATACAAGATATTTAGATGATTGTGGAGATATAAAAAGAATGGAAAACAGTACTGGAAAGAAGTGGAAACCCAGATAATAAAATACGAAGAAGAAAAAAGAAGAAAATATTATGAAAGAGGTGCATGTGCAAGAGAAAAAAATAAAGAGGTTAAGACAGAAAGGAATATATTGGGTTCAATTTTAGCACCTTTTCCTTTTATTATATTTATAAATGACTTGGACTTACATCTCACCAAGGATAACTATAGTAACATAAACATATGTAAATATGCTGATGACACTTCTATTACACCTACAAATAAATAACAGGAAAATTGTACTACAACATATGCATCACACATCTCTGTATTTCCCTAAAGGGTAAAAATGTTAACATGGGTGACGATGAAATATTCCTTGGCATAACAGTAACTCCAACGCTACACTGGTCAAAACATATAAATAGTATATCCACCAAATTACGTAGCAGTAGCTTTGCCATTCTCTCTCTACGCAAATTAATTACGGAATCTTCATTACTAAAGTTCTATTATGCACATATCCAGTCTCATATGGCATATGACATAATTTTATGGGGTATGTCCACCAGCACTAAAACACTTTTCACCAGCAAAAACAGATAGTTCGTCGCATTTACTTTGAACATTTTAGAGAACACTACCGACCACTGTTTATTACTTTAGGTATTATGTATAAAAATCTTTTTCAATTGAGTGTAATAAAAAATACAGTATACAGTAGGATTCAAAAATAAAGCACGTGCATTTTTCATCAGTAGAGCAGTTTATAGCGTTCCGGAGTTTCTAGACTCATAGCATTTTGTATCAAAACGCATAAAATAATTTTGTTATTACTCGTTTTCGTTATGTTTTAACTGTTTTTTAATTGTTTTAGTTTTAATGTGCCATGGTTAATGTACAATTTTGCATCTTACAACCAATAAACTATTTTGAATATATGTATGGAAGAGAAAATAAAGATAAAGAGACACAAATTTCGGAAAACAAATAAAAACAAAAAAAAACAAAGTATAGAAAACTAATAACAGAAAGAGTTCCAAAGTACATAACAGAAGCAAAGGTTATCAAAAAAAAAACTGATAGCAAGATTTAGGGCATGAAACAAAGAAAAGAAAAATAAGTACTGGATGAGTGAGATTGTGTGGGGACAAATGGGAAAAAATAGAACACATCAAAGAAGGATGCTGATGATTACGACCAGCAGAAACGGAGTGATAGATAGTATTAGGAGGGAAGGATTCAATGGATGTTGTAGAGAGAAGGAAAGTGAAGGAGAAGAAGGTGAATAGTGGGTGGGGGGTTAAAGGGATGATTTTTATTTTAAAGTTTGTATAAAACCAAATCGTTTATTTATAAGAACAAAATAAAAATTTGATTGATAGTTATCTACCATTCCTTCAGCAATAATTTAAATAAAAAACTAAAATTTTCAAAATATTAAAAAACATTGACTATAGCATAAAGTGAATAACTTTTAAACATATTCACTATCTGTGTCAACAGTTTCAAGAACAACATCAAATGCCACAACCTCGTTTTATCATAGCACCTCCAAATAGCAACTATCAATAATTTACCGACAGATATGTAAACAATTTACAAAAAGTCAATCAATTACTTAAAAAAACAATATCAAATCGCCTGGTAAGTCAATGTCAATGATTGAAGAATTAACTTTTTGCAAATTGCCTACATATTTATCGTTTATTATTATTATCAGAAATACATCATCTCCCCCAGAATCTATAAGACCCAGATGATTCTATCATATGGAGTTTCCAAATTTGCCGATAGGTGGCGATACGTGTTACATTATTATAATATTTTAGTTTCCTGTTATTTTCACACTCAATTTAAAATTAAAAATTAATTCAAACATACTGAATAGTATATCCTAGTAATATTTATACAAATAAAATGTTAAAAACTTAAAAAATCTATTTTTAAATCATTTCATAAATGCGATATATTTTAACAGTAACTTTAATACTCATTGCAGATACTTGGGTTTAAAGTAAAATTTTTGAATTATTTCATTTTTGTGTTCGATGTTTTAAATGAAGTCGTTGGTACTTTTGATGCCCGAAACTCTTTTTTAAATACAAAAAAAATTCTTGTACCTCTCAAAAGGAAACTAGAACTGTAATGACCGAAAACCAAAGTTGGGTTGCTAAGGTTTTTTTTTAAATGTTTGATTAAATTAAAAAAATAAAAACATTGTGTAAAAATTTAAATTACATTCAGTTCCATAATA
This sequence comes from Abscondita cerata, assembly GCA_030710515.1. Lineage (NCBI taxonomy): Eukaryota > Metazoa > Arthropoda > Insecta > Coleoptera > Lampyridae > Abscondita > Abscondita cerata. The sequence goes on from JALBCR010002341.1 coordinate 54,145, forward strand.
ACCGAATTACAAAAATTCATTATTCAATAAGTAATAAATTTACTTTTGTAGCTTGATTTCGAACACCGAAACTATTACAAACTACTTGACGATTTAATATTTAACACTTAATTAAGAAACGTTACAAACTTTCAACATCCGCTAATAATTAAATTGATTGATCGCACGCATTTAATTAATGACTTATAGTGGTCGTAATAATTGAGGACTGATGTTGGTTTGCAAGTAACCAATTGCTCTTGACACTTCATCAATAATATTACACTTTAATCGTCTTCGTCTTATCGTAGCATTTTTTTTAAAGTAGAAAATTTAAATTGACATTTTCTTAAAATAACGTAATTTGACGAACGCCCTAATAAAATTTCTAGAGGTACCTTAAATTAACTTTATCATGCAAAATTATTACAGTCTAAAGACATTATTTCGTTTGTACAAGCTCATTACTATACCGAATTCGTATTTAAATAACGTTGAATTTCAATTTAAAATTAAATTACCCGTATCGCTTTCTTTTATACGATCAATAAGGACAGATATTCAATTTTATTTTTTTTTTAAATTGCCAATTAAATGTAAAACAATATTTTGTCTAAATTAATTCTAGTTTAATTGTATTCATTTGTTGGATTTTTTTTGTGGTTTATAAATATCTATCGAGTAAATTTAATTTGCATGACAAAATGGTGCACGCTTTTTTCAGTATTTTTTGTTCACGATGCCTAAAAACATGCTTGGTTAAATAAACTCTAAATTTTAAGTTTACTGATTGGTTAACAAATCGATAGCGGCTTGTTAACGATTTATGCAATCAAATAATTAGCCCAGGGAATTCAGGCAAAATTTTATAAAACCTCAAAAAAAGTCATATATAGCTACATTTTTCAAAATCCACATCTGCTCCCCTCAGAAACAACATACTAAAATACTCGGAGAGACAAGTGTCGGCTTTCATAATTTCCAAGCCGGCAAACCTGGAATTTCAAAAATTCTCCAGTTTTCCTGGAACGCTTGTAAAAACTGAACGCCTTGATGTACATAGATGAAACTGGTGTCAAGTAAAAGGAAAAATCATGCAATAATATTTAACTTTCGAAATCAGCTGAAGTAAAAAACCGCGTGAATTCGAACAATTTTGGTCCGATTGTTTCCACTCTACCGTCTCCCTTTGACAGATGTTCATTGCGCAGACGGACAAGTCAGCTTTCACGTCAGAAGTCATCGATCAAGTGTGTCCAGTGTCTATTTACGTCACTGAAGGAGATTATCTATTGTATGCTGTTTGTTGGTCTCGTACAGACAACGAGTGGAAAAATGTGTGACATATACTATAGACATGTTGACACTCGGTACCCATCGACAATCGTTGCTTTTGGCTGGTTTAATGATCAGCCAACTATCAACGGAAAAGAGCAAATGTGACGTGCAGCAAGACATAGAATTTAGAAAAATACTACGTCAACAGCATCCTAGGCTGATTTTTTTGACAAACAAGAAAAATAAATCTAGGACTGAGCCCATGCTGTATTGGAAAACAAGAAGCCTACAAACCACTTTACAACGATATGAATCTTCGCAAAGAAGTGGTCCGGACTTATTTGAATTCCTCTGAGAGTCAATAAGTGTGCTAAATCGGAGAAAGATTCGTCAAACCACTGTATTTCGGGGAACCAAATAGAAGATGTTGATAATCTCCGATATCAACTCTACATAATCACCATTTTGCGTCAAACTTCCCTGACTTCGTCCAACAAGGGCAGCTGTACGGCAGCACTCTATGTTTTGTTATTAATTTTTATCAGGTACAAAAACGGTTAGAAAATGACATAAATCCAACAGAAAAAACAAAGAAAACATTTTAAAACCCATTTCCACAACCCTGCTCTAGCTCCTGATTCTCTTCTTCTCCTGATTGCGTGCGACTGCAAGACTAAATATGAAACACGTTGTGGGTGTAAAGGATCGGGTCAAGAATGCTCGGAGATGTGGTCAAAATGTTACAAACATAATTGTAATAACGTAATTAGTTGCTACATTATTGTTCTTTAGAATGTCTCCTTACTTCAGTTTTTCTAGATAGTATTCCTGTATTTGTCTTCCATCACTTCAAAAGAGATACTATTAACTTGTGTCTAATTACCAATGCTATATGTTAATAAAATCTATGTTGTTTAGGTATTGTAAAACATATTTACTGAATCTTAAGCTTTATGGCGCATGCCACATGACGCTGAACCACAGAAGGTGGACCACAAACGCATCTACCACATTTTAAACTATAGCCTCAACTTTTGAACTAATTAACTTAAACCGACATACAAGTCTCTCTATAAAGGTAGGAAGATAATTTGTGTGAGGGTATTTATATATTTGCATTTCCTTCATATTTAGTCACACCGGACCCGCTGCAAACAAAATAAGACACAAAAGATTTAGTGTTTTTTTGCTTCAGCTGACCCCTGAGTTAAAGAAAGAATAGTTAAATAGTATTTTTTACATAATTCACAAATTTTCCTTTTATTTGACACCAGTTTTGTCTATGTTCATCAAGGCGTTAAGTCTTTACAGGCGTTCTAGAAAAACTCTAGACAATAGGTTACCAGATCTAGAAATTAATAAAACCGACACAAGAAACACTAAGCACCAGTTGTATAAAACACAGTTCAAGTTAACTGTAGGTTAAACACAATTGTTGCTATGGTTAATCATTAGCTACAATTGTTTTTAACCAACGGAACGGTTGAATTAAACTGACTTTTCTACAACAGTAGTAACCAAACGCATTTGAAAATGGGCCTAATCCTGAAATTAAAGACGTGAGGTCACCGCTTCAAATCAGAGGTCAAAAGTCAGGTCAACTTCTAGACCCCGCCTAAGATCAGCGCCTGGACCTCCTCAACAATTTGACGTATCGATCTCCGAAATCGGTTCAGCCGTTTCGAAGGAGAAGACGAACATACACACACACACACACACACACAGACAAACCGGACCACAATTTTATGTGTGTAGATGCCCAAATATTTTAGTATGTTGTTCCCCAGTGTCAAAGCTTGTCTATCCACTTTGTAAAGACATAGAAATAGTCTCGTCCCAATTTATTTGCATTTTCCAAACTAACTGCCCGATAATTTAGGCGGTTATGATAAAAAGAAAAACTAGACCTATTGTTGTTTTAGAATGTTTGCAAATATTTTTGCACAAATAACAACGAAATTGCTAAGTTTTGTTAGTAACTAAAGAAGGACCTCTAACGGTTTTGAGATTTTCATAGAGAAGCGATTATTTGCAATGGGGCAACGTTCTGGTTGTTGTTTGACTCCGATCTTGCGTTCTTGCAGATATGGCGACACAAACATCATAAATTTAAGCAACGTCGAAATAGCTTAAGTTAATTACTCGTGCTCACGGATACAACTTTATAGAATAAAATTGTATGGTACCTATATTTCTATCGCATTGTTTGGGAATTTTTATTGGAAGAAAAGAAATGAACACATTAGAAAAAGTAGAGAAAGAAGTGAAACTTTAGTTAAGAAAATGGAAAAAAGTAAAGAAAATTAAGTTTATAGAGAACACGAAAATGAAAAAAAAAAGAAATAATTGGTGGAATAGTATGTGTAAAAAAACAAAAAACCAAGAAGAATATGAAAAAGAAGCAAAATAGAGTACAAAATGTTGAGGAAAAACTAAAAAAACGAATCTAAAAGATGCAAATGTAAAGATACAGAAAGGAATTACAGAAGAGAATTCAGAAAATATCAAATGAGGAATAAGTATGGAATTCTTTAAATAAAGAAACAAAAAAAAAACGGTTAATGAAAAGAAATGGACAAAATATTGTTTAGAACTGTTAAAAAGAAAATCAGAACGATCAATACATAAAAGTGTAAACAATGAGAAAAAAAGAGACGGGGGAAATATATAAAGAAAAAGCAATAAGAAAATGTATATAGGAGAGAAATTGATATTTAATATAATATGGAAAAATAAAAACTTTTCAGAACAGTGGAGAGAGGTGATAATATGTCCTTTACATAAATGAGTAGAAAAGAAAGTAATTAAAAATTATAGATGAACTATGGAGAATATAATAAATATATGCAGAAATTTTGAGAAAACTTTTGGACAAGGAAATGGAGAAAAAAGAGTACTATTTGATTAGCAGGGGAGGTGTAGAAGTAAACGGAGAGCAGTTGATTGATATTTATATACTGAAAAAAATAGTCATCAAAGAAATAGAAAAAGGGAAGATATACGCTATGTTTGTCGACATAAAAGCAGCTGTTGACAATATGGGTAGACAAATGTTATAGAAGATAGTGAAAGAAAAAAATATAGACGTAGATTTGGTGAAAGCAATCAGAGAAGTATACAAAGAAACAAAAAGTTAAACTAAAATGAAGAGAATTTTAAGTGAGGCACTCTGGACAATAAAAGAGCTTACATAGAAATGTAATTATATTAGAGATTTGAATCAGAAAAAAAAAATATCAAAGAGTCCCCTCTTTGTGGTAATCAGTAAAATAAAAGTTTGACTATTAGTGCATGCAAATGAAAGTTTAGCTAGTAATGAAAATGAAATGAGGTGTTATTAAAGTGATAAAAGAATATTTACAAAAAAAAACTTAAGGCAAATGTAAATAAAATAAAAATAATGATTTTGAAAAAAAGAAGAGGAAGAATAAAAAGAAAGTTGGTGGAGGAGAGAAGAGGAGATCAAAAGTGTAGATGAGGGTAAATATTTGGGATGTCTACAGAATAAAGTATGATAATAAACATGAAGCTCATATGAAGGAATTAGTACAGAGTAGAAATAGGATTGTAGAAGAAGTATGAGGGGTAGGTGAAAGAATGTTTGGAAATGATATGAAAAAAAGTGGATTTTTTAAAAATGTAAGTGTCTTAATGTACCGAGGGGAGTTATGGGGATGGAGGGAATGTGATGAATTAGAGAGATTTCAGGTCAAGTACTGGAAATGGACACTGGGACTAGAAAAAAAACGTCAAGCTACATAGTAAAAGAAGAATGTAAATTAGAAAAGATAAGAAAACGAGCAAGGAAGAGGGCAATAAGATACAAAAAAGAGATAGGAAAAAAACAAAATGCAATTTTATATGAGTGCTAGAACGAGGTAACAAAAAAAGAATAAAACTTGAGCAAGAAGAAGAAAAGTTATATTATAAAAGAAGAAGGCAATCAAGAAAGGAGGTAAAATAAATGATTTGTTGAATTTTGATATTTAGAGGTTCAGCCGATATTTTAAAGCACAATCAGAATGTGTCAAATACTATTTCTTTTGTAGAATTAAATTTTAGGGTCACTTTAATTAACATTATGCATTCCTATCTTCAGTTGTTTTTTATTAGCTTTTTTTGATGAATTTCCCATTTTTTAAAATAATTGCATTACATTTAAATTCTACTCGTTGATACAGTTACTACAATACGATTATTCAAAAAAATTGGAACATCAGCGTAGTTTAATCGAAAAATTGCTAATAGCTGAAGTGAAACAACTGAAGATAACAATGCATACTGTTAATTTGACTAGCCTTAAAATTAAATTGAACATCTATTTCTGTCATCAGAAATAGTAGATGCCATTTAAAAAAATGAAGTACTTGACAGTTTGTGAATGTCATCTTTGAAAAATCGCAAATGCGATACGACTGCAACGATTTAAAATATAGGCTGATATAGAAGTAAAAATACAAAATAATAGATTATTTTACTAGAAGTTAAACAATATAATGTTGAGCTTAAAAGTTTGCTGGCGAGCCGTTAGCCGAGACAGCAAATTAGGAGAAACAATTATATTTTTTAACTCCAAGTGAAATATATTATTTTTTCTTCAAGCGTTTATTGCTAGTTTTAATGTGTTATTTTAAAATTTTCGAGATTCTCGAGTGTTATAGTGACGTTTTATTCTCGACGAATCAAGTTGGTACTATACTGTTACATTCATAATATGACATAACCGAGGTACCAACCTCTAAATAGTTGTAAAAACAAAAAACCTGTTGCTTTTAATGTTTAGACAGTAAAAAGCGTTTTTAGCGTCTGCCAGTAGTTCAATAATATGCCGTTTTATTGTCGCTTGAAGAAAATAGTAGATTATTTTACTAGGAGTTAAACAATATCATTGTTGAGTTTAAAAGTTTGCTGGCGAGGCGTTCGCCGAGACAGCAAATTAAGCGAAACAATTATATTTTTAACTCCAAGTGAAATATATTATTTTTCTTTAAGCGTTTATTGCTAGTTTTTATGTGTTATTTTCAAATGTTCGAGATTTTCGAGTGTTATGGTGACGTTTTATTCTCGACAAATCAAGTTGGTACTTTACTGTTACATTCATAATATGACATAACCGAGGTACCAACCTCTAAATAGTTGTAAAAACAAAATAACTGTTTTGCTTTTAATGTCTAGACAGTAAAAAGAATTTTTAGCGTCCGCCAGTAGTTCAATAATATGACGTTTTATTGTCGCTTGAAGAAAATAGTAGATTATTTTACTAGGAGTTAAACAATATCATTGTTGAGCTTAAAAGTTTGCTAGCGAGGCGTTAGCCGAGACAGCAAATTAAGCGAAACAATTATATTTTTTAACTCCAAGTGAAATATATTATTTTTTCTTCAAGCGTTTATTGTTAGTTTTCATGTGTTATTTTCAAATTTTCGAGATTCTCCAGTGTTATAGTGACGTTTTTTTCTCGTCGAATCAAGTTGGTACTTTACTGTTACATTCATAATATGACATAACCGAGGTACCAACCTCTAAATAGTTGTGAAAACAAAATAACTATTTTGCTTTTTAATGTCTAGACAGTAAAAGAGTTTTTAGCGTCTGCCAGTAGTTCAATAATATGACGTTTTATTGTCGCTTGAAGAAAATAGTAGATTATTTTACTAGGAGTTAAACAATATAATTGTTGAGCTTAAAAGTTTGCTGGCGAGGTGTTAGCCGAGACAGCAAATTAAGCGAAACAATTATATTTTTAACTCAAGTGAAATATATTATTTTTCTTCAAGCGTTTATTGCTAGTTTTCATGTGTTATTTTCAAATTTTTGAGTTTCTCGAGTCTTATAGTGACTTTTTATTCTCGACGAATCAAGTTGGTACTTTACTGTTACATTCATAATATGACATAACCGAGGTACCAACCTCTAAATAGTTGTGGAAACAAAATAACTGTTTTGCTTTTAATGTCTAGACAGTAAAGAGTTTTTAGCGTCTGCCAGTAGTTCAATAATATGACGTTTTATTGTCGCTTGAAGAAAAAATCATTTATTTTATTCTGAACATAAAATTAAGGTAGAATTCAAATATGTTGTTGAAATAGAGTCATTCCATTAAAATAAATGATGTCGTTAATTTTCGGTATATCCGGAAGTGACGCTATTTTGAAAATACTTTAGTTAGACTTGAAGTAGTCGATCATGGCCGTATACCAAATTTCATGTTGATGGAATTTCGATAAATATTTAATCAATGGGCTACGTCAATCACCGTGTATAAGAAATTAATAACTCAAGAAATACCAAAATATTTAATGCATAGAAGTCTAAAAGAGAAATGAATAATAACAGGGTTCAGAAGTGAAAATAGAGAAAATGAAAACAAGTACTGGTGGGGACGTGAAAAAAGAAAATGCAGAACGTGTGGAAATGGGTGGGAAAATCTCAAACACATGAGGGAGGAGTGTGATGAATTGAAAATGGAAGAAAGGGAAATGAGAGTGTTATTAGGAGAAAGAAAAATAGGAATAGATTGGATAAAGAAAGGATTGAAAAGAAAAGGGGAAAGAGTTTAAGTTAATTTAATTTTGTCAAATAATAATATTGTTAGTTAGGAAGTTAGAAAATGTATTGTTTTAATTTTGTATTTTATAGGAAACCGAGTTATGTTGTTAAATGTATATAAAAAATAAATAAGATTTGTTAATTCAATTTATTGCCGAGATTTCGATTGTCTAATCTTTCTCAATTCTCTAAATTTTAATTAATAATTTAGAGCCTTGAGAAAGATTGGACAACTCTAATCAAAACTTTGGCAATAAGTTAATAGTGGCGTACTAATTTTCGACTTCTTGATTTTTCCCTCAAGTTTTCAAAAAATCTATTAATTTCAAATAAATCTACATTCCATACGGTTAATTGCAACGTGGGTATATAGATTGTCAAAAAAATAGACAGGAGAAAAGGGTTAGATCTGCTACAGCGCACCCTTTTTAAATAACTAATAACTAATTAAAGAAGAGTCAGATTAAAAAACGCCAAAGAACATTTTTTCTCAGTCCTATCTACCTCTACTTTTGAGTCACGCTGTTATAATTTTAATTGTAATTAAGTTAAAGAAATAATTATAATATGTGCCTTGGCTGTTGAAGTTCCTATGAAATAGTACAAATAAATCAATTAAGATAATTGACATTGAAGAAGGTAAACTAGATGCCCGTAATAAAGAAGCAAGTCAATTAAAGATTCAGTGTTGAAACTAAAATCTAAGATTGTCATTAGAATTTAAAAATCGATTTTATTTTCTTTTAATACATTTCTCAAAAATCTGCAACTAAGGTTAAATTATATTTCAAAATTGATTACTTACTTGAGTGTAGGTCATCCAACAACAAGGCTCAACCTGATTAGCGTCAAGACCCCAGAATTCGAGTTCTTCCTCAAACAGCGGACCGCAAACATCAGATGGATAATGCAGTTTTCCCGTTCTGCAATAGATTTTACAATAAGCGCAAAACAAAGAACCATTAATCGCATTACCTATAATAATTTAGTACTTGAGCAAAAACTCCAGGATGCCGATCGAAGAAGTATTCGTTAAGGATGGGATCGTAATTTGCTAAAGCTTCCGTGAGTCGTGAAAGACGTGTTGCCGGAATTTTCTTTAATGTTGCTTTGTAAGTTTCGTGTCTTATTCCGCCCACGTTTAGTACGACGCGGTTTTCCGCGTCCATATTTATTAAATTCATTGCTGAAAGGATATAATTTAGTTTAACACGTCTGTTAAATCAACCAACGAACTTATTATTATATAGTTACAGTAGCTGTCAGCAAACTTTTTCGAGAGAAAATGCGCCCGCCATCATCTAAAACAAGAGAAATATGTGATAAATATCACGTAAAAAATGTATTTTATATAGATCAAAGCTACAAAATACAGAGAAATAAAAATAGTAAAATTTAAAACACGTTCTTTATTTATTTATTGACAACATACGAGCCAATCGGTAATTGTATTACACACAACGATTTTACTCAAGTGAATAGAAAGCTTTGATTTTGCTCTAAATGTTAATATTGCTTTACTGTAGCATCGGTTTTAATACCTACAAACAAGATTATACTTTAACGTACAGTGGAATGGGTGTGAAAAAGGGCATCGAATGCAATAGAAATATTGAAGAATTACTTAACTACTTAATTACTTAATTACTTCTACTATTAGATATAGAAAAAGCTAATAGACATTTACTTGAATATCTTCTTTTTGAGGTAAGTCTGAAATCAAATTGAATTAGAATATGCTAACATTCTTATGCTTGGAATAAAATTATTCTGGCACACCTCTCCACCTGTGTGATTTAAATGTATTACTTTCTAGCACTAGAGGTAGAGATAGAGATATCCGGAATTAAATAAAATAAACGTTCAAATTTAAAAGTTTAAATATTTAAACTAGAAATAAGCAGAACAACATTTACTCTTTCCTTTCCGCACCACTGTGGCAAAAATATCATCATAATAATAATAAAAAAGAGTTACTATAAAATAATAGTTTTACAAAAAGTAAATTTCCGATAGTAACAGTAGTAAAACAAACACAATGTTGACGTTAAGTAAACGTCTAAAATTATTCGTGAGTAGTTTATTTTGTATAAACGATTAAAAGTTAAACAGACTAACTGACCACATGTTAATCGGTATGCTAAACAAACACTAAATTAATTTGTAAATTGAAAATTAATTTAAGCAGTTTACAATAATTTTATTTGTAGATAACATTTAAATTATTTAAAACTAACTGTTCAGCCGTTTTTATTTTATCTATTTATTAATCTTGTTATAAAATTGCGTTTTCAAACATAATTGCTTTTCAATTTTTATCAATTTTATATTAACTTTATACATTTAAAGTTAATCATTTTTTTTGCAAACTAATATTCTTTGATGAAACTTGTAATCTCGGTTCTTCTTTCTTTCTTCCTTTCTTTCTTCTAAAATAATTTTTATGATGCATATTTTAATTGCGCGAATTTCATTCACACAAAAATATTGTTTTTGTTTGGTATTGTAAGTAATAGTTGACCGATTTCCATATCTTGCTTAGTCGCTTCACCTTAAAATAAAAGATTTTTTTCTGTTTCATTGTATTTTTTAATGTACTTTGCAAATTCATTGTTTAGTAAGTTTTGTGAGCGGTACGTGCACAAGAATCATAAAAACGCCCCAATTGCCGTTTTAAGGCAGTCGATCGGCTTTTGCAGATTTTAGTTACGTGGGTAACGCACGTATGGGTACCGGGAAGAAATAACTTTTGAGTTTGAAGTTAGTTAGTGGTGTCTCCCCCGTTTTGTAAGTTTGTGCATGTTTATATTTGACGTTTATTAGGAACTTAACGTCTTTACCCACTTTCGCGATGTTGCAGTTTTCAAACTTCCGTACCACAAACTTAAATTCCTACTTAGTGGAATCTATTAAAAATATTTTTTTTGTGTTGACGTACCAGTCTTTGGCGTTATTAAATAAAATTATTTTGATTTGACGTCTCGTCTTTGTTTCCACCGTCGTCCGTTCTTGAATAAAAATAAAAAAAAGTTCCAGGATTTTAATACCAAAAATTGCAAATGAAGAAATGTCCTGCCAACTTCCCAAATCTAGCAAATCACTTTCTCCTCTGAACTACAAGAAAACAATAAGAATTTTAATTTTTTACATGAGTTCTCGTGAGTTCTAAACTAGTTATATCACAGTATGTAATGAAAATAAAAATTGCAATATTTAAGTTATTTATACAAACATGATGTACCGTACATAGCAGTATATACAAGGAAAATATGTCCTGCTAATTATTTTGCGCAGTTTTTGCAGCGTTTATTAACAATTCTTGATGAATTCTAATAAGTATTATTATTTTTAAATACAGTTCCGATAGTCATCGGTTTTGAAAAAAAATTTTTAATTTTTTGTACCAGCAGGACAATCGACGAAAAGTTGTATTCTCTTAATTTATAAGATTTTTTACAACGTTGATCGACAGTTCTTGACGAGTTCTAATAATTATTATGACAATTAAACACAGTTCCGATAGTTATCAGTAGTAAAATATTTTTTTAGTTTTATGTACCAGCAGAACACTTGATGAAAAGTTGTTATGTTGTTAATTGTCTTGACCCTGTTTCTCCTGTAAGAAGGTAAGCTAATTTATTAAAAAAATATTTCAAAACCGATAACTAGCGGAACCCTGTTTAACTGTTATAATAATTATTAGAGCTCGTCGAGAACTGTCGATCAACGTTACAAAAAGTTCTAAAAATTAACAATGTAACAACTTTTCAACAAACTTAGTGTCTTTAAAAAGAGTATTCCAGAAGGTATTAGACGTGCTATTAATGTAACAGTTTTTATTTCGTTTACAGCCGCTAGAAGACGTTTTTTGACATAACAGCAAAATAACGAATTTCCTCAAAAAAATTAAATAGAACGATATGTTTTTTCTTATAAAAGATAGTAATGAAATGAGTTTGTAAGAGTCTAGCGAAAACCCCATCTCAATATCTTTTTCCTAAGTTAAATTATAGCAAAATAACTGTAACAAGGCAAATAATAACAAAAAAAAAAAAACAAGTATATATATATTAAAAAAATGCCTTTTCCACCTGTGAAAGTTTTTGATATGCTTTGGATTTACTTTCTCTGCAACGATAATGCAACTCTTGCAGCTAGAGTGTATTTGGTTGAGTATCCTGATAGGCGTTATCCAAGTATTAAAGTTTTACTTAAGCTTATTTATCGCGTTCGAGCAACAGGAAGCACATTGTCCTAAATATTTAAGACTGAGAAGAGGTAGAGCGGAAGAAATTGTATTGAATATGATGGGCGTCATTTTGAACATTTAGAGGGCCAGTTATAGATGATGTATCATGTGTCCAAATTTTGTTGATTTTGAGTTATTAATTACTTTGTTACAGTTATTTTGCAATAATTTAGCTTAGTAAAAAGATATTGAGATACGGTTTTTACTAAATTCTTACAAGTGTATTTTGTTATTATTTTTTTACAAAAAAAATATATAGTTTCATTTAATTTTTTTGAGAAAATGCTTATATTTGCTGTTATGTCAAAAAAATCCATATAGCAGCGGCAGACAAAACAAAAACAGTTATATTAATAGCACGTCTAATACCTTCTGAAATACTCTTTTCAAGGACTAAGTTTGTTGAAATCCGTTGAGCCGTTTTAAAGTTATTTATATATATTAGAAGACCTCTATGATCGCCCCCTACTACTTTATGTTAAGAAATATGGTAAAAAGTCATAAAACAAAAAGTATCAATCTTATATCAGCTTTAAAATATACAAAATTCTAAGTTATGTTTACTGTTCAAAATCGGTACAAATTTTGATTCTTGTTTTTAAGAAGTAAAGTGCGCCCTCTGGGGGACACCGTAGAAACTTGAACATAATTTCCAATGTTTTCTCTTGACCACTTCAGTAATAAAATTTTGTATCCCAGGTTCTTACGATTTCTAGTTTTCCAGATATAGCCAGCTTTTCTTAGTGGGCCACCCGGCAGAACGTGAACTCTCAAAATTTTATAACACCCTATCGTTCGTAAACATTGTTTTATCTGTACGCTTAGAACCACACTTTTATAAACGTAACAAGCAAGAATAATAGAATAATCTTTTCTCCGGCAACCGAGAGGCAATAATCTTTTTCGGTATTTTCTAATTTTTTTAAGATACCACTCCGGTAATTTTGTTGCTATTTCGTACTTCGTGTTGGCGGTGACACATTCTTGAACCTCAAACACACCTTGATTTGGCAACTTCGTGATCATAAATCAATATTGTTTAAATTTAAAAACAAGAAAATAAACATGACGTCATCTAGTAGTGTGATTAGTCCTGTGAAACCACAGTAAAACCAACCACATCAGTATACTGCAGTTGAAAGCTAGCATGATACGGTTGCCTTTGATTGCACGAATGATGAACCTTTAACAAATAGTAAAAATAGTTCAGAATTACTTTTTGCATACCTATCTTCGATTAACAACGTTAGAGTTTAATACCCAAAATACTATTTTTCAATTTTGCTGAAGAATCTTAGGAATTAGACAAAACAAATTTGATTATGTAAATCATAATGAGTCTCTACAGCTTATTGCCGCTTGATTATTGTTAAGGAAAGTTGAATCTAGGTTTTCGAGGGTGATTTGTAAGGTAACACCGAGAATCACTTGACAGCTGATTCATCTGTTTGAGACTGTCGAGTGATTCGCGGTATTTGTTTGCTATTGTACACTGAAAATCACTCTACAGCTGATTCATCCCTTTGAGACTGTCGAGTAGTTCTTAGCGTTTGTTTGATATTGTACAATCTCTTGCAAATTTACAGCAGGAGATTCGAGATTGTTTTTTGTTTTATGCCAGTTTACTTTTCGGATATGCTACGTTAGCAGTGCGGTACTAGATGTCGCAACATTTTATTGTACCTTATGATAGGTCTAAGTTTCTTATATGATATAGCAACAAGCTTAAACATAATATTCTAAAGAAGAAGGATGACCACAAACAATACAAAGACAGTAAGTCTTTTGCAGATTATAACATATTCAGTGAACATAGACTCCAATGCAAAATGCAAATCGAAGTATGTCATGATATTTATATCAGCAATGTACAACAAAATCTCATGCACGATATCAAGTTATTTTGGAATTACATTCATTTCAAGGGCCTAAATCAAAACATTTCTGGCACAATCAGGCTGGGGGACTGCTTAGGCAAGGATGGCAAAACAATTGAAAATCTTTTTGCAACACACTTTGCCTCTGTTTATGTTCGTTCTAGAGCCTACAGCCCTAAGGACAAAAAACAGATTTATGTGATATTAATATTGAATCTTATTGTATTCGTATTGTGAATGTGTTAGAATGGCTTTACAGCTAGATCCCAAAAAAGAACCGGGGCCAAATGAAATAACAGCATTATTATAATAAAATATTATTAGTGACCATCAACACGGGTTCTGTGGAAATAGTTCTGTATATTAAATAAGCTAATGAGATATGGAATTCATAGAATATTGTTTGAGTAGATGAAATCATATCTCAAGCGGTAGGACTGAAGTAGTCAGAATGGTGGACACAAATCTTGAACAATAGATGTCACCTTTGGTGAGATATGAAAATTATGGGGTATTTTTTGATTGGATGGAATCATATCTCACCGGTAGGACTCGGGTAGTCAGGATTGGTAGGCACAAGTCTTAGACAATAGATGTCACTCTGGTGTGCCACAAGGGGGACTCCTTGCACCGCTGTTTTTATTATTATTCATTAATAATTTATCAACATGTTTTCAGTATAGTAAATATGTTTATGGCAATTTTCAAGAAGACTTGGATAGATTCCATGAATGCTGTCAGAGGAATACAAAACTAGCAAGTGTAAATACATTCAATTTAGTAAATCAAGCAATATGATGCCTCGAGCATATCAGCTTGAGAGAAGTCCTATAAAAAGACAGATCTTATTAGAGATTTGGGAGCTCTGTTTGATGATAAATTGACCTTCAGAAACCACATTTTCCAATTCTGCAATAGAGCAAATAAAACCTTAGACTTTTTGAAATGGGACACAAGAGAATTCGAAAACATCAGTTGTATAAAGACTCTTTATGTATCGTTGGTGAGGCTATCTTAGAGTTTAGCACAGTAATATGGTCTCCGTAAATCTACATCAAGAAATTCAATCAGTGCAAAAGAAATTTCTCAGATATGTGGCTTTTAAGCCTGGTATTACCCAAAAAATATTGATTACGTAGAATTAGAGAAACATCTAAATTTGCAAAGAAAAGAAAACATTTAATGCCTTGTTGATTGCCCCAACCGCTAACAGAAGCTCAATATACTATATGTGCCACCTCACGACTTACGTATAAAAAAAATGGAGAAAAAGTGGGTCGGTCAGTAGGATCATGCAGAATGTAAACAGAATAGTAGATTTATTTAATGAAGTTCCTTTCAACTTAAAAAAAATATTTGAAAAAGCAGACATTATTCTCATGACTTTTCTTTTTCTTCATGTTTGGAGGTGATGTTCTGTTTAGCATAATTTTTAAATATAAGGATTCTCTATTATTTATTTATTTAATCGTTTGATACATTTTATATTATTTAAATATTATTGAATGACGTAAGTTGGTTAATTAAATAGATAAATAAATAAATAAAAAGATTCGCTTCTTAAAATAACAATTTTATTTAATCCTTCTTTACGACATTTTTTAATCTGTGAGTCATATATTGACATACGTTGTTGCATTTTGGTTTATGATTTGATAATAATAATATAGTAAGACAATAAGAAAGTTGCATTTAATATAAGCATACTTATGTAACGTACCCTTCCAACGAACATGGTCTCTAGAATAACTGTTAAAATTGCTGAGCATGCAGCAGGGTCTAAAAAACAATTAAGTTTAACAATTAAAATTTGAGTTAGATTTGGAAAAACACTTTTTGAAAATTTGATTGTTCGCTAAATAAGTCACCTAAAATCTTCCACTAGCAAAGTTCAGAAATTTCGTACTCTCTTGGTAAAAAAAAAAATAAAATACGTTGGTATTACGTCATGACTACCAATCAATTTTTGCTGACACATATTTCTTTTAAATAAAAAATTTGTTTTAATTTTGAACAAGTTTTGTTTAAACAATTTTTTGTTCAATAAATAATTACCGGGATATTCTCATTTCCAGTAAACACAGCAACGTAGAAAACACGTAAAATAATAACCATTACGGCACGTGTAAGAAACGTTATTATGTCGCCAACTTAAACGTCATTTGACACGTTACACATCACGTGTTATGAATATTTATGCAAGACTTCTACTGTTTTAAAGCTACATAATGGTAATTAACCATCTAGCCTAAAAAATTATTTTAAATTTTTTGTGTATATTAACGCTCCATAAGTTTGCTGAATTAAACGTTTAAATCACGTATTTTTAATGATATAAAATAATAGTTAATTAAAATATAACGTTTTAAACACGTGATTGTTACGTTACGTAACTGATATGCACAATGTTCATGTAAGATTTAAGGAAACCCATACCCCACCTAAACACAACATAGAATTTTTTAAAAAAGGTTTGAGTGGAAGAACAGAAACCACCAGTGGCAACTAAATATTACGTGATATTTTAAATGTGAAACGTGTTTTTTTACGGAAAACACCAATCAATTTGTGCTGGTGTTTATAGGGATTACACTCATTACTTCTCATTCGAAGAAGTGAGTGAAGTTCATGTTCATGATACAATATTGTCTTTAAAAAGTTCTAACGTCCGAGATTATTATGGAATGACGTGTGGTGTTGTAAAATATATTAAAGACTTGATCAGTTACACAATTGATAAACTGCTGCATTAGAAATCTTCCCTGACTGCTTAAAATTGCAAATGTTAGTCCATTACATAAAAAGGTTCATTAAAAGATATAAATAATTATCGTCCAATATCTTTACTACCAATAATATCTAAAATTTTTGAAAAACTATTATGTAATCAAATTATCTCATATTTACATCAATATGACCTACTACATGATAATCAGTTTGGTTTTCGCAAAGGACGTTTGACTGGGGAGGCAGTTAGAGTTCTTGTTAAGGAAATATCTAGTCATTATGAAAAAGGTAAATATTGAGCAACATCTCTATTTGACCTCTACAAGGCTTTTGACTGCGTCTCTGGCGAAGTTCTACTGCGTAAACTCTTTTATTATAATTTTAGTCCTGCCAGCTGCCGATTACTCAACTCCTATTTACAAAATAGAGTTCAACGAGTTGTATTGGATGAAATATCTTCTGAACCAGTTAACATTACACAAGGAGTTCCGCAAGGTTCAATTCTGGGACCACTTCTCTTTCTCATTTATATAAATGACGAAAGGTAAATATTTCCTCCTATAAATGATTAACTAATTGGATTGTTCTTCCTTGAGGAGGGCACCAAAAACCATTAAAGCGTTTTATCAGGCAACGTTTCGTGCAGCCGAATGTGCACTTCTTCAGGCCTCTGTTTATTAAAAAGAAAGGAATACATTTAACGGTAAATTATATAAACATCATATCCTTATATATAAATCTAAATTATAGGTGATTGACTCGACTACTTACTTAAAACAAATAAATGGTCCGCCACTTGGATAAGTGTAAAAAACACATAGATATTAAACAAACACAAAATAAATTAATAATTAAATGTAAATAAATATCTCTAATAAAACACACACTCTATACGTAGAAACGAACAAACATGAATGACTAGATAACAATATGATAATGGGAATTCTTTCTTTTATTTTATTTTAGTGATTAAATTTCTATAAATATTGCTTAAATTTTGTGTGTCCGTGTTATAATTAATGTTGTTATTGTGTTTGATGATGTATATCATTTCAGCTATTAGACGTTTTTATAATTCTTTTCTACATTTAAAATCGTAGGATTATCAAAATTAAAATTATGACCCATCTCAATATGGTGTACGGCTAACGCAGAGTCTGGTTTTTGTTTTGCAATCGTACTTATGATTTTAATCCTATTACGTGTTTTTTGTTTGGTTTGGCCAACATAGCATTTGACTGTAATAAATGCTATGTTGGTCAAACAAACAAAAACACGTAATAGGATTAAAAATCATAAGTACGATTGCAAAACAAAACCAGGCTCTCGTTAGCCATACACCATATTGAGATGGGTCATAATTTTAATTTTGATAATCCTACGAATTATAAAAACGTCTAATAGCTGAAATGATATACATCATCAAACACAATAACAACATTAATTATAACACGGACACACAAAATTTAAAATATTTATAGAAATTTAATCACTAAAATAAAATAGAAGAAGGAATTCCCATTATCATATTGTTATCTAGTCATTCATGTTTGTTCGTTTCTTACGTATAGAGTGTGTGTTTTATTAGAGATATTTATTTACATTTAATTATTAATTTATTTTGTGTTTGTTTTAATATCTATGTGTTTTTACTTATCCTAGTGGCGGACCATTTATTTGTTTTAAGTAAGTAGTCGAGTCAATCACCTATAATTTAGATTTATATATTAAGGATATGATGTTTATATAATTTACCGTTAAATGTATTCTTTCTTTTTTAATAAACAGAGGCCTGAAGAAGTGCACATTCGGCTGCACGAAACGTTGCCTGATAAAACGCTGCCTTAATGGTTTTTGGTGCCCCTCCTCAAGGAAGAACAATCCAATTAGTTTATATAAATGACCTACCTGCTTATATTGAACATGGAATGATTATAATGTATGCTGATGATACTACTGCTTTAAGCAAGTCACTCTCATAGAAGCTCAGGTAAACAAATTATTGTATCTAATAGTGTATTTAACTAGTTCAATGCAAACCGCCTTGCTTTAAATACATCCAAAACCGTGGAACTCACATTTACTCTAAAAATATGATAATAAAGAGGATGGTTTCGCCAATTTTCTCGAGTAACAATTGACTAGAAGCTTAACTGGAAGCAACATGTTATGGTACTTAGTGGTAAATTGAGCAAAAATATATATATTTATTACGACAACTTTAAAAAGAGCTTACCTAAAAATGCACTACTATCGGCATATCATGGACTTTTCCAGTCTCTTGCACAGTACTGTATTTTAGTATAGCGACACAGTAGCAGGCATCGAATATTTTAAATTGCAAAGACGAGTAATTTGAATAATATTAGATATTGGCTATAGGGATGATTGTAATAACCAATTCACAAAACTTAGAATTTTAACTATACCTTCTTTATTCATATTTGAGTCTCTGCTATATATTCATAAAAACTTAAACAAATATATCACACATGACGATATTCTTGGTTATGAAACCAGATGTAGTCATAATAAGACTAGCACGAACACGACTTGATAAAACTAGAAATGCTTTTAACTATTATGGACCTAAAATATACAGGGTGTCCAGAAACTCTTCTGACAAACGAAGACTGGAGATTGCTATAGGGTATCATTCGCTGGTTGCAGCATCCATTAGATATGCTATTGACTTCTGGGGTGCCTCTTTGGGGGCGTCTAACGTATTTATCTGTCAGAATAATTGCGGGCTTACCGAATGCACATTCATGCAGAGAATGTTTTAAAAAATATAAATTACTAACCGTCACCTCCATGCTGATCTTTGAATTATGGAAGAATGTTTTATTAATTCTAATACATATATAAAACACAAAGAAATACACAATTATAACCTTAGAAACAACAATTTATATAGGCTTCCTAATAGTAAATTGAAGTTATGTTTACTGTTCAAAATCGTTACAAATTTTGATTCTTGTTAGTAAGAAGTAAAGTGCGCCCTCTGGGGCACCGTAGAAACTTGAAAATAATTTCCAATGTTTTCTCTTGACCACTTTAGTAATAAAATTTTTTATCCCAGGTTCTTACGATTTCTAGTTTTCCAGATACAGCCAGCTGCTTCTCTTAGTGGGCCACCCGGTAGAACGTGAACTCTCAAAATTTTATAACACCCTCTCGTTCGTAAACATTGTTTTATCTGTACGCTTAGAACCACACTTTTATAAACGTAACAAGCAAGAATAATAGAATAATCTTTTCTCTGGCAACCGAGAGGCAATAATCTTTTTCGATATTTTCTAATTTTTTTAAGATACCACTCCGGTGATTTTGTTCCTCAAACACACCTTAATTTGGCAAAATCGTGACCATAAATCAATATTGTTTAAATTTAAAAACAAGAAAATAAACATGACGTCATGTAGTAGTGTGATTAGTCCTGTGAAACCACAGTAAAACTAACCACATCAGTATACTGCAGTTGAAAGCTAGCATGATACGGTTGCCTTTGATTGCACGAATGATGAACCTTTAACAAATAGTAAAAATAGTTCAGAATTACTTTTTGCATACCTATCTTCGATTAACAACGTTAGAGTTTAATACCCAAAATACTATTTTTCAATTTTGCTGAAGAATCTTAGGAATTAGACAAAACAAATTTGATTATGTAAATCATAATGAGTCTCTACAGCTTATTGCCGCTTCATTATTGTTAAGGAAAGTTGAATCTAGGTTTTCGAGGGTGATTTGTAAGGTAACACCGAGAATCACTTGACAGCTGATTCGTCTGTTTGAGACTGTCGAGTGATTCGCGGTATTTGTTTGCTATTGTACACTGAGAATCACTCTACAGCTGATTCATCTCTTTGAGACTGTCGAGTAGTTCTTAGCGGTTGTTTGATATTGTACAATCTCTTGCAAATTTACAGCAGGAGATTCGAGATTGTTTTTTGTTTTATGCCAGTTTACTTTTCGGATATGCTACGTTAGCAGTGCAGTATTAGATGTCGCAACATCTTATTGTACCTTTATGATAGGTATGAGTTTCTTATATGATATAGCAACAAGCTTAAACATAATATTCTAAAGAAGAAGGATGACCACAAACAATACAAAGACAGTAAGTGAATTGCAGATTATAACATATTCAGTGAACTTAGACTCCAATGCAAAATGCAAATCGAAGTATGTCATGATATTTATATCAGCAATGTACAACAAAATCTCATGCAAGATATCAAGTTATTTTGAAATTACATTCATTTCGAGGGCCAAAATCAAAACATTCCTGGCACAATCAGGCTGGGGGACTGCTTAGGCAAGGATGGCAAAACAATTGCAAATCTTTTTGCAACACACTTTACCTCTGTTTATGTTCGTTCTAGAGCCTACAGCCCTAAGGATAAAGAAACAGATTTATGTGATATTAATATTGGATCTTATTGTATTCGTATTGTGGATGTGTTAGAAAGGCTTTTACAGCTAGATCCCAAAAAATAACCGGGGCAGAATGAAATAACAGCATTATTATAATAAAATATTATTAGTGACAATCAACACGGGTTCTGTGGAAATCGTCCTGTATATTAAATAAGCTAAAAAGATATGGAATTCGTGGAGTATTGTTTAAGCGGATGAAATCATATCTCAAGCGGTAGGACTCAGGTAGTCAGGATGGTGGACACAAATCTTGAACAATAGATGTCACCTTTGGTGAGATATGGAAATCATGGGGTATTTTTTGAATGGATGAAATCATATCTCACCGGTAGGACTCAGGTAGTCAGGATTGGTAGGCACAAGTCTTGGACAATAGATGTCACTCTGGTGTGCCACAAGGGGACTCCTTGCACCGCTGTTTTTATTATTATTTATTAATAATTTATCAACATGTTTTCAGTATAGTAAATATGTTTATGGCAATTTTCAAGAAGACTTGGATAGATTCCATGAATGGTGTCAGAGGAATACAAAGTTAGTAAGTGTAAATACATTCAATTTAGTAAATCAAGCAATATGATGCCTCGAGCATATTAGCTTGAAGGAAGTCCTATAGAAAAGACAGATCTTATTAGAGATTTGGGAGCCCTGTTTGATGATAAATTGACCTTCAGAAACCACATTTTCCAATTCTGCAATAGAGCAAATAAAAGCTTAGACTTTTTGAAATGGAACACAAGAGAATTCGGAAACATCAGTTGTATAAAGACTCTTTATGTATCGTTGGTGAGGCTATCTTAGAGTTTAGCACAGTAATATGGTCTCCGTAAATCTACATCAAGAAATTCAATCAGTGCAAAAGAAATTTCTCAGATATGTGGCTTTTAAACCTGGTATTACCCAAAAAATATTGATTACGTAGAATTAGAGAAACATTTAAATTTGCAAAAAAAGGAAAAATTTAATGCAGATGTTATCACAGTACAAAAAGTTTTGCATGGCCTTGTTGATTGCTCCAACCTCTAACAGAAGCTCAATATACTATATGTGCCACCTCACGACTTACGTATAACAAAAATGGGGAAAGTGAGTCGGTCAGTAGGATTATGCAGAATGTAAACAGAATAGTAGATTTATTTAAAGAAGTTCCTTTCAACTTAAAAAAAAATATTTGAAAAGCAGACAGTATCCTCATGACTTTTCTTTTTCTTCATGTTTGGAGGTGATGTTCTGTTTAGCATAATTTTTAAATATAAGGATTCTCTATTATTTTGTTTATTTAATCGTTTGATACATTTTATATTATTTAAATATTAATGAATGACGTAGGTTGGTCAATTAAATAGATAAATAAATAAATAAAAAAATTCGCTTCTTAAAATAACAATTTTATTTAATCCTTCTTTACGACAATTTTTTAAATCTGTATGTGAGTCATATAATGACATACGTTGTTGCATTTTGGTTTATGATTTGATAATAATAATATAGTAAGACAATAAGAAAGTTACATTTAATATAAGCATACTTATGTAACGTACCCTTCCAACGAACATGGTCTCTAGCATAACTGTTAAAATGGCTGAACATGCAGCAAAGTCTAAAAAACAATTAAGTTTAACAATTAAAATTTGAGTTAGATTTGGAAAAACACTTTTGAAAATTTGATTGTTCGCTAAATAAGTCACCTAAAATCTTCCACTAAAAAGCAGCAAAGTTCAGAAATTTCGTACTCTCTTAGTAAAAAAAAAATAAAATACGTTGGTATTACGTCATGAGTACCAATAAATTTTGCTGAGACATATTTCTTTTAAATAAAAACTTGTTTTAATTTTAAACAAGTTTTGTTTAAACAATTTTGTTGAATAAATAATTACCGGAATATTCTAATTTCCAGTAAACACAGCAACGTAGAAAACACGTAAAATAATAACCATTACGGCACGTGTAAGAAACGTTATTATATCGCCAACTTAAACGTCATTTGACACGTTACACATCACGTGTTATGAATGTTTATGCAAGACTTCTACTGTTTTAAAGCTACATAATGGTAATTAACCATCTAGCCTAAAAAATAATATTCTTTTTAAATATTTTGTGTATATTAACGCTCCATAAGTTTGCTGAATTAAACGTTTAATCACGTATTTTTAATGATATAAAATAAAAAGTTAATTCCGTTATTTAAACGTGTTTAAATACGTGTCCCAAATTGACGTAAAATTGATTAAAATATAACGTTTTAAACACGTGATTGTTACGTTACGTAACTAATATGCACAATGTTAATGTAAGATTTAAGGGAACCCTTACACCACCTAAACACAACACAGAATTTTTTAAAAAGGTTTGAGTGGAAGAACAGAAACCACCAGTGGCAACTAAACTCCGCCTGAAGTATTCATTTAATTTTAAATGTAAAATAATTTTGTTTGTTTATATAGAATACCCTATTTAAATTATAGACATTTTATTATTATTATTATTATTATTATTATTAAAATGAAGTTAAATACATCACCTAAATATTACGTGATATTTTAAATGTGAAACGTGTTTTTTACGAAAAACACCAATCAATTTATTGTGCTGGTGTTCATAGGGATTACACTCATTACTTCTCATTTGAAGAAGTGAGTGAAGTTCATGTTCATGATACAATATTGTCTTTAAAAGTTCTAACGTCCGAGATTATTATGGAATGACGTGTGGTGTTGTAAAATATATTAAAGACTTGATCATAGCTCCAGTTACACAATTGATAAACTGCTGCATTAGAAATCTTCCCTGACTGCTTAAAAATTGCAAATGTTAGTCCATTACATAAAAAGGTTCATTAAAAGATATAAATAATTATCGTCCAATATCTTTACTACCAATAATATCTAAAATTTTTGAAAAACTATTATGTAATCAAATTATCTCATATTTACATCAATATGACCTACTACATGATAATCAGTTTGGTTTTCGCAAAGGACGTTCGACTGGGGAGGCAGTTAGAGTTCTTGTTAAGGAAATATCTAGTCATTATGAAGAAGGTAAATATTGTGCAACATCTCTATTTGACCTCACAAGGCTTTTGACTCCGTCTCTGGCGAAGTTCTACTGCGTAAACTCTTTTATTATAATTTTAGTCCTGCCAGCTGCCGATTACTCAACTCCTATTTACAAAATAGAGTTCAACGAGTTGTATTGGATGAAATATCTTCTGAACCAGTTAACATTACACAAGGGGTTCCGCAAGGTTCAATTCTGGGACCACTTCTCTTTCTCATTTATATAAATGACCTACCTGCTTATATTGAACATGGAATGATTATAATGTATGCTGATAATACTACTGCTTTAAGTAAGTCACTCTCATAGAAGCTCAGGTAAACAGAGCTATTGTATCTGATAGTGTATCTAACTAGTTCAATGCAAACCGCCTTGCTTTAAACACATCCAAAACCGTGGAACTCACATTTACTCTAAAATATGATAATAAAGAGGATGGTTTCGCCAATTTTCTCGGAGTAACAATTGACTAGAAGCTTAACTGGAAGCAACATGTTATGGTACTTAGTGGTAAATTGAGCAAAAATATATATTTATTACGACAACTTAAAAAGAGCTTACCTAAAAATGCACTACTATCGGCATATCATGGACTTTTCCAGTCTCTTGCACAGTACTGTATTTTAGTATGGCGACACAGTAGCGAGGCATCGAATATTTTTAAATTACAAAGACGAGCAATTCGAATAATATCAGATATTGGCTATAGGGATGATTGTAATAACCAATTCACAAAACTTAGAATTTTAACTATACCTTCTTTATTCATATTTGAGTCTCTGCTATATATTCGTAAAAACTTAAACAAATATATCACACATGACGATATTCTTGGTTATGAAACCAGATGTTGTCACTTAATAAGACTAGCACGAACACGACTTGATAAAACTAGAAATGCTTTTAACTATTATGGACCTAAAGTATACAGGGTGTCCAGAAACTCTTCTGACAAACGAAGACTGGAGATTGCTATAGGGTATCATTCGCTAGTTGCAGCATCCATTAGATATGCTATTGACTTCTGGAGTGCCTCTTTGGGGGCGTCTAACGTATTTATCTGTCAGAAACGTATTGTTTGAATAATTGCGGGCTTACTGAATGCACATTCATGCAGAGAATGTTTTAAAAAATATAAATTACTAACCGTCACCTCCATGCTGATCTTTGAATTATGGAAGAATGTTTTTATTAATTCTAATACATATATAAAACACAAAGAAATACACAATTATAACCTTAGAAACAACAATTTATATAGGCTTCCTAATAGTAAATTGAAGATTGCTGAAAATTCACCTGCAGTACTGGGTAGAAAGATATATAATAACTTGCCCTATTTTGTTAGAGAATGCGATAACCAGACAAAGTTTAAAACTGGTCTTTTTAATTCTCTGGTTAATGGCTGCTTTTATAACTTAACAGAATATTTTAATTGTAATTTAATTTGACCAATTTAATGATATATTTTTGACGTGTCCTTTTCAATTCCATTGTATAAAAGGAAATTAAGAGTTAAAAAATAATTCCTCAGATAATTTTAAGACAATTGAACCAAATTCACCTAGTCCGAAAATGCTTCCTAAGGGAGCTAGAGCTCTTTGAAGAAGGCTCCTTGTAAATAGTTTTTTTTAAATACCTCCAGAACGCTTCTACTTAGAAAAGCAAAAACTTTTATGCTTG
Organism: Abscondita cerata; assembly: GCA_030710515.1. NCBI lineage: Eukaryota > Metazoa > Arthropoda > Insecta > Coleoptera > Lampyridae > Abscondita > Abscondita cerata. The sequence continues at coordinate 79,993 of JALBCR010002341.1, forward strand.
TTTAGCCTTCAGAGATGAATCGATTCCATCAATTGCGAATTTCTAGTACCGGTCATAAACGTCCGTTTTGGGTAGGTCAACGGTTATTTTAACGCATAACTTTTAAGCATTTGTGACACTAGATTATTAAATTTTCAGGTATTCTAGTACTAAAAGGTACTCTTACTTTAAGTCATTAGGATACCCGGTTTTCTAAAAAATGGATTTAAAAAATTTTCGTTTTTTCGTCATTAAAGTTCAATTATTTTTTGCACTAGTTGGCTCTGAACTGCAAACAAAAGTAAAATCTACGTTTTTCATTGTCAAATTGTTATCAGTGCGCGAAGTTTATCTTTTAATTTTTTAGTTTGTGACATTCAAACACGAAAATTTCAATTTTTTTTAAAATGGTTTTTACTAATGAGGAATACGCCGCTATACATTTAGTTTATGGCGAAATGAGGTGTAACGCTTGAGCAGGGCAACGTAGATACGCTGAAAAATTTCCCAATCGTGAGCATCCCAGTCACTCAACATTTACAGCTCTTCATCAACGAATAAGAGAAACAGGTTCAGTGGTCTCAAAAAATAATGAAACAAGGAGACATAATGATGTAACAGCAGAACATGAAGATGTTATTTTAATGGAAGTTGATGAAAATCCAGAAATTAGTGTTCGAAGACTAACTGCCGTGTACATCACAATTTCAAAATTTTCCGTAGGAAATATCTTACAGAAAGAAAATTTATATTCTTTTCATTTTACAAAGATGCAAGCACTGCTAGAAGGAGATTTTCCTGCTCGTGTAGAATTCACTAGATGGTTACAAAATCAGAAAAATCAAGATGAAGATTTTTTCAGATACATTTTGTTTGGTGACAAAGCTACATTCACAAAAAATGGAATTTTTATTGTACATAATGCACATTATTATTCGTACGTTGGTGACAATCCCCACGTTGTTCAAGAATTTAAGCATCAGCATAGATTTAGCATAAACGTCTGGATAGGAGTAGTTGACGATTATTTACTTGGACCTGTGCAATTACCTGCTCGTTTAAATGGTGCTGATTATTTACATTTTCTGCAAAATATTTTACCTGATTTGTTAGATGAGGTGCGTTTAAATATTCGGCAAAACTTATGGTTTCTACACGACGGCTGTCCGGCCCACTTTAGCAGGAGTGTACGGGACTTTCTAGATAATAACTACGAAGACCATTGGATTGGAAGAGGAGGTCCAGTTGCTTGGCCAGCAAGATTGCCGGATTTGATCCTTGCGATTATTGTGTTTAGGGATACATAAAAGTATTTGTTTATTCCGTTCCGATACAAAATCGTGCACAGCTCTGGCGAAGGATACAAGATGCTTGCAACGAATTTAGAAATAACTTTGGAATTTTTGCAAGAATTCGGCGTTCTCTAAGCAATAGGGTAAATTTATGCATAGAGACTAATGGTCATCACATCGAGCATCTTTTGTAACTATCTACCTTTGATACTTTTTTTTGTTACTTTCGGTCCATTGTAATAAATACTTTGTTTTTAAAAATCTCAAACTTTTAAACTTTAATGACGAAAAATTTGCAAATCCATTTTTCTAGAAAACGGTGTATCCTAATGACTTAAAGTAAGAGTACCTTTTAGTACTAGAATACCTGAAAATTTAATAATCTAGTGTCACAAATGCTTAAAAGTTACAGACAAAATAGTTATGCGTTAAAATAACCGTTGACCTACCCAAAACGGACGCCTATGACCGGTGCTAGAAATTCGCAATTGATGGAATCGATTCATCTCTGAAGGCTAAACAAGCATACCAGTTTTTGCTTTTCTAAGTAGAAGCGTTCTGGAAGTATTTAAAAAAAACTATTTACAATGCGCCATCTTCAAAGAGCTCCAGCTCCCTTAGGAAGCATTTTCGGACTAGGTGAATTGGGTTAAATTGTTTTAAAATTATCTGAGGAATCTCCGGTCTTCGTTTGTCAGAAGAGTTTCTGGACACCCTGTATAATTTACTTCCCTCACGTTTAAAAAGTGTCGACTATAATCGCTTTAAAAAGGTAGTAAAATACTTTCTTATATACAGGGTGTCTCAAAATTGACGCCCGTCCTTTCAGAATATGAATCGGGGGGCTAAAACGAATTAAAACGTTAGAATAAAAAAAGTGCGTTATGTCTATGGTTACAGAGTTATTGACAAAAAACAAAGATCTAACATTCAATGTTTAAACTTTATCAAAACGAATATTTGTTACAAAACCATCATGTTGGAACCAACAATTCAATCTAGTTGCTAATGGGACTTGATCGAGCAATGGCAGTGGTAAATTGTCGTTTAAAAAATTAAAATACGATGCTGAATTAAGTCGGTTAGGTAACATATTTGGGTCGATTACATTATTATTTAATAATCCAGCCCAAATGTTTACTGACCATCGTCTTTGGTGACATCTTCTTCGTATTAAATAAGGGTTTTCATCTCTCCATTCGCGCAAATTATGAGTATTTATAATCCCTGTCTGGGTAAATGTACACTCATCAGTAAACATCGTTTTTAACAAAGTGTAAACATTGAATGTTAGATCTTTGTTTTTGTCAATAACTCTGTAACCATGGACATAACGCAATTTTTTTATTCTTACGTTTTAATTCGTTTTAGCCCCCCGATTCATATTCTGAAAGGACGGGCGTCAATTTTGAGACACCCTGTATAAAGCTTTCTTCAGCATCGAAGAATGCATTACGAATGGTTTCCAAGATTTACAAGACTATTTAAATCTTGTAGTTTTTAGTAGTTTTAACTGTTGTATTTGGGGGGTATAAAGTTAATCACTAAATTGTATGTTATTGTATTGACTTCTGTAAATCCTTTTTGATCTTAACAGCAATAAATTTACTTTACTTACTTACTTACTTACTATATCCTTTTTTTCAGAAAATGTAGTCAAAATGTTTTTTAATATTATTTTATCAAAAAATTTAAATAATTTTGCATATTACACATTCCTAATTGAAATATTTTATAATCAAATTATGTTTTACTAAAGATGCAGACGCAAAAAGACTACAATAAATATACCACGTCTAAAATTTTGTTCTTATTAAAGTTAAGCGTTTGTTGTCTGACTAGCAGCGTACAACAACATCCGAGTTCTTGAAATGCCTGTAGTCCTTTACCACTATATCATATAAATTTATTTAAAATAGCAGAAAGTTGAAAGTAACCTATCTACTTAAACTTTTTAATTTGTTAACAACTAAATATTACAAAAAACATTTTTCTTTTGTTTTAGTACTTGGTTTACTAACAAAAATATTTTTTGTTGTAGTGTAATTTGATGCGTAAAGCGTTTGCTGGTATCTCTCCAGATGAGTGAAATTTTTTTGGACATAAAATAAATTGATTTTAAATGTGTAACCATTTTTCAACATTATTTACGACTTAAATTAAAAAGTTAGTTTTTGTCATCACATACCATTATATTTGCATTCGCATATATTTCTAGAAAATCCACTTAGATAAAGGCATCGCATACAAATGATTTTTCCGAATTTAATATTTCTGCAGACGTTTGTAAATGATACGGCAACGACAAAAATGCGATTTATTTTGAGACGTTCAAACAAGGAACGAATGTCACACATTTATTTTACAAGAAAAAAAGACGATAACTTTTCGGGTAAGAACTCTGGTTTAGTGGCGCACAATAAATAGATGCTATTGCTATGATATGATTTGTTGAGGCAAATATTAAAAAAAGATGTACTAGAAGAAGAAAAAGAGTAAAAATAGTAGGTATTTAATGCAAACAATTTAATGCACAAAGAAAACATACCATAGCGATAGTGTTACACTATATATGTATATTAAGCCACCAGGAGACATTGAATTTGTGTAAAATATTGAAAATAAATAAACAATATTGAATTAATGCAACCCAAAATAACTGTTTCTACAAATATTACTAAATAATATTTATTATGAAAATTCAACAATATTCATATAACTGTGGTCATTTTTTAACAGATTGCAAGTCATTTTCGTTATACATGGTGAAGTACTTTTGTGAGTTGCTAGAAATCATACAAGTTAAAATGTATAACATTTACTAAAAAGCTTCTAATGACATTATTGTGTGTTCATAATTTTTTATTGTTCCATTAGAAATTATAATATCATATATACCATTTTATCGTTTTTACAGTTAAAACATCTTGGTCTATAAATCAATCCAGTGGCGTAGCTAGCATAGGTGGCACCCGGGGCGGATTTTGTAGGTGTCACCCCAAAACTCAATCAAAACTTTTAAAATAAAAAGTAATAATCATTTACGTTTTATTAAAATACGAGTATTACAAATATTAGTATATTATGTGAAACAAATTTAGTATGCTAAAAATTAAAATTTCTTCCTTCTAGCTTTGACACTTGCGAACTCCGAAATCACGTCTTCAAAATTTATATTTTGTGTTGCTTCATGTTCTATCGTTAAAATACCAAGATTGTTTAATCTGGTTTCAGTCATTGTAGACCGCAAGTAATTTTAATTAATTTTAATTTGCTGAAACTTCTCTCACATGAAGCAACTGATGCACATATTGTTATAAATAACTTTAGTGCGACCGTTAGATTCGGAAGAGATGCTGTAAAATCCCATTCCACAATGAATTTCAAATAGTCCAGTGTCACCCAATTAGAGACAGTAATATTAGCCGCTTTTAAATGTCTTCTCAATCTTGGTATTTCTAAAAGTAGTTCTGTTTCTGATACTTCATTGTAAAGGTTAGTAAATTTTGATATAGCAAATTTTAACTGTTCAGTGTTTGCCGAAAGCAAGGTCTTTGACTGCACAACCTCAAACAACGAAGCTACGTCTTTAATGGACTTTACTCTTGTTTCGAGTTCAATATTGAATCTGTCAAGACATTCTAACATGTCCTTTTGAAGTTCCGCTCTAAGTGTAAGTCCAGCATCGGTGGACGATGCTAACTCACCGGGCATGCGTTTCTTGTGACGAATTCGTCGTTCCATCGAAATGTTGTATTCTTCCGATTTTGTACAGCAAAATCTATTGCCTCTTCTGCTAGATGCAACCGTTTCTCTCCAATGAATAGACGAAGTGCTTCTAGTTTTATGATTATTTCATCAACACATAAACCTTTACTTTGTAATGCAATCTGAGCATTGTTCACTTCCTTAGCACATCATTCCAAAAGAAAAGAAAACAAAGAAATGAGAAATTGCACACAGCAGGGATAAGATTTTGTGCAGCACCTCTAGTTTCTAACTTCACGTCTTGGTCACATAGTTTCTCAATTGCAGATATTATCCCATCAAAATTTTCAGCCAATACTTTTACTGCACCATAATGAGCACTCCAGCGCGTTGTCGAACAGATGCTTTGCTGTGATTGAGGAGCACTTCCCAGCGGCTTGTGGAAGTTAAATATTGTCTCCACTGCTCCGAAAAATGTAACACAAGTCACATTTTGTGCGAACGAATGTTGGCCGCATAAATTAATTGAATGATCTATACAACCAATAAAAATTGCTTTATTGTTTTTTTTTATAATAGCTTGCACTCCCCGTGTATACCACTCATAACTGCAGCATTATCATAACCTTGAGAACGACACATCATAATATCTAAGCCATCGTTTTCAAGCTTCTTTTATATTTCAGCGCTTAAATCAGCTGCTTTTTTCCATGTAAGGGAAAATATCCTAAGAATACTTCTTTGACTTCTACTTTTCTATTATTAATTTTTACATAACGAATTACTTCAGACATTTGATCGACATGTGAAACGTCAGGTGTGCTATCAAACATGATTCCGAAATATTTAGCCGATTTAATTTCGTTGACAAGCTGACATTTTACGTGATTAGCTAAAACATTTATGAACTCATTTTGTATTTCTGGCGATAAATATGTTACTTTAGGTGATTTTCCTGCTCCAAATATAATATATGTTCTTTGAGTACAGCATCATACTTTGACAGCAGTTTAACTAGTTCTAAGAAATTACCTTTATTGGAAGACCCTTGGGTTTTGGTTAGCCAAAAACAAAGTTATATCAAATAATCTAGATAAAAGATTTTTCCACTTCTGTTTTTCCGTATTCATTAATTGCAAGGTTGCGTCATCTATTGTGGTGTGAGATTTTAATCTCATTTCCAAACTTTTCCACTTTTCGAAATTTTCTAAATGTTCACATGAAGTTTCATGGTCCAATACTTTAGGATTTAGTTTCCACCACTTTTTAAATCCAGTTGTAAATGTTCTTTGTATGTTACTGACAGCAAATAAACGACAGCAAAAACAGTACAGGTTATTTGATATAGGAGAAAATACCATCCATAATCGTAGAATTATTTCGCCACTAGGCATCTCTTTATAAAACCATTCATGTGAAAGATGACGAGAATCACCTTTAATCTTTGAACCATGACGAGATACAGTAAGAAACGGTCCTTCTTTGTTCTGGAAATGTTCACTGCCCTTTTTATTATGTCAATGCGAACGAACATTATTGGGAACCGGTAAACTCCAATGTGAAACATCTCTCAAGTGTTGCACTGATTCTTTGAAGCTAATGCTGTCTCCAAAAGTAGCATTAACGGTGTCATTTTTCTTATTTATTTTGGTTCCGTCAAGGTAATGGGTCGTCTTCATTGATTCTGTATTGTCGATGTTGCTATTTGAATGTGAATCTTCAAGATGTAAATCATTACTTTCGTCAGCAGGAGACTTGGATACTTTACTTGAACTTTGGCCGCTACCTGTTATTGTGACATAATTAAAAAGAGAACCAGACATGCTCTGAATTTCATCCATTTTAGCCTTTTTGACTTTTCTCTGCTGAAACCCGCTTTGTCTTTTCGACTCTTCACACGTTCACGTAAAAGAATATTGAAATGAATGCGGTCGGAAACAAAAGAAATTGCCCAATCCACAATACAAGTGACGAGCTCTATATCGACAACAGTCAACAGTCTACTGTTATTTTAGGCATTCATTCATTTGACGGTAGTTATAGTCGAATGGACGAATAACAAGTATAATACCAGATCCGATGAACGAAAGTACGCGAATGAAATAAGTCTACTATTTCACGTACGCATTATTTTATTAGTAGCGGTTATGCTCTCTGCCACAGATTTACGATTTTTTATAGGTAGAAAGCACTATAACTGATGGTCATAGTCGGGCTCGGGTGTCACCCCTAAACGCGTGACATCCGGGGCGGGCCGTCCCTGCCGCCCTCCCCCCTAGCTACGCCACTGAATCAATCGATAACCAAGATAGCGCATCTTATGCATATGAATTACAGTAAGTTGAATTATAAAGCAAATATAAAATTTTTGGCGTAGGTAACGTAATAGTAAAATGCATTAAAAAATGCAGACTAAAATTATGAAGATTTTACTTATCCTAACAAACAAAATTTATGCACCAACTTCTTTTTAAAAAAATTTATTTGTTCCTTTGTGTCACCTTTCGATGAATGCAAAATAGAATAAAAAGTTAACTTTAAAAAACATGTAAATAGTATGCTTCTAAACTTATCTAATCGTTGCCACATAATTGCGCCACTTTCAAAATTAAAGTATAATCCAACGATTTATCTAAAAAAATTGATGTACTCAAAAAAAATAGTTTTATCGACATAAAGCATAATATATGTAGCGGCAAAACAACACTTAAAATCAAATAACGTAAAAATTTGGTTGAACAACTAAAATAAAATTTCTTGTTTTAAAACTTTTACATTAAGTAGCTTACATAAAAATGCAATAAAAGATAAAACCAATTTTAGTGGTTATTCGAACTTTTCCAGCGTAAAAATATATATTGTGGCATTCTGTCATGTTGTCAAACTTAAGTTTACCAAATTCTTTATATTCTGCATTTTGTTTTTCAATTCAACATTTCTGACCTTTTTCATTTATATTAAATATGTAATTATAAAACGACCAATTTTATGTTGAAGTAAATTTATTAATATTTTGAGAAGAATCAGTGAGGTCTTTTATATTGCTTTCTTATGCTCCGATAAAATTAAGTTTTTCATTCCATTTTCAAGTTCGGAGAAATGTGGAAGAATGACATTTAGCAAATGATTTTCATTTATAGAAAAGTTTCCTACTTTAAATCACCTCCTACCATTATCGAGAAAAAAAACGATAAGTTTTCGAGGAAAACACTTTTGATTTATAAAGTACTTTCAAGAATGAGTAGGTTGTGAATATTTAAATTTTTATATCCGGTTTACGTTAATTAAATAAATTCAATTTTAGATCTTGAAACGTTTTAGAGTGTGATCAATTATCAAATTAAGTATTTACTTAATTTTTAATGTTTCATCAAATTTCCCGAAATTATTTTTTGATATTTTTTTCTGAAGTGGAAATTTTAATTTAATTAATTTGTAAATATTTTATTTTCTTTCTCCCGTATAACAACTTCGATAAAAATAATATTTTTGTAATACGAAAAAATTAATGTCTGGATCACCCGCCAGTTAAACATATGACATTTAAACATAGCCACCACCTATAAGTAACACCAATATTTAATCACACCTCGTTTAAACACACCGACATCTCATCACATAAAGATTAATCAAGGAGACAGATAAACATTTGACAATTTAATCACATTTACATTAATGTTCTTATCGACACAATCATACACTAAATTAACAACAACGCTATGTGTTAAGAGTAAACACTACATGGTTGTTATTGGTATTAACACTTTTTCATCGAATGTCTATCTGTCGCCGTAATTATGTGTCTATGTGATCAAGTGTCGGCATGATTAAATGTCGACGTGATTGAATATCGGTGTAATTATATGTCGTTGTGTTTATATATCTCTGTTTACCTGTCCTATGTTTAACTGTCACATAACCAAAAAAATTATCCAATATATTATATTATAATAAATTTAAAAGATTTTATCATGTGTTAGAAAGCTTTTTAAAACTTACATTTAAACTCGAATGTACCTACAAAGTCGCTGTGGAACAAAAATCCTTTAGCTTTTGTGGAAACTCTACTTCATCTCCAGCCCAGATTTTTAATGTCAAGACGTACATAAAATCATTGGTCCTATTTTTAAAATAAAAGTAAATCCTAATACTTACATTTGTGCTTAATAAATTTAAAGTCAACTTCAAAACTTCTCAGCTTTTCAATGCCATTCAAAATCTCTTCTTTTGAAATATGGTTTAACTTCTTTGTCACGGTTTCATGTAAGTAAGTTTTGTATTCCAAATTTCAGAAAGCGTAGTTCAGTAATTACCTAACTAGGAATTCTTAGGTATATGTTAATGGTTTTGAATCAACAAAGTGCAATCGTCGAGGGGATGATTTTCAAAGTATAGTAAACAGTAAATACTTATGAAGTTACTTGAAATAATTTAACAGTATTTCCTTTAACATTTTATTATTTTATTATTATTGGCATTCATTGTTTTTATTATCAGAAATTTCATTAATATAGGGCGAAGCGAAGTTATTAATCATTTTCGCTTATAAGATTTGACAGTTTCTTTCTTACACCTTGTATAATCGATGTCAACTTTTAAATCTTTAACGGTTAGGGTTGTTACTGTCCTAAATGGGAATAACATTTAAATTTGATATTTAAAATAATATTGCAACATCTCGAAAAGTATCATTTTTTGAGTAAGACTCAGATACATAAAGTTGCCACAGTTTTTCAAGTAGATTCAGAATAAAAAATAAAAAAATATATTTCCATTTAAAATATCTAAGTTGATAGGGGGTCTATAAAAGTGTAACACCCTGTATAATTAAATATATTTTTAAATTGTAGCCACTAAGGAACCCAAAATAACGGTCAAAAGATTTTGAAAAAAATCTAGTTTTTAAAGATCTAAGTAAAATGTGTGTCTTGCGACATCTCGTGTAAACATTGACACGTATGAATAGTATAAACTAAGAAAAATGCCAACAGTTAACTGTAACGGCATGTGTGTGTTAAAATTGCCAAGCGCTATCTAAGCGATAGCTTTAATGCTTGTGACACACGTTGCCGATAAAGCCAAGATTTAACACACACATGCCGTTACAGTTAACTGTTGGCATTTTTCTTACAATATCTAAGGTCCGTGTACTTCACAGATAGGCTGTATATATTTATTTATTTATTTATTCGTATGGTACATTTAAAAATAGTACTGTGATGTAAGTGTTATGTATGGTGCCCCGGAAGAATTATGCAGAATGTGGTGACGAAACCGTGTACTATTATGGATTAGTTCGTCTTGGCAAAGCATTTGCTTCAAGGTTTAGGAAAAACCACTAAAACTTAAACATGCCAACCCTTACCCACCTTTATATTCATATGTAATAATATTAATTAAGTACGTAAACATTATAGAAGGTAAATGAGAACATAAAATATAACAGCACAGCCATTGCGTGACGACATAAATGGACCGGTTCAAGCGCCAGTCATGACAATAACAGAATAAAGAAATAGCAACCAAATAATGGAAAAACAAATAATCAGAACAAAGAAGAGTCCCAAAAGGACAACACAGCTGTCGAGTGATTCTCGGTGTTTGTTTGCTACTGTACAACCTCTTGCGAACTTACAACAGGCGATTCGAGATTTTAATTTTGGTAACACTTAGTTAATTATTGAAGGATCGACTTATGTAACTCCTTTGACATACCTGTTGACAAAGTTGCTTAATGCGAACTATTTACGTACGTGATCACTATCATAAGTTGACACTAGGTGTCGCAAAACTTATAGTTCAAAAATATTGTTTAAATTAAGCTTTCCTTATATACAAGCTGTTTCCTAAGCTTTCAACGAATTTATATCTGTTTTTTGGTTTGTAATAGCTTTTTAACGGGAAAACTACTAATGGGGTTGACCACGCATCGGAACAATATAAGACGTCAGCGGAGCGCCTGATCATTTTCTGAAAATACCCCACCCGAAATTCAAAGAATGTGGACGCAAGGTCTGAACTCTAACGTACAATACGTACAACACAAATCCATAGATGCGCTAGTATATATTTATCACGTTCCTCTTATTTACGGAAGTGGTTGTGAAATTATAAGTTGAAAAGCTATGCAGTTCAATTACTTAAATCTCAAGGTTTATATTAAATTTTTATTCCTACGGTTAAGGAAAACTTGATACTCACGTTTTATTATTGTAGTCGATAAATTTTTTTTAACTTCGGCAAATAAAGAATAGCAGGCAAACTCAATACTTTGGAATTTAAACGTTGCAAACCGGATCAACGTTTTTATAATTCAAGAAACATTAATTTTTGTCTAATTGAAACGGTTACGGACTAAATCAAAATGATTTATTTAACGCGGTATTTCAATTATCTATAAATGTATTAGACAAACAGAGGCTGTCCGCTTTGAACTAATAACGACTATTTTATTAATCCCCGAAAATAAATTAATTAGGCCTATTTTTTTCAATAACGGATAATAAGTGAATTGAATTAATTTTACACGTTGTTGTAATTCGATTCACTAAAGAAGGCTGCTTTTCTTTATCAAATAATCAGGAAAATTAATTCTCAACCGCTATTTAATCACGAATCAAAATCTGCAATCACGCTTTCTCGATTGGTTATATAGCGAAATTGGAGAGAGGTTTGCTTGGTGAACCCGGCCACCAACTAGGTATTTTACAATCGTGTTCGCGTTTACATACCCTTGGAAACCAACAATAAAAAATCGAAACGTTGGCTACAACTTTTCATTGCTTATTCCAATATTTTAACAAAATATACATTTTTGTTTATATTCAAAATGGTTATAAGGAGATTCGGACACACAATTCCGTATCCTCAGAAGTTTTAGAGGTTATTAAAAAAAAATAAAAATCGGCAGTCTAGACTACCTTGGAAAAACTAAGTACCGAAACTAGTAAAGTCTTCTTGATCAAGCTTGGAAAGTGCTTCTAATTTAAAATCCATTAGTAGAGAGATCGATTTTGTAAGACAAATCATGATTTTTATTTTGTCATAATGCGTCTTTTCTTGAATGCAGTAAAACCAGGGGCATTATACTTGAAGTAGTTTTGAGTTTGTAAATGGTAAAGACCGTACCGCTCGATGTAGAAATGCCGAAATTTTATAAATACATTAATTGATTTATTTTTCTTATTGTTTTTATTTAAAAAAAATATATGTTCTTTAGAAGTTTTTATTTACTTTTATAAGGTAAAATTAAGAATAATTATTAATAACAATTTGTATTTATGTACTCATATAATTTTTACGAGTAGCTAAAACACAAAAACTGCAAAATAAATTGAAAAAAAAAAAGTTTTGCACATTAGCAAATTAAAATTTACGTTTTTTACGCACAAAAACTGCTGATACCGCCGAAGCAACATATTTTCATTAGATTATAAACAAATTTTTATGTAGGTACTCTTAATAGAACTGCTATAGAAAACGCTAAATCACTCTTAACTCCTTGTTTGTGTAAGACTTTCTCATCTTAACTGTAACTAATGTTTATTAAAATGATTAGAAGTGCAAACTTTGAGGTTCCTTATTTGATTTTTGGCAAGAGGCGCGCAATTTAGTCACTGAAAGAGAATAATCACCTTAAAAATCGCGTTTAAGCTTTAAGGTTCAAAACGAAACAAAGTTACAAACGTCTTAATATAAATTAACGGTAAATGCTTGAGATAAGACAAATTTAAAATGTTTTTAAATAAAAAACTCTTTTATTAATGTACAACCTGGAAGAGAGTATAAAATATTCAAATTTAATCTAAGTAGCTGCAATGCAGAGAATTTAATTTTACAGGTACTTACTTCAGTAAACCTCTTTATGTCGTTGATTTTGTTAAATGAAGATTTAGTTGTGTATAAATTTAAACTAACGACTTATTAGCAGTTTCAATAGTAAATTTATTAATTTTTAGGAGACCTATACGATATTGACTTTGACTTTACTTTTCAAAATAACTTATTTTATCTTTATCGATAGATTGAGCTTTCATTAATAAATGTTTGCAGTGTCTTTGTATATTTATTTAAACATTTTTCTTTACAACCTACGTTTGGTTCTTAATATTTATTTGATTATTTGAAATATTATTCCGGTCTTCTTATTTTACTTTTGTTTTCTACACAACTTAAAGAAATTTTTAAGACTACTGGATGCAAGTATCATACTTATGTTTATAAGTATATAATGGAATGCCAATGGGTTGCTAAAACATCAGCAGGATTAGTAAGAAATCCTTGATATAGAAAAAATGATATGTGCTTCATATCTGAGACCCACATAACGAAAGAGTCATACAACAAGTGTAAAGAATTTAAAACTTACCACACAATCTATCCAGCTAAAAAAGAAAGTACAATTATCATAAACGAATCTATCTCACACCACCAGGAAATGATATACCAAACACTGAAAATACAAACCAAATTATATGAAATACTGGTTACGCAACTGTATTCCCACCGAGACATAATATAAAAAAAAACAATATGTAGACCTTTGTGACTGGATTATTTCCTAAATAATTGGTTTATTGAGAATTTTTCTCCCTACAGTGTAGGCCGTCGTGTTTACACCGATGCGTCTAAATATGCATTCTTATATTAGGCAGTTTGGGGATTTTACCTGTTTAGAGTTGCCTGTTCGATTTGGTATCCGTGTATTCTGAAATTGACACCTCGTCGGCTCGCAAAAATTATACGTTCTTTTCCTATTAAATCTTCGTTGTGAAAGGGTGTACTTGGAAAATGCTATCTAAAAGTTGAACAATTGGACACGTGCTTAATAATAGCGAGTGAAGTAAAATCGTCCCATTCTAATTATGGAATAAATTTTTGGTTACGATTCCAGTGCACCTTTTTTGTATTTCCTTTCGTTTTAGTCGTTCGTTTGACGTACTCCGTTTTAATTAATCGATGGATATTGGATGAGGGCTGTACTGGCAATATTAATAATCCAAAAATTATAACCTATCGAAGTGGATATCACACCACTATTGGAACTTACTGTAAAACTTAGTAAACTAATTACAAAGTCAACTATACTTATATGGTTAATCAACTTCCCTGGAGGCCATCATCGAGTCAAGGCCACCACTCAAGATAAGCCGGTTATCTAATCATTGGTGCAGATCAGCAACTGTTATCAGTGGAGTCCAGTTTGGTTTGCTTTTCTTCGTGGATACTCCGATACTGGATTTGGACACGAGAGCTGCAATCTTTAGCGATTAACTGTCGAACACGGAAGACTTCCTAGTTACACGAGCTAAGTTAATTCTTTATGCATGCCATTAATTAATTTTGTCGCGTTATATGTATTTTAATCGTGGTTGAAAGTTTAACAACGTATCTTTTTGGCGCCTATTCTTATCCTTATGTAAACTCGAAGGATCCTTTAAGTACAATTAATTATGTGCGCTTTGAACTTATTTAAATAATCAGCCACGGTCCGGTACTCGTCGTTAATTGTTATTAAGTACCTTTGGAACCATATTTTGTCGTGCGAATCACGTGTAGGGATTCGTCAGTGTTCGCGACGGTCAAATAAGCTAATCTATTTGGGGGCGTTTGCGCCTCAAATTTATATTCGTATTTTTAACTCGCTCTCGTGCATGAGTAGTATTTGATAACTATACATGCTATTGATTTTATTTGATATTGTCTATTGGTATGTTTCTCGATGTATTAAATTGAACTCTAGCCCGCTAAAAGAATATACAGATTTCTATGTACGTACGGTCTATCTCTGTATCTATGAGTACCTAGTGGCTCTAGATATTTCTACGACCACTTCCGACTAAGAAAAGCTGCCGGGGGTCATCGAACACTGCTATATATTTATTTTCATTGTTTACCAAAAACCGTAACACCTTCTCCATGGGCAAAGAAATAGATTTACCTTTGGAGGTGACTTTAATGCAAAACGCACTGACTGAGGAACTACAATAACAGATAAAGAACTTTTAGCAGTAGCAACATAAATGGGAAATATTGTCATCAGGTAAGTTAACATATTAGTCTGCTGACCGGCATAAAATGCTCGCATTCAATTCTTGTTCTCATACTTTGCAAACACGAACATCTCCTCAAATTATATCGATGTGCAAGAAGCTTGGGGTATGAATTCAGATCAATTTTCTCACATTTCTTATTTCTTACATTAAGTGATAGCGTAATCCAAAAGAAAACCGATCGAGTTTAACTTACAAGCAGGTAGACTTCGAAACCTAGACGAAGAAATTGACCCGTTTTTAATAATATCTAAGCAAGAGACAACACACCTCAGCTAATGAGTAGAACAAAAAAAAATAGGTATTCTAAAGAGAATAGAAGCCTTATTTCAGAAAAAAAGTAGACGAAAATGGCTGGTGACTACACCGACTGATAAAACAACAAATCAACTCTGCAATTAAAATTCAAAATTCAGAAAATAAAACAGTCGAGTGGGTTAACTAATAATAAAACAAATTACTGACTTTAAAAGGCTACCAAGCGACTAAAAAGATAAGTTCTTCATAGTTTCACAATTAAAAATACAGATGGAATCTGGGCCCGATATAATACCCAAAAAATTCAAAGGTTTGCAAAACATTTTGAGAGTATTTTCCAGTCAAATGAAGGCAAAGATCAAAACTGGATCAAACCAGAACAAGAAGAAATTATCATCAGGCCTACTTTACTGGCGGAAGTTTTAGGTGAAATTAAAAATCCGAAGTTATCATGATCTCTAAACCAGAGAAACCTCAAAATGGTGTAGCATCATAGAATATAAATCAATATCATTACTGTCAGTTATTTCAAAATTATATGAAAAATACCCTTAAGTGATTAAAACCTATACTGGAAGAAAATAATCTAATTTCTTGTCACTAGTTTGAATTTAGAAAAATCATGCGACTTTTGATTAAGTTCATAGGATCACTAATACAATTGAAAAATCTGTGAAAGTAATGAAAGTTTGCCCTACCGTCTTTCTTAATATGTCACAGACTTTTAACATTGTTTAGTATGAAGACTTGTTCCCAAACTGAACTAGTGCCTGCGATAATAATTTTCACCATTTTTATACTTTTATCTGCCAATAAGATACTTCAGAATTAAGCAAAATGAAGTATATTCCAAATTAAAAGAAATTGAAATAGGAGTTATAAATTTACAGTATAAAAGCACGAGTTTGATAGTTAGAATTCAATTCCTTCTTTAGTTATTCTCTGAGATCCTAAAGAAACTCCACTATTGTAACCGGTTAAAATTTATTTTTGACGATTAAACGCTTGATACCTGATTTTGAATTATTCTTTTACTAACCGCCGCTTCCAACCGATTTTCTTAACGTTCTTGCTGTATGAAAGAGACGTAACCGTTAACACAAGTCGACGTTAAGTGTCGCAAAACTTATTGCTTAAAATAAATCTAATTTAATAAAGTTGCTTCATTATAACCCAATTTAGTTGTTTAATTGTAAACTACATTTCAAATTAAGGGTTAATCTTTTTACATCTTTTATATTTGCAATATCGGGTGTCGAATACCTGTTTTTTTATTTCCTATTGCGTACGTTTGAAGAATGTTATTTGAAATTTGTTGGTTTTTCATTAGACAGAGTTTATCCTCGCCTAGGTTGCGATCAATACATTACGTAAATATTCAATTTGATCTCATTGCCTATAACAGAACACACAGCATCTATAAATTTAAAAAAAGTATCGAATCAAAGTGAACCACGAACTTAAAAGCAGTCAATAAATAACAACCTGTAACTCAAACGTCACCCTTCCATTTGAACGTCAATTAATCATTCTTAATATAGACATGCTTTCAATTTTTCAATTTCCAACACAAAGGTTTGATTTTCCTTTTAAGATTTGACATACATTTATGAGATCTTTGGTACCTATTACTACATTGAACTTTAATTGGCAAAGCATTTCATCAGAGATTTACATCAATTTTGTTAATGTGTTTAGAGAAAACATTAATGAAAAGTAATCATAAAATTCCGTACACAATAATGAAGTATTGTATTCATACTTATTTCACGTTTTGATTGGTTGTTTAATCTGAGTAAAACAAACCTCGGGAATATCAGTTTCTTTGGTTTTGCAGCATTACCAACAGGATAACAAACCGAACATTTATTATTAATATGAGTATTCCAACTTAAGAAGATACAGAGACCAGCACGAGGTGCTCGACAAGCACAAAGTACATGCCTGTATTAAGTCGTCCATTCACCAAACTGTAAACTAAATTATGCATAATTTGTTGATCAATGTGATCATTCCTGCAAAAGAAGATTTTACATCGATGACGTTAAAACTTACGATGAAACTTAAATCATTAGGAATCCACTTAATACAATTTTTTTAGCCAATTAGGCAAGGGAGAAATGTAAAAGAACGGAAAGAAATTTAATAGTTACGACGTACTTTTATCCCTATATCTGGACCTTTAATAAAAGAAAAAGCATTGGAAGTTGCGGAAAATTTAAAAATGACGGATTTTAAAGCTTCAAATGGGTGGCTTGAAAAATTTTGTCAAAGACATAACATAACTTTTAAAACAATTTGCGAAGAGTCAGCTGATATTAACCTGGACACTGTTGAAGCTTGGAAAGCAAAGCTGTCAGTAATATTGAAGGAGTATTCACCCAAAAATGTGTACAATGCTGACGAGACCGGACTTTTTCACCTTAGGATGCCAAACAAAACGTTCTCTTTAAAAAAACAATAAATATAGTGGTAAAAATGCTGAAAAACAAAGATTTAGAATTTTATTACCGTAAATCGGGGCGAGATTGATAGGTTTTCAACTTTAAAGTTAAATATCAGTTTCGTTTTTTGAACTAGAATGAATAAAAAATACAGAAAAGTGAATTAAGAGCTATAGTTTCTGGAATCACATTCAACTTGATGTTATTTTTGACAGATCGCAGAAAAAAAATTAAAACATGCCGATCAATCTTAAATTCCATGTATGGCGAGATTGATATCCCTACTTTTCAAGCATTTAAATGCATGCTTATTGCCACTGAAAGATCATACTCGCCCCATTTCAAGATCGGTTCAACATGTTTCGGGTAATATTATATTTTGTGTTGGGGGCGAGATTGATCGATTGGAGGCGAGATTGATCGGTTGGATCTTTTGACTGGATGGGATAGAATAGACAAAGTTCAATGATAGAAGGGTAAGTAATTTATTATAAACTTGAAATTCATATCAATTAACACATTTTCAAAGGATAAGAAATAAATTTCCAATTTTCTGAATTCTTATCTGAACAAAAAGAAATGAAAAGTGATTACTTGGATACATTCTGTTCTTAGAGTTCACAAACGTCGACTTTCTTTTCAAAATTATAAACTGAATGATCCTCTTCGGTTTGAAAAGATGGAGAAGGTAATAGCGCGATAACATCAGCAAATGGAATCGTGGAGATATCTTTAGAAACCAATTTAAAAACAGATTTTTTTGAATTCACTGATTTTAATCCGACCACCGTGAACTCGTTCTCTTCAAACTGCTCTTGAATTTTGCAGACATATTTATATGGTGTCGATCTCCTTTTGCCATAAAGAAACTTTACCAGAATGAATGTTCCTTCTGTCATAAGATTTTTTTGTGAAATTACATATTCCACTTCTTCCAATTAATTTTGTTGGTCTTCTTCTTTTATCAAATCTGTCTCTTCCATTGCATAATCATGTTCAAGCAATCTGACAAAGTTTTCTTCTTCTGCTTCGAAAGTGCTTGAATCATGAGCAGTAACACTTTGCCCTGGAACAACATTAAGCCTCCTTCTTTTTCTAATTTGTCTTTCGGTGTGCTGTCCAAATCGTTTTTCTTTCAATAAAGCTGTCAAGGTGTCGTTGACATTTTCGCTGGGATTCTGGTCTCACTAAGGAGCTTATCCAAAACTTTGTTACAATTTAGTGGATAAATGCCTGTTGCATAAAAGCCATTGATAAGATTTCGTTTTATACCTGATACTTTATTATCGCCAGGTTTTGACGTTGTTTGAGCTTACATCATGTCCATTTTTTCAAGACATTGTCTTAAAAGCAACGGCAAAACGTCTTTGGGAATTCCAGAAGTTTTGTGCGTTAATTTATAAGTATTTAAAACATGCCGCCATGCAGACTTCATAGGTTTGAAGAAAGCCACATTCAATGGCTGACAAATGTGCGTTGAATGAGGTATGAGACAAACGAAGGAAATTTCATTTTCTTCACATAATTGGAGCACTCGATCATTAAAATGTGAGGCTAAATTATCCCCGATCAACACTTTTTGACCTAAGAGAGGTTTGGCAGGAGGCAAAAATGAACTTTCAAACCAATCTTGAAATGTCGAAGTATCAATCCATCCATGAAATGTTCTATTGAATCGGCACCCTCTGCTGCAACATGGTTCACAGCAGCATGGTTTTCCTTGCACGCCACCTCCTTTCCACGTGTTATACAAATGCTCACTTTTATAAATTACATAAGGTGGTAAAAGGATGCCGTTAACTGATCCACAGACCATTGTAGTCGTACAACTTTTTGAATGGTTGAAAATTTTTTTCGGGCATTTAGTTCCTCTGCGATATATATATATATATATATATATATATATATATATATATATATATATAATAATTACAACGTTTCGCCACGCTAACACGCAGCCTTTTCAAGTAATTAATAAATAACAATTTTCGTTTCTATGCGATTTAGACCTTGAACGTGTCGCTGGACCACAGTAACCAATAGCATTACGTATCGGTATCATGGTAATGTTGCTTTGCATATTTTATTGTACTACTTGTTGGATATGTGGAGATCTTCAATCCTGAGGTAAAGTTAATAACGGTTTCCAAGTGTTAGGTAAACTTAGTTCCATTAATAAACGAGATGATGGAAAAGGTTTACTTGGAAACCGTTGTGCTTTACCTCAGGATAGAAAGGTCTCCAAATATCCAACAAGTACTACAACAAAATATGCAAAGCAACATTACCATGATACCGATACGTAATGCTATTGGTTACTGTGGTCCAGCGACACGTTCAAGGTCTAAATCGCATAGAAACGAAAATTGTTATTTATTAATTACTTGAAAAGGCTGCGTCTCTCTGATTAAATATTCTAGCTACCTCATCTTCATTTTTCTTGTGTCTTGTACATCAACGAAACGTATGTAACAACGTCAACCCAAACAAACAAATTAATTTAATAATTAAATACGTTTAACAATAATTTCATAATCAATTGTCCAACTGAAACAATAATCCAAATGTTAACTGTATCACAAAATAAACTAATTACGCAATAGTAATACAATACATGCATTATATTCATTATCCAAAATTGATTTTTTATTTATGAAATACATGTCAAACTTAATGTACTATTTAACAACATTATCAAGTTTGATCAGAACCTAATCGTTTCAGATAACGCAAAAATTCAAAGATATATAGCTAGTACTTCAGAATTAAACAGAATCTTAAAATGAAATGAACTAAAATTTCGGAATAACGTTATTATTATGAGTAGGTACATTCTAGAAAATACATTACTGCGTACTAATAAATTAAGACAAAGATCTGTTTCACAAGGAGTGACAAAAACGTGGACAATATCTCTGTCGTCAAAAAAATAAACTTTATGTAATTTATTACAAGAAAAATTTATGTATACGGTGTTCATAACTGAATCCACATTAGAAATACAAATAACGTTGACTAGCTCGTAATCGGTCAACAATAAGTGTATAGATTTCATAAAATTCAACAAGTCAAAGAAAATTCGGATATGGTATGTAACGCGTATCAGCAAATGTAATCCGTTACTCATGGAGGCATAAAATAAGATGAATGGGTTTTAATAGAAAAATATAAGAAGCATTAAAGAGAAAAAAAATGTGTGCATGAGATTGAAAACCAAAGAAAGACGGGAAATTGAATGTGAAGAAACGATCGTTACATTTCAGAATACGTCCGCGCAAGTCTGCCGTTACTGTCTTAGAAAAGAAAACAAAGATAATTTCTTAATTCATCGCTTTGTAATTATCTCTTGCATGTACAAAATATTCACTATTGAATGCAGTATGTAATGGTTTATGCGTAACGGTGTTTACTTTAAATTGTCCTAAATACATGAAACCAAAGCAAAGGACTTAACATCTCTTGCATATTAATAAGCGGTTATGGAAATTTTGATTAAGTTTGTTAGTCTTAACAAGATCCTACTAATTATAAGTTTCTATTAGGAGATGTAATTGTTAAGCAAATTGATTATAAAAAAATATTTGGCGATTAAGCTTATTTTAAACAACTAAACCATTAAGATGTTGAGAAAGCTTCCAATTTTCGACGTTACTTAGTTATAGCGTTGATTGAAAAATATAAAATAAAATATGATAGAATGTTTTAGACTTTAAAAAATAAAGGCTATTTACTAAAATATATCTAACCTTACGTTTCAGCGCTTATCCTTTCTTAATTTACTCTTTCGAGTTAACGTCAGAAATAGCTTGTAAGATAGCGGGTCGTTAAGCTCGCCATCCTAAAGCGTTAATTAGACGAAAAAGGGAAACTTAAGTTAGATGTTCGACCTCTATATGGCTAATAGGCATCTTAGCATCAGCCGATAAAATAAGTTTATTATATGACACTCATTTTAAGATCCCAAGTCAAAACTTATGTCGTTTTAACGACTTCAATCTCGATGTATGTTGCCGTAACACTTTATTAAATATATAGTTTTATTATCTGTTTTGTTCGCGGAATGCGTAAATTTACCCCAAATCCTCAGTTAAGAAAATATGAAACATTTCAGAATTTTTATTAATTTAAAAATACACATTTCTTTAATTTTTGGAAATGCCTTTAAATTGGACATCCATGTTCAAAAATTATTTCTCAAAGCCTTCTAAATTTTCGAATATATACCGTGTTTCCCACAAAAAAGTTGATGTAAGCAATTAGTATGTTAAATTAAAAATTGACTAAGAAAAATTCCAACAGTTAACTGTAACGACATGTGTGCGTTAAAGTGCGTAGCGCTATCTAAGGAATAGCTTTAATGCTTGAAACACACGTGTGTCGATAAAGCTAAGTATAACTTGTACAGAACACTTGATGCAGCATTTCACTTTTATTATGAGCTCATCAGAGGTGTATACTTAAGTGCGGTATACAACTGTACAAGACGGCGGTTGGTCTTTTAAACTCTCGTGGAACAATGAACATAAGTAAAATGTGTGTCTTACGACATCTCGTGTAATACATTGACACGTATAAATAGTACAGGGTGAGACACTACCAACGAATTATTCTATAGCATAAAAACGACAAATAATGTTAGAAATTTTAAGGCATACATATGTCAAGATTATTTGAAACCATATTTTAAAAATATTTTCGATTGTACAGGGTGCTCTAGAAACAAGTGCCATATCAAAGTTGGGTTATTTTAAATGGATCACCCTGTATTTTTTTCTATTTTTAAATTGGAGGATAAAAAATAATAAATGTTCTTTAACATGTCTCTATACGTACTTACTTCCGTTTCTGAGATAAATGGATTTTACCTGATTAGCAGACCCTCCCAAAAAATGCAATAACTTCAAGATAAATAAGAACAAGCAACTTTGGTTTACACCATCTTACTAAGAGCCTTCAAAATCTCTTTTGCAATATTTACTATTATGTTATAATGTACAGGGTGTTTTTAATACTACCGCATAAGACTAACTACTTAAAACTTAAGTAACTTGCTTAACTTAAATAGAACACTCTACATTTCTGTAACTTGTTAAAAGCTGGAACTAATTACCTTTTAGTCGGTATTAGGGTTACCAACCCCTAACTCTGATAGTTTTCGAGATATTTTAAAATTTGATAGTTTAATAATTTACGATATACTGGTGTCTAAGTTACCTATGAAATATCCCTAATATGGACTTTATCTTTGCAACTTTCAGTTTTAAATATTTACCTTAAAAATATTTATTTTTTTCAGAAAAAATAAACACAAATGTGCTTATGACTAGTATGCCGGGCTCTAAGAGTCAGTCTAATTACTCACACCGGTCACAATTTACTGATGTTTAACAACAGTAATCGTTATTTGGTTCTTCAAAAATCGAACATACTGTAAACATCGACAAACTTTAACTTGTTAACTAAGAATGTAATACAATCGCTCTAATAGTAGTACGATAATTTCGACAACCATTATTTTTAAATTTTTTAACAAAGTTACCAATGTTTACAGTGTCATCAATTTTGCTGAAACTAATTAGCGTTGCTTTTGTTTGTGACAGGTGGACGTGATTCGACTGACTCTTAGAGCCCAGCATAAATCATAAACACATTTCTGTTATTTTATTCTAAAAAATTTTTTTAAGGTTAATATTTAAAGCTGGATTAGCTTATACATTAAAAATGTTTGCAAGATAATGCTTGTTTTACTGATATCTTACAGGTAACTTAAATTCCAGTAAATTGCAAATTGTTAAACTCCCAAATTTTAAAATATCTCGACAACTATCAGAGTTAGAGGTTGGTAACCCTAATACCAATTGAAAGGTAACTAGTTCTTGATACCAACAGGCTACAGAAATACAAGGTGTTCCATTTAAGTTAAGCAAGTTATTTAAGTTTTAAGTCGTTAGCGTTATGCGGTAGTATTTAAAACACTAACATTATAACATAATAGTAAATATTGCAAAAGAGATGTTGAAGGTTCTTAGTAAGGTGATGTAAACCAAAATTGCTTGTTCTTATTATCTTGAAGTTATAGCATTTTGGAGGTCTGCAAATCAGGTAAAATCGATTTATCTTAGAAACGGAGGTAAGTAGGTATAGGAACATGTTAACAAACATACATTATTTTTATACTACAATTCAAAAATAAAAAAAAATTCGGGTGATCCATTTAAAATAACCTAACCTTGATATAGTACGTGTTTCTGAAACACCCTGTATAATCGAAAATATTTTTAAAATGTGGTTTCAAATAATCTCTATATGTATGCCTTAAGATTTCTTACATTATTGTCGTTTTAGTGCTACAGAATAATTCTTTGGTAGTGCCCCACCCTGTATAAACTAAGAAAAATGCCAACAATTAACTGTAACGACGCTTAGATAACGCTATGCACTTTAACGCACACATGTCGTTACAGTTAACTGTTGGCATTTTTCTTAGTTTATACTATTCACACGTGTCAATGTTTTACACGAGATGTCGTAAAACACACATTTTACTTAAAAATTGACGTTTTTTTCTGGCACCATTTGAACACAATATAACGACACATTATATTGGATAACTACAATTTATTTATTCGTATGGTACATGTTAAATATTGTATTGTGATGTAAGTGTTATGGATAGTGTCCTAGAAGATCAGCATAAACCTGTATAGTGTGGTGATGAAACCGTGGGCAATAGTAAATTGCTTCGTCTTGGCAAAACATTTTCTTCAAAGTTTAGGAAAACTACTAGAACCTAAACATGCCAACCTACTTTAATATTCATATGAAATAATATTAATTAAGTGTGTTAACATTATAGAAGGTAAATAAGAACATAAAATATAACAGCCCAGCCATTGCATGACGACACATAATGGACCAGTCCAAGCACCAGTCACAACAATGACGAAAAAAATAGTAGGTTAAAAAAATATCAAAACAAAATAGTCGAAAAACAGATAATCAAGACAAGAATACAAAACATTGCTGAACTTCAAATGTCCTTCAGATTCGTAAGCCATAATATTGCTTCATCCGTTAAATTATGAATGTTTACAAACCCTCCTTTAAACTTCGTTAATTGACAATTATCTACAGTATGTGTTTTTTTTTGGTCAAAGCCCAGGACTTCTATTGTTGGATCATCAATGAGATGTTTATTGAAAACATCAACTCCAGACCATAATTTTTTCCACTCTTCAACTTCAGAAAAAGCCGTACTTAAGTAGTTTTGCAACCATATAGGACTTCAAAGTTTAAGTATTTTAGCAGGAGGGTTGTCAATGTCATTCTAAATTGGTAAGTATTTGTTATGTTGGCATTTATCTCATTCTCGTTTTAACGCAGCTTTTGTCAAATGTTCGATGGAGTAATATTACAAAGAACAGGAAGCCAATCTAGAGGAATAGATTTAATGGTTCCACTAATTATACGCATAGTGCAATTCAACTGGGCATCTATATTTTTATGATAACTATTCAACTGGACAGGAGCACAATATTCTGCTGTAGAATAAACTAATGCCAATGCAGCTGTACGAAGGGTCTTTGCATCTGCTTCCCAAGTTGTTCTAGCTAATTTTTGAATGACATTATTTCTTGTTTTCATTTTTGTTTGACTTTTTAAATGACCTTTGTAAATTAAAAACGCATCTAAAGTTACTCCCAGATAAACTGGGTTAAAATTATGGCTAAACTTTGTATTGTTTTAAGATAACATTAAGTTTTCTACTTTTTTCTCTATTATTTAAATGAAAACAAGAAACCTCTGTCTTTTTAAGATTGGAGCACAATCACCATTTTTTGAAATAATTTTCCATAATACGCCAATCTTCAGATAGTTAATTTGAATTTCGAAAAAATTCGAATGTTGAAATGAAATTGCCATATCATCGGCGTAGACGAATTTTCGACATTGTAAAGAAGGAAGATCAGAAATATATACATTAAAAGAATAGGTGCAAGAACCAATCCCTGTGAAAGACCATTATTTAAAAATCTGAATTTACTGCTTTTATCTCCAACAAAACTCTCAACTTCCGATTAGACAACATATTTTCAATAATAACTACAATAAAACAAATTGATGGGATGATAATGAGTATTCAAAGCGTATTATATTAAAAAATCAGCATAATAAGTTATTTTTCGCGAAATCGTCACTAAAGTAACAAAAAATCGGCAGCAAAGTAAATAAAATCGGCACTAGAGTGATTCATTATAGGACGATTTTTAAGTTCACATTTTTGCCGATGGAGATGTGTAAAATGAATGTAAATTTTAGAATCACGCATGCGCGAAGCAACCATTTCTCATAAAAACAAAACAGCTGATTACATTTACTCCTTAAAGAACGCTAAAAATATAATATGTACCTCGGCACTAAAGTTCTTTTTTAAGACCCACGTGTTTTATTTGCCTCGGCTGTCGCCTCTGCAACTAAAACACATTCGTCATAAAAATCAAACTTTAGTGTCTTGATCTATAAATAACTATTGTAATTCATTCTAATCAGTTGAAATTCAGAAAATACAGTACTTAAATCTATAAAGTGAATAGTAATAATTCAGAAAAGATTAAATATAATTCAGAAAGTTCTAATTTTAATTCAAACAGTACCCTTTAAATTTTAAAATAACATCTAACATCCAATCTAATGAAAACATTAAAGGCTACATTTTTTCAGTTGTAATTTATAAAATATTGAATTGTTCATAATAGTTTGTAAATTGAATAAACATTAACAGCTATTCAGACTATGCAAATCAAAGTTTATTTTAAAAATATCTAAAAATATCTTTTTCAGTAGTCATAATTTAAAACAAACGTTTTCCGCAAAACTCCACATCGTTCCGATACTAACAAACTTCGTAAAAGAGTATCCAAAGTGTGCGGTGGCAAACAATTTGCTCAAAAAATAAAATAAACAGGGTGTAGAAAGTGCGCCAAAACTAAAAAAATGGTAATAGAAAATGGGGAAAAAAACTCATACCATAAATGTAACAGTTTTAAGGATAACCCTTAAGACCAGTCCAGGTAGTTTTAAACCGTCGGGCGCTAATATAATAAAATAAAATAATACCTAGAAGGCAGTTTAATGACGTCATTAAACGCTACACTTATTTGTTGTAATTAATGTTCTAAAATATAAAAAATAATTGAAAGTGTAATCAAAATTTAGATTTATTTGTTGTAATTTATATATGTAGTACGTTCATACGACGATCAATTTTAGTTTATAGTTTTGTATTATTCTTTTATATTAATCATTCAAGTAAACGTATTTTAATATTATTTATTTGTTTATAAGCACGAAACTACAAAAACGAATCACTTATATTTACTCGCATACATTTCCTTTTCTCACATACTTATATATCTTCGGGAGTATCCGGATGTCGGATGTATCTCTTGTAGCGTATTTATTTTAGCACTATTCATTTGAATTCCAACATCCACCCTTACTAAAATGCCTTAAACCTAAATTAAACTTACATTTTCAAACAATGTGATTGGTAAAGCTATTGTCAAGATGTCGACTTATTGTTAGTTTGAAAAAAAATAAATTTATTTTTTATTTTTTTTTATAAAAATTTATTAAAAAATATATTTCAATTCAATATGTTTAACTCTACGGTTGTTAGCTCGATTATTTATTAATGCTATGCAACCTTGGTTGTCTTCATATACTGACATTGATCTTACATCTAACTTAAAATCATTTAAGTTTCAATATTCATAATCCTTCAGAAACTGCTGTACATAAAGCTACCAGCTTGTCCCGTTGTCCACGCCAAAGTATTAAACACTGTCACCGATTTTCTATCGTGTAAATCTCTGCCCCAATCAGCATCAACAAAACAACTTAACTTATTATTAGTAATTACTCTCTTAAATTCTAAACTTACGTTTCTCTACCATATAAGTACTTTAAAATTTGTTTTAAATAATTCCAAGTCTCATCTAACGTTTTATCTTAAAATCTACTAAAAGAAATTTACAGCAAAACTGATTAATCAGGCCTACTGCCCAACATCAGATACATCAAACATCCTACTAACTCACGAAATGGCTTATTTGTCCTTTTATTTTTATCATTGCAAATTCCTAACTTAAGTACTTAAGTTTTGGTTCAATTGGAATTTTAGACGTTTTACTGTCTTCAAATATAAATCTTTTTAATAAAACGTTAATGTATCTTGACTGAGTAATTTCTAAAGTTCCCTTATCCCTGACATAATTGATTTCCAAACCATGGTAATGTTTCAGTTCTCCTTTGTCTTCTAACTTAATTTTTTTCATTAATTTTGATTTAATATTTTGAATAACCTTTAAATCAAGTCCGACCAAAATTATGTCGTCTACATAAATTAACAAATAAACATCCTCAGAGTTACTATTCATAAAATAACAATAATCATTTTCAGATCTCTTAAAGCTTATGCTTAACAAATAACAATTAATGGTATTATTCCAACATTTACTCGACTGTTTGAGCCCGTATAATGACTTATTTAATTTAAATACTTTGTCAGGTTCACATTTAATTCTATCAGATGCACGAATATAAACATTTTCATTTATACTGCCATGCAAAAAGGCTGTCTTTTTCTTTACGTCTGACTGTTGAAAGTAGTATTTGAATTGGTTTCCAATAATTAATAACAACCGAATTGTTATCATTTTCGCAACAGGTGAATATATGTTGTCATAGTCCACATTTCTCTCTTGCTAGAACCCTCGTACACTAGCCTAGTCATTTCCCTACTTTTTGAATGAAAAAACCCATTTCGTATCTAAAATTTTTTCGTTTTTGGGTATGTTAGTCTTTTCCGATAATTGAATCTAATTTTCTATGTACTACATTTAACCAAAGTTTTCCATCTTCCCTATTTTCTATAATTTTTGGTAACATTTCCACAAAACTACAAGCATCAATTGCCATATATAATTAATAGTCATTATATTTTGATGGTAATTTACTCACTCGTTTCTCTACCCTACTAGTTGCGTTTGAAATCTCTTCTAAATTTTCTTGATTTGTAACGGTATTATTTCGCAAATAATTGATTTATAGACCAATTTCTCCCAACAGTATAGACAGCCGTGTTTACACTCATGCGTTTGAATATGAATTTTTATATTGAAAAATTTTCTGGGGATTTTAGTTATTGAAATTGCCAGTTTCGATGATTTGTCTGCATTTGCAAAAGTTATACCTCACTTCCTATTTGACTGTCGCGAAAAGGTGTACATGGTAAATGCTGTCTAAAAATTGAAGAAGTAGACATGTGTTTTGTAATATCGATTGAAGTAAAATTATCCCATTCAAATTAGGGAATAAGTCTTCGATTACTGTTCCTGTGTAAGTCCCTATTTTTTTTCCTTTGTTTTAATAAAAGATTAGCTCTCACGGGTTCTATTAATTGCAGGCACCTTGTTCTTTTTCTTTTTTTTTGTTGGTTCCCCTCTTTGGGCTTTTTCTGCTGGTCACTGCAGACGTACTCCGTTTTTAATTAATCAATGGATATTTAATTATGGTTATGCTGGCAAGGATAATAATCCAAAAATTATAAAATATCGAAGTGAGTCTTGTATCACAGCAACGCTAGAATTTCCATCTACTTTGAAACCTCCTTCGGGTCAAGGACACCACCAAAAAAAAACGTTTATATTTTTTTTTTTTAGAAGAGCAACAAATGTTATTAAAGGAATTTATTTTTGTTTTTTCTTTTTTCATTGGTTAATAAAATATTAGATCTGGATACGGAAGCTGTCACATCTGCTGATTAACTGTCGAACACCGAAGACTTCCTAGTCATACAAGCTAAGTTAATTCTTTTAAGCATGTCATTCATAAATTTTGTCGCGTTCTATGTATACGTACCGTGACCGTGAGTTTAGCAACGTACCTTTTTGTCGCTGCATAGATAATTTTGTGAACTAGAAAGATCTTTCAAAGTACCTGATCAATTTTGTGCGCTTTAAATCTATTTAAATAATCGGCCAAGGTCCGGTACTCTCTGTAATTGTTGTCAAATACATTTTGAACAATATTTGCCACGCGAACTCGGTGAATCGCTTACAGAAATTAATCGGTGCTACGACAGTCAAATACGATAACCTATTTGGGGCGTTTGTGTCTCCAATTTGTATTTGTGCCTTAACTCGCTCTCGTAAATTATTATTATTTTATAACTATATTTTACTATTTATTCTAAATTATATTATCTATTGTTGTATCGATGTGTTTCTATGTGTGTTAATTGAAATCTAGCCGCTATAATAATATACATATTCCTATCCACGTACGGTTTGTTTTTGTGTCTACGAGTTCCTAGTGGCTCTAGATATCTCTTATACGTAATCCTAAGTGGCGCTTTATAAATTATTTGTGCAGTGTAGAAGCCTTCATTTCCAACGATTCTCAATCAGCCCACGACCACTTCCGACTAAGAGAAGCTGCCGTTAGGCCTTCTAGCACTGTTATATATTTTTTAGTTTGTTTACAAATAAACCGTAACACATTATCTGAATGTTCTACATTAACATCAAATATTTCATCTTCTTTATTTACCTATATTATACCTACTATTTTTAAACAAAAACTGTTTTCATCAAATTCAACATCTCTGGCAATTATAAGTTTTCACTTTTCTATATTCAATAATCTATACCCTGTTGGTGCATACCCAAGCATTATACACTTACTCACCTTCAAATCAAACTAATTTCTTAATTCGTTAGGAATATAACTGTACGCCGTGCATCCAAAAATTTTGAAATTTTTAACTATTGGTTTTACTTTATACCACACTTCAGCGGGTGATTGGTTACTTACAGTTGCTGTAATATCTCTATTCATTACATAATTTACGGTTCTTACAGCTTCTCCCCAAAATTGTTTAGCTTGAGTCGTGTATTAAAGCCCTAGCTTGCTCAACTAAACTTTTGTTTTTTCTTTCGTTCAATAAATATATTGGTTATGTTTGTTCCAAAGCATGTAAAGAATTAAGTTTTATTTTTCGTTTCTCGAAACACCTTAATAATTTGGACACTTTAAAATCTCTTTACACGTCATTAGTTCGTTCTCATCTTGAATATTGTTTTCAAAATTGGTCACCGTATTACTTAACATCGATAACAAAAAAAAAAAAAGTTCAACATAGATTTCTTACACATTGTTTATAAATAGACTGATCTTGAATAAAAAAAAATTTTTTTATGGTAAAGTAAATACACTAAATGGTAGATATTTTTGATTTGTTATTTTTTAAAAAAAAAAAAAATGTTTTATTAAATTTTTTTTAATTTTTTTAAAAAAAAAATTTAAAAATAAAAAAAAAAATTTTTTTAAAATACTTCATTTTTTTTTAATTTTAAAAAAAAACTTTTTTTCTAAATTTTCTTTTTTTTAGTTTTTTTTTTTTTTTTAAATTTTTTTTCAAAATTTTATTTTTTTAAAAATTAAAAAAATAAAAAAAAAAAATTTAAAAAAAAAAATTAAAAAAAAAAAAAAATAATAAAAAAATTATTAATTTAATTTTTTATTTTTTTTTTAATTAAAAATAAAAAATTTAAAATTTTTATTTTTTTATAAAAATTTTAAATTAAAAAAAATTTATTTTTTTTTTTTTTTTTTTTTTTTTATGAAAAAAAATTTTTTTTTTTTTAAAATATAAATTTTGCCCTTAAATAAAAAAAAAAAAAAAAAAAAAAAAATTTTTCTTTTATAAAATCACTTTCATAATAAACACTCATTAAAAATAATTTATTTTTATTTAATTTTAATATTTTTTTTTTCTTCTTTCCTCTTTTTTCTTTTTTTTCCTTTTTCTTTTTTTTTAAAATAAAATAATTTTGTTTTTAAACCTAGATGATTTTTTTTGTACTAATTCTCTGTATATTAATATATTCAAGTAAACGTATATTCAAATATGGTATTTAGCTTTTGGTTTTTGGTTGTTGTTGTTGTGGGTGTTGGGTTTGGTTTTGTTTGTAATGTTGGGTTTGAAAAAATTAATAAATAAATAAATAAAAAATTGTTTTTTGGGGGGGGGGTTTGGGTTTGAAAGGGTGTGGTGGTGATGGTTGGTTTTGGTTGGGGTTTGGGTGTTGGGTTTTGTTGGTTGGGGTTTTTTTTTTTTTGGGGGGGTTGGGTTTGGGGGATAAAGGTGGAGGGGGGGGGGCGTGGGGGGGTGGGTTTTGGGGTTTGTGAAAAATTTAAAAGTTTGTTGGTTTGGGTTTTTTTTTTGGGTTGTGTTTGCCATCCTTTGGACTATCTATAAGAATTACTATTTCAAAATTATTTTTTTAATTTATTTGTAAAATATTTAATACATTAAGTTATTTTTTTTTTTTTGAGTTTATTTTTGTATAATAAATTTAAAAATAATGGAATTATAAAATAATATAATAATATATTAAAATAAATATTAAAATAAAAGTATTTAAATAATATTTAATTTTTGTAAAAAAAAAAATAAAAAACGAATCACTTATATTATACTGCATACATTTCCTTTTCTTACACACTTATACAGTGACCGGCAAAGAGTTTGCATCAAATGGGAAAATTTTTGTAATTGAGATATCCGAAAATTTCTTTTGGCAAATGAATTCAGCATATCAAACGACAAAAAAAAGCATTTTGACAAGTGTCATGTGACCACTGTCATGGCGGCAAATTAAAAGAATATCTCTTAAATATGTAATTAAGTAAGGTTAGATGAGAAGACAATAAAAAATGCCTAGGAAAAAAGTTGTTTAGAATTAGATTATACGTCTATGTGCAAATTTTTAAAAGAAAATAACAACTTTTCAAAAATATCAGTTTTTCGGCATTTTTTGATTTTTTTATCTCAAACTTGGGAACGATAGCATCAAGTTTCTTTCTCTCTGTACTATTATTGCCAACTGTAAAATATTTGTTGTATATTTTGGGCATGTTATTTTCTTATTGCTGATTATTGTACATTAGAATAAGAGAGAGAGAACAATATTTGAAATAAAGTGTTACACTAACTATAATAACAAATAATTATTTTGAACAACTGCAACTGAGCGGGAGGTTGGTTGCAAGGATGTTAAACCTTTTTTGTAGTCCTTTCAAGTATTTAATTTTATTAACTCTTTTATAGTGGTGATAACTTGATTTAGAGTTTTGTTGGTCGGTAATTCTTTCATTAGAAAACTAGATTCCTTGATGCCGGAAAGAGCTTCTTTACCCGCTTTTAATTATTAATTTCTGTCTCGTCTCTACTATCAAAAGTTCTTTTCTCAACCATGCTTCGTGCTTTTTTTTACACCATATGTGGTTATTTATTATTTTCTTAATAAATATATTTTTAACAACAAGTTTTTGTTAAAATTATGGAGCTACTTGTTCAAATTAGGCTGTACAAAATTATGACTTCAATACTTCAAATTGATGTAGGTAATTTTTAATTTTAAAATGTACTAATCCAGGGTTGTGCAAAACGTAATGATTTGTTGACAAGCTGTTAACAACTTGGTAGCCAATGAATATACGTAGAAATATATGTTAAAAAATTAATACTATTAATTTCATTTCCACCGTTACCATTCTCTTGCTTCAATGCGGCAGGTATAAGCACGTCGACATTGCAGTATAAAACGCAGGTATAGTTCTTCCTAGATTCTCACTTGTGCAGTTACTCGTTCGTGCAATTAGCTTTTCGTTCGGGCAGGTTTGTGTACGTGCTATTCGAGTTTAGTTGCACGGGTTAAAAAAATTTTTGCTTGTTTTCGAAAATACAGAAAAACCACTATATTCTATAATAATAGTACTTTGTGTACTTGATACTTTGGCCGTTTAGACTTTATTGAATATTTGGGGTACTGTCGTTAAACAAGTCAGCTGAGATTAATTGGATTATGGTCAACAATCCTGATTAACCAAACACCAATTCCACCAGGATTACTATTGACTGTCTTCTGGTTTTTCTACGTAAAGTTAAAAGTAGCTTTAGTGCAGATTACTTTCCGACGGGTTACGATAGCACAAATCGACACTAGATGTCCACTAGATGAACACCTTATTAACAGTAAAGTTAAAGCCTTATATTTATCACCACCACATCTGCTTTGCTTTTTTCTATCATTCTACTTGTGTTTTCTGCTACAATCTAATATCTTCCTACCTCCATGCTAAACCGATTGCACACATAATTCTCTTGTGTAATTCAAAAGAATACTTCTTTGTTAACGTTATGAATTAATAAAATACAGGGTGTCCATTTAAAATAAAACTCATATTACTTATTTAATAATGTAATTATTAATCTGTACATTCTGAACACCCTGTAAAGAGATGGTTAATATTTAATCATGAATCCATATTTTAAGAATAGTCTACGTAACTCAAAACACTCTGTATTTAGGTTTAAGGAACCTTTATACCTGATTTTTACGGACAATTAAAAACGCAATAATATACATAGTGTCCCTTAAGAAAAAATATAACTTTGATGTGCCGCTATAAATCTCCGTCCCGTTGGACTACAATCGGAAAAGTAATTTAAGGGCCTCACTTAATATTAACTTCAATAAATTAACATCACGAATGTTAAATAAATAAACACTTTCAGGTAAATTTTACTACCAACCAAAAATAAAATTTCAAAATTCAAAGTAATTAATGCCAAAATTAAAAGAAACTGTTAAATTAACTAATAATAATTACCAAACGGATAATAAGTAAAATAACATACATTTCAAAATATTTGTTAATGTCTTCGTTCCAATCAATTCTAATTAATTAGTTTTCGCTCTACAGAATATGAAGCGATTAAAATTAACGATCCAACGAGCAGAAGCTTTAGATAGAAGCAAAATCGATAGAAGCTTCTTATTTTCGAATTATCAAAACCTCTAAGGAGTTTTTAAGTTTGTTGTGCGAAATTTTTAATTATTGCTTGTTTGAGTAAATTTTGTTTTAAGTAATTTGTTCCTTTATGCAAAAGAATGAAAGCAGATTTGTTAATCGCAATTTTAACTATGTTAGTACGTTAATTCTTTTACTTTTTCAAAATTTATCTTAAAGGTTTAATCGCATCTAATATGGGAAATATTCTCTTAAACAAACACAGTTCTGCAATTTAAGAAATAACTAAATTGTTAGAGTAGTACAAGTTGACAAAATTGTGTACGTATACAAAATTCATTTCTTAATGAGCGCTTAAATTTTTGTTAATTTAACTAATTTCATTCATGATATAAAATACTGAGACGGCGTTTCCTACTACCAATTCTGACCTTTAATTTAATCTACACCCGGTGCCATAATTATTCAAAAAAACGTCGTAGTTTGATAAATACTATATCAATTAAAACTAAAATAAATATTAGGATGCTACTGAATTTGATATGTTAACTAAATTTCGAGTTCAAAGAACTAAGAAAAAAAGATGTTTCTTCAATGCAACAAAGACAGCTATTTGACAATTCCTTTATACTCAGCTATATCAAACAAAACATATCAGTTATCTCATAGTTGCAGAAAATGTTACAGTAACAATTCAAAGGTTTTAAGTATTAGAGATAATGTAAGAATATACATTCAGGTTTTTCAAGGATCTTTATACCTAGCGATTACGGTTTCAGATATTTTGATTTTTCGATAAATGTGATGTCTTTTAAAAAAAAATATTCTCCGGTGCAAGATGAAATTGAAGAAAAACTCATTGGTTTCCGACTAATAACTCATCTCTTTATCAACTACTAAAGTCAAAATTTCGGAATACTTCACAAGGTGTTCAAAATACAACTGCCATTATCAATGCATTCAAAGTAGATTATCTTTCTTATTTCAAATAGAATTCCCTATATAAGCTCATCTGATAGAGAAAATAATTTCCATTCATATGGTATAAGGGTTTCCTTACCCAAGTACAGTAGTTTTTTCGATAATCACACTTTTATGATTACTAACGATGTATTTAGATTGAAACGATTTTTTTCCATAATTCAGTTTGATAAATAAATAAAAATATAACAATAGTTGATATCAATGCTTGTGACAATGGTCACATTAATTTAAATATAATTTTACATGCTGTTAGGCAACCCATATTACTAAGTTCTGCGCGCCAGTTGTTATCTATGAATTTTGAAAATATTAGTAATTTTGGGGATTTAAATGAGAAAAGATAGAGGAAACGATTTTACGCCATTGGAGCGGCTAGCGTGCGAGAAATCGTATCGTGAATTATAACAAAAATCTTAATGGATGGATCTGGACGTCCTCGGAGGACTACAAATCGCAAAGAACGTCGCTTAAGAGTTTTGGCCACAAGAGACAGATTTTCAACAACTCGATCAATTTCAAATTAATGGATGAGAGGTGTAAGACTCAGAATGTCAATGTCATCTGTTTATCGCCGGATAAGATCTTATGGGTTGCGTTCATATCGCATTTTATGTTGCCTCTACACCTTTACCGTGTACGCAGACTTGAGTGAAGCTACGAAGGGGTTAATTGGACGCAAGAATGGCATCAAATTGTGTTTAGTAAAGAATCCCGATTTTGCTTAAATAATTTCCATTTTGAAAATCATAGTAATAATACTCATGATTTAAAGAAGATTTGTAATAGGAACTTTTAAAACAGATTGATAAAGATGGATAATATTTATCTTCTGGGATTAGTTTATCTATAGGTACTATTTTCTACTGTTAAACTATTTAAATTTGTAAGTCAAGCATTCTGTTATCACAGTTTTTTACACTATTTAATTAAAACATGTTCCATATATTCAAATCCTCACATAAATTGTCAACGATTCTAGAATTTAAGCCGCGTGTAGATAAAGTATTATCTTCAGTGATATTCTACGGCACATGGGGAAGATTGAAATCACCTACCAATATAATGGTAGAATTGATATGAGTCTGTCAACTATTGTCTATGATGTAACAGATTGTTTTAAACTGTTAAGAGTTACTGTTTGGGGACAGTAGATAGAGCCCAAAATAATGTTTTTTGTAACCAATTGTGCATAAAACAAGCAGTTGCTTAATTTCAGGAAAGGCAGTTGTAAGTATTATTTTAGAATCGAATTTATTATTTACTGCAATTAGAAGTCCTCCGCCTTCTTTGCAATTTCTAAAGGCTTTTTCTATATACATTCATCCCAATTCTGAGTTATATATTTCCGGTATAAGCCAAGATTCTGTTACAGTTATTAAATCAAAAAACAAAAGTAATGCTAACAGATAACAGTAACGACGATTGAGTGCAAATCGTTATCTAAGCGATAACTTCGAATGGATAACATACTCGTGCCGATAAAGCCAAGTATTTCTGTACAGTAGTATACATGCACGAAAAAACACCTGCTGCCTTCTTGTACAGTTGTATACCGCATTTAAATTTGGACCTCTGATGAGCTCATAATAAGAGCGAAATGCACATCAAGTGTTCTTTCGTGCGTGTATGCTACTATACAGAAGTACTTGGCTTTATCGGCACGAATGTGTTATGCATTCTAAGTTATCGCTTAGATAACGATTTGCGTTTAAACATTTACTCGTGGTTACAGTTATCTGTTGGCATTACTTAGTTTGTACTATTTATACGTGTGCCTATTACACGAGATGTCGTAAGACACACATTTCACCTATTAAATCAACTTCATTAGGTATTTTGT
This sequence comes from Abscondita cerata, assembly GCA_030710515.1. Lineage (NCBI taxonomy): Eukaryota > Metazoa > Arthropoda > Insecta > Coleoptera > Lampyridae > Abscondita > Abscondita cerata. The sequence goes on from JALBCR010002341.1 coordinate 117,431, forward strand.
AGTTTAAAAGTCCTCTATCATTTTTATAATAAAGTTGATGGTACTTAAGTTGCTTTTATTCATTTTTTTAATGTTTGGATATTTTGTTTGCATAGGCGTTTGGTACTGTCTAATATTTACGTGATTAGCAGTTTTAATTTTGTATTGTTTTTTAAAATTAGAAGAACATCAGCATTTGATTTCAAGGTGACTCTCATAGGTCTCGGTTTGTTGTTGGTTAGTTGTTTTCCGATCTTTTGTACGCAAATATTTTGTGTTTCGGTGTTTAAAATCACATGTATTAAATTTGTTACAATCGTTTCATCATCGAAAATGCGTGTTTCAGCAGATTGCAATTTACTTTCGCTAACGTTATAGATTATAATATTATTTGCACGCCGTTGACGTTCAAAAACTTCGTGTACAGTTACATCAGCGGAAGATTCTTACGTTTTTTATTATTTCTGTTATTTCGGCATAAATATTAGTTTGCGCGTAACCACCTCAAATTTGTCGTCTAATATGAAAAATAAAATTTACGAAATAATGATCAGTACACAATTAGTCACTACTGTCAGTGGATTCTTATTGATTCTGATGCTCCCTCAAGCTTAGCTAGTGATCTCTTCATCCAAATTTACTTAAAGAATGTCACTGGGGGCTTTCAAAAGGCAGTCGATTGTCTTAAAAAAAGTCATCTACTTTTCTCTCTTTGTCTTTTCCTATAACTCTATCTCAGCCGAATAGTGTAGGACGACTCGTACTTGTTGAGGCCGTCAACGTAGAAATCCATAAGTCTTATTTTGTAATTTATTTTATTCGTGCGGTAAAACCGTAAATTCTACGATAAAAATACGTCTCAGATGCGTTCTCAGACGACTTCACTTCACTCACCAGATCAAAACGTACCCTACGTCTTCTTACGACATAACCGTCAACGATCACATTTGTACACGTCACGAAACTCAAAAACCCGAGTCTTCGACGTACATCTGCGCTGGAGCCACACGTTTGCCTACACGTCGCCAAGCTTGCGATGCCCGGTTTCGATGTCTCGCGGACGCATTTGTCCTGGAACTGGCAGCCCTAAACCTTTGAGGTAGTGCAATGTCGGATACTGCTACAAGCACAAGTCGGTCCCACCTCACGAGGCTTATCATGCTCAGTTCCGACGTCTTAACGCTGTCGAATACAGCACACGCATTCGCACAACTCTCCTCTGAAGCAACGCCAGCATCTCAACACGTCACTATCAGCAGCAGCAACATTCAACGAAGCAATATCAAACACACTAACCAGCAGCACTGCAACGCAGTATGCAACATCTTTGATTAGTTTTCCGGATGGCCCTACGTCATCGAAAACATCAAATCAACATGATGGCCCGCATCACTTTTCAACGGCAGGATCATTCAACAGAACAGTGCAATCCCAACATCAAAAACATCACCGAGTACGGTAGCCACTACAGCACGCCTATCAGCAGGAGAAAGAAAGCCCCATACAATCACCCGCTTTAGAAGGCACGTAAATTTTCCACTCAGAATTAGATAAATCTGCTAGAATTCAATATAAAAATTTAAAATATCAAAACCGAAAAAAACAATTACTAAAAGTTCTGAGAATGGTCAACTACTATCGGCGTTTTATACACTGTGATCATTAAATGATTTATTTATTCGTATGGTAATGATACTTTTTTGTATATTTTCGTATTTTCTTTGACGTATGTTTCAATTCCATGAATCGGGCTCCCAATAAAGTCTACTAATTGAAAACCTTTTACTATACCTTTATTGAGTATACTTGTCTCATCTCCACAGTGTGTTTCCTGTAAAAGTAAAATATCGACCCTATTCTTGAAACAAAGATTAGACAAGAAATCTGATTTATCTTTACTTAACCCCTAAACATTAATTTGTAGAATATTTGTTGTGTACCCTATATTAGTGTGGCAAACTACCCCAGAACACCTTAAAAGTTACAGGGTGTTCCATTCAAAAACATATTTTTGGCATCCTGTAAAAGTGGGACACCCTATAACGTTAAAAATAATTTTACGAAGTGATCTTTTAAAGCAATTAAGTTTAGTATAATCTTTTTTTACTTATCTCCAATGAGCTAACCGCTAGGAAAGAACGACGTTCTAATGCAGGACCCTGTATCGCTTACAACAGATATCCCCTAGTCAGCTTACGATCTATATCGCTCACAAGCAAATAACGTTCGCTTTCAAACCAAAACCAAAAAAATTTTCACCACATACATTATATATCTAAAATACATAGGTTAATTTTCAACAGACATACAACTCATATCAGGTAAAGACAACATATTAGGCGATGCTTTTTCTAAGGTAAATCGACTCCCAACAGGAATTCATTTAGACAGAATTATTAAACCTGCTTAAAAGCACCAGCTCTGAATTTGATACAATTTTATCTAATAATTTTGTTAGCAAAACTGACCATTCTTCACAATAACGTCTTTTGTTTTTCAATTTCTTTAAATAATCGATCATTCTAAAATATTAAAGTTTTCTTAACTTTTATCCGTTACTGAAGAACTACATGTGACTTGTTTGTTGACTTTAAGTTTTTTTGTTTGTTTGTTAAAGTTTCACATTTACATCATTTATTGTTTCAATTAATAAGCAATAAAAATGATGTATTGTCAAGCTCAATAATACCGCGCCAAACCGTACTATCCCCAATTAGCTTAAATAAGTTTCTATCAAAATCCCAACAGTCTATTTTAAAAATGACCACGTATTTTTCAGTTTATTTTATCTAACAAATAAATCAGTGTTGTTTAAATCCAAGACTGTGTACTTCGTAAAATTTGGAAAGATATATCTTCTGCAAGTTTCATTATTCCACGCTTTCTCATGTATTGTACAACGTTATCTTTTTCTTACTATATAAAACGGAATCGACATAAAAATGTATTTACCATATGCAATAAAATGCATACTGCCTCATACCACACAGATAAGCTAGTATGTACGTGTCTTTCAATAAAAGAATCCCTTTAGAATGCAAATAGAGTGCACGCCACAGATGCACAATACAATTTATTGTGTTTTATCGCGACCTATTTGTTCACAAACGCGACGAAAAAAATTACACAAAGAAAGCTGTAACAGTAAATTTTTACAAAATCAATTCGCATTTAGTTTTTTCGGTGTTCACATTTACCGGATAACTTATAGAGGACAGTCCGTTTTAAAAGATTACACCCGAACAGAAACGGATCTTCCAATTTTTTCGATTGGAACGCAATCGTTAAGGAAAACCATGTAATTCTTTATTTATTGTTTCCATTTTTTCCCAAATGTAACGTTACACGAAAAAAGGATTCATAAAAATTTCAAAACGGTATTGTACGTCAGATAAATTTGTGAAACGACTACGGTTTGTTTTAATGTTAAAATATTTTTTGAACGTGTAGATTGTATTTGAATATGGTTGATAATGTCAAGGGGAAAACAAACTACGAACAATACAAAAACCGAAAGATTGGATTATTCATTTAGATAACCACTTGCATAGAACGATCGTATACAAGTAACTTTTGTTGACTTTCATAATTTGATTGGAGAATTGTGAATAGTAATATCAAAGCTTGTGAATGTAACAGAATATAGATTTGACTGAAATACACTCGTAGGGAATAAAAAAAGTTACAGATATGATAAGTTCAAACAACAGTAAATTAATAAACAAGTTGTATAAAGCGACTTTTATAATGAAAGCTAAATAAAATCATAAATAACCTATACAGGCTGTCCGTTTTTGAGTGCCACTATGAGGATCTCGCTTATCTTAAGAGATACGAAGTCGGTTAAATTTCGGCAAAGTTGCGTATTTTTATGTTGAATTACAATTTGAAAAGAAATTTGAAATATCTCCAATAATTTTGAAAATATCGAAAAAACGAAAATTTCTGATTTTTGTCTTTAATTTTTTGCCGATAAACTAATCAGATTAGACATTTCTAACCAATACATTATTCAGACACTTTTTATGGAAAATTCGAATATGACATCATTTTTCCAATTAGAAGAAGCAAAAATAGAAGGGAAGATAGCGATGAGATATGAAGAAAGAATGAAAGAGAGGTGTGAAAATTAAATATTAAGTGAGTGTTGGAAAGAGGTGAAAAAACAGAATAAGGTACGGGCAGGAAGAGAGGAAAATGTACTATGAAAGGGGAGGGTATTCAGTGGAAGAAGTGGAGAGGATAAGGGCAGGGGGGTGGAATATGGAAGATGAAATAGTGCAAAGAGACAAGGATACGCACATACAGGAAAGGAAGGGAAAATAAAAAAGGGGAAATATAATGAGGATATAAGGAGATAGTAACGGAGGAAAACCAAATACCTGCTTGGGAGGAAATGTATAAAACTAAAAGAATTATAGCAAGGCTTAGATGCGGTAACGAGGAGAGGGAAAATAAATATGGGATGGAAGATGAAAAGAGGAAATGTAGGCTGTGGGGAGAAGGGTGGGAGAATATGAATCACATGTTAAAGGTGTGTCTGGAGATGAGGGAAGAAAGAAGGGAAAGAGAGGAGAGGATGGCGGAGGTGTGGACTGGATGAAAGAAGTGATTGATAAGAGAAAACGAGCGGAGGGATTTAATTTGTGAGGTGTATTTTTAAGTTTAAAGTTTATATTAATTTGGGTGAATATTTAAGGCTGAATTCAAGGATCGTTTAGAAAAAAAATTTGAAAAAAATTTAAAAAAAATTTGAAAAAAAATTGGAAAAATCGGTAAACGAATTGATAATTCAAAATTATACATCTTGACATCCGGTGTATTAAAATATTACATGTTTTTGGAGTTAAGTAGGTACATAATTTGGTCTATAAACACAAAACACTATCATGAAAAATTTTGATGTTTTCACTTGTCTGTCACAAATTCAGAAAAGCAAATAATAAAATAATACTAAGAAATTCCAGATAACAAAAATAGTTACACTCACGTTTTACTCTATTTTTTATTCTTACTAAACGGAATAGTGCCGCTCCATTCAGCTTAACCACTAACATAGGGTTTTATAATACTCTTAACCAATTAAAAATACCTCTCTGAGAATTAAACTCTTTGACTACTGTTTTTAGTTTGTGCGTCGTGGTAACACTCTTAATAAAGCGCCCACTATCTCCTGTTTTGAGGTATCGCGTTTCTTCTCTTTAAATTTAACCGTAAACCGCTTTAGTAATAAATAAACTGAACAGGGTGTAAACAGTTTTCAGTTTATAGTTTTGCTTAATAAAAAGTTTCATTTTTAATTTGCTTTCTTTCCGCAACATTTGCATATCTTGTCTATGCTTATCAGTCTGTTAAGCTTTGTTTTCCATTATTCGATGAAGTACAGGCATGAACATGAGACTGCATGTTTGTTACAGAAAACAATATTCTATTTGTCTAAGTGCACCAACGCTGCTGATTTATTGTGGTTTTTAAATATCAAAAATTAAAAAAAACAATATTTAGAAACCGTAGGCGTACGGTTCAGTTGCTGAACTTTTCACTGATTATAAATTTACACTACATTGTTCAACTTGAGTTTGTGAATGGAATATATAAAATATAAAAGGATCACCTTTCCTCTAATTCATCCAAAATGTAAATCATTAGTATCAACTCTTCATGCATAACTTGTCGCAAACAGGTTGTATTATATCACCAAGCTCGCGCACGAATTTGTTCTAAAACTATAAGCCCTAAACCTTCGGGATACTGCCTGTCACATACAGTTACGAAACGCAAGTAGTTCTTAAATATATTATGCTCACTTTCAACTAAATGCACAGTAATTTGACAGACGACTGCATTGGGTTGAATTCTTTACCACTGGGCCTGGAGTACCCGTGGCAATGTATTTTTTGGCCTCCTAAACTGTAAAGCACATTTTACAGTTGTTTATACTCGTCTTGAAACTTGATTTTTGATTTTTACACAAAATGCGGTAAAGTACGGCTACTATGCGGTAAATTACGGCTACTATACGGTAATGTACTGCTACTATGCGGTAAAGTACGGCTACTATGCGGTAAAGTACGGCTACTATGCGGTAATGTACTGCTATTATGCGGTAAAGTAGTGGCTGATTTTATCTGCTATTTGGGAATTTGTACAGAATAAGGGCGCATTTAATTTTTTATTAGTGATGATATTGATGACGCCATTTATACGTCAGTTAAACAAATAAACTGACACATAATAGGTGCTGTATGTCCAAATGGTTAAACACCCAAGCCTACTTAAAAATCGATAGAAATAATTTTGTTTTTTTACTTTTTGATGATGATCGTCTGTTAAAAATATTATACAAATTTCGTATGTAAAGTGATTTTATGGCGCCACAGCTTTATTTGAGAACGAGCCCGCACTTTCATGTAAGAATTATTTTAACATTGTAATTTTTTATCTAAATATCTAAATCGCGTAAACAAAATGCAAAACGATGAATTTATTCTAGAAAAGAATTATGCAGACGCAAGTAATGTAATCATGTAAATATATGTTACTCGATAGTAATAAACTTTTAATAGTGTAATACGCTTCTGGCTGCGTTTATTCACCTTGCGATTGTAAATGCGGATAGAAAAGAAAAGAATCGTAACATTATTAAAAATAATATACTTCGTCTTATGCCAAAATTACAGCTAACCAACATTAACAGAAATCCCAATCGGTTTACCGCTTGGTACGGTCCCAAAATAATTTACCTTTATGTTGCTTTGTTAGACACTTTAAGTACATAAGTTATACCATTGAATTGATTATACTCCTTCGTATAATCAATGGTTATACCATTGATTTAACAAGAGTCAGGAGAATCAGAATATATATGCAATACTTAGAACTGAAAGTTTTTACAACTAAAGAGAGTAACAGCGTAATATTGTAAATAATATGGGTCTAGTGTACATTATTGTGACACACCCCTTAACATTTCAAATACTGACATGATTGGTTCATTAACCTTATAGATTAAAATCTGTCCGTTAAATAGTTTTTAATTAACGTGATAATATTAATTGAAACACAAATAGAGTTTAATAAGACAATAAATAAATTAAAATTAAAAGGTTTATTAAATTCTAAGAGCACTACAGATGTTTTTAGTAATAGAGTAAATAATCGTAGTAAAAATTTAAAAATCAACAAATCAGAAGAGCTGTTAATAATTATGTACCAAAATATGGTAGTATGAATCAAAAGTTTCAGGCAATATTTTTCAAATAGGGCGTATTCTGAAAATCCAATGAGCGTATTAATAAACAAAAATAACTTTCAAATTTCAACAGAGACAACAACAGTTGAGAGGCGAGTTGTTGGCTTGGCGCGAAAGAATAAAATCTCGTAGTTACTCGCCTCTCAACTTAATAAATATCTACGTTGCCGTGTGCGATTAAAGTTTTTATTAATAGGAACACAGTTATGTAAGCAACAGCTATAATTTGTTAAAGATTATTTACTATCAATTCATATCTACAATTTAGTTTAGTCGAAACAAAAAATTTGCATTATTAAAGAAGTTAGCAGGTACTGACAAAAAATCAATTCTCAAAATTTGAAAACTTTTGGAAAAATTGTAATTACTAACCTGTTCATCTGGGATAGACACATTATTCTTTAAAATTTCATATATTTTAAGTTAAAAATAATAAAGTAACATGACTTCAAACTCTCATTATGTAAAATAGGTACAAGATACATAAATACCAACTTTCAAAACAATCAAACAACAAGTAAAAAAATTATAACAATCTAAACTCAGGTGTCCTGCTTTTTGAAACCGATAGTAAATGTGTGCTGATGGATCAAATATGAAAAATGGTATGCAATGTAGAGTGGTGAGATCAAAATTTAAAAGATACGTGTCCCTAAATGATAATGCCATCATCAGAAGTACATGCCATTCACATGGATGAAGAAGACCTGATTACGAAGAACAAACTAGTTAAACCTTTCACGTACGATTTTGGCTAAAAAGACTTGGAGAAGGTTATTTCCAACTAGAGAAAAAAAAGTCGATATATCTTGGTATACAACACCAGGTCTCAATAACTGAAAGAAATTCATCAACCCGAATAAAAAAAAGGAAAAGGAGGTAATGGACTTGAGTAAAAGTGAGTTAAAAATCTTGTGTGGTGCACTAACAGGACATATCCAATGCAGATATCACCTGAGACATATGGGACTGTATGATATAGGTACTCTGGTGAAGAGGTGGAAATGATGAAACACATCATCATGAAGTGCCCAGCCTTGTGTTTAAACAGAGTGAAATATCTAGGAAAAATCATTATCAAGAACGAAAAATTACTACAAACATAGGACTGTTCAACTTCTCCAAGAATATAGATTCCTTCGAGTTAAACAAGAGAAAACAATCACTCCAATCTTAATGATAATGTATGTATGTAATATAATAAATAAAATTAATACAGACCAAATACATAAAATTCATCTTGTTACAATGATAACAATAATAAATTTTGGTTGTGCGTTTTATCCAAAATGTACTACTACACCCCCTGTATATTACTATCATACTTTAAAAGATACTAACAATAAGTACACTGAAATATTACCCTTTCATCATCTATTGATCATTTAAATGTAATCCATTTTAAAAAAAAAAATTATTGCACGTTTCTTAATCCTTAAAGATTCAATTCAAGTGTATGTCCTCATTCGTAATATAAAGAATAAATATACAATCGAACCGCTCGTTCTACTACCCATGTCTATCTAAAGCTGTTTGGAATTGTAAATGAAGAGCAACAGATCTACTACATCTCTTGAGGCTTTTAGATATCATAGGGATTTTTATCTTGTAATTCACAGACAGGTACTTTAAACTTGTTGCTTCATTTCATACAAAAAATTTACTTAATTAAATTACTAATACATTCTAATTAAGTCTCAAAAATTCTGAAACAAAAAAAAAACAAATTAGTTGAAGGTTTATTTGAGCGGGGAACATAATATTGATTGCGACGAAATTTCCTCGGGACTAAAAAAGCAGAAATTGTAACAATATTGTCGACTTCATTTTTCAGTCGATTGTGACACATTGAATTGTCGCAGTTTATTACAAATTGTTTCACATAAAATTGAAGTTTTGTCTTGCCGAATGATATAATATTAAAGAAAAATCACAGAAAAACCTTTCCCTTATAAAATAAAATTACACGCTTTTATAACATTAATCTCGCTCGATAGTTTCTAGAGTTTTTCCATCTTCGATATATTTTATATTATTAAATCTTTATGTAATCAAAAAGTTATTGATGTTACTACGATACTTTTTGCAGCCCTTTTATTCGGCTTAAATCCCAGTCGGACTAATAGCATGTTTAATTATTACAATTTTTTTTCTAACGTACACTAAACAAAATGGAAATAAATGCAATTGTTGTGGACCTCAGCAGAGTTTAAATGGTTACCCCACCAGATATTTACATAATTATTTTAGTAGAGCAAGAAACGCTGTGGTACGGTTATTATGCTGTGATAAAACTACACAAAAATGCTAAATTTTATATAATAGGACGAATAATGTCTAAGAGTGTCCGATGAAGGTACGGGATCTACAAAACAAGTAAGCTAATCTACTAAAAACACAAATAATGGCGGTAGAGTATCAGTAGTCAAAAAATGACAAGTTGTGTAATCATCAAAGACTTCTCAGAAAGGAAAAAAAACTCGATAATACCGGAAATGTAAAGATCCATCTTGATCTACTGCCCATTTCAGTAGTCGTTAATGAGAGTTTTATTCTCTTTCAGAGTTCATAAGCAAGATCTGGATTCGTGGTAATAGAAACTCAAATTTTACGTGCTTTAGCATACTTTCCGGATTAATAAAATGCAGTAATGCGTCATCTTCTGAAAGTGAGAACGTGTTGCTTTAGCTGTGCTTCAGCCTCATGGTGCAAACGCTTAAGATTCCGTGTATTTCTACAGTTAAGCATTGCAAAAGAGTAACAGTTGACACATAATTTTTTTTTACAAATTGCTACGATTTTTATTTCCTCCTTTCAGTTAATTATTGTCGCTTAAAATAAGTTAAAAACCAAAAAAACGTTAGAATAAGGAGTTAAAGAATTTTCGAAATTTTGACCCCCGTCCCGCGCTATAATCGCAAGCGATTGATTTGATTGATTTTGTAAGTTATAATTTTCAGTTTAGTCATCTTGAGCAAATCAAAAATCGATATTTTTCGAGATATTTGCTTCAATAGGCGAAAATCCATAAGGCCAGAAGTCTCTAAAGGACACCCATTCAATTCAATTTCGACCACAGACATTTTTGGTCTTATCACCGCTAGTGACAAGAAAACTACCCTTAGAAAAACTCTGAAGATGTTTTACTACTAAATAAATACTTACGAAAACATTGATAGATCAAACTAGGTGGTTAATCTTCCTTAAAGAGAAAATCAAAAGGACAAAGAAAACTAAGCTTTTCAAAGAAAAGAACAGTAAAAACCAATGTTGAACTTATAACCTCCTCAATGAAACACAACTTAAAAAAGCAAAAAAACATATCCAAGGCAAACTCAAAAGGAAGAATACAAAAATTTTCTTAAATAAAATAGATGAAATAGAACTGAGAAAAAAAATGGAAAACCAAGTAATTAAAATTTAAAAAAGGTAGAAGGGTAACTGCCCTCTTGGAGGCAATGACAATTACAAATTGAAAAGGTGGAAGATTAATATAATCTCTATTACTTAGTGTTCGTCGCTCCACCTATTTACTGGGCCTGCACGCAGTTCTCATCTTCTTTGAAAAACAAGAATTAAAACCTCATTTACCAAATTAGTTGTAGATAATTAAGCAAGGCTACAAGTAACTTAACTCAATGTATTGACGATGTTAAGTTTTCACTTTTATATTGTGTTTAATCTTACTCATAAATATTTGCATTCAGAATCGTACACTAATTCTTCAGGCAATGGTCTTTAAGTTTGAATGTTTTCCTTTTCATAAAGAAAGTAGAATTTTGGTGCATCTTCGGTTCTTGAAAAAAGTGCCAATTTGTATCGCAGTAAAGTACAATCACAGTCTTATAGTTTGAATTATACTTCTGATAAACCCACCCATGACTAGAAGATGATCCTTGCACTACTCCGGGGACATCTTCTATCGGTCACAACCGAGACTGATACCTTTGCTAGTTATAAAAGCTTTATTAACACCGGTTAGTACATTGTGGGATTTCTGATCACAGTTCTCAAGTAATATTCTTTCCTTTGTCTTTACCTAAAAAGTCAGATTCCGTTAATGTACGATCCTTTTCGAAAACGAACCTACTGATGTTCAAAAATAAATTAGCGAAAGAATCTTGGAATGATACGTTTGTCACAAATAATGTTAATAAACAGTTTTATAATTTTATTAACACCATTAAGTATCACTTTGAAACTAGCTTCAACTTTGTTAAAATAAATACTGATAAGAAAAACCCTGGTGTACACCAGAAATCGAAAAGTTATCTGTAAAATTAAGAGAATTATTTTTTTGTACAAATCGGGAATAATACCAGACACAAATTACAAAAACTTTAAAAAATACTACCAACAAACATTAAGAAAAGCCAAACAAAATGCTGTAATTAATGCAATTGATCGCTCTTCTAATAAAGTAAAAAAGTGTGGGAACTTATTAACAAATCTATCACATACAAAAACACTACTACACATGATTCACCAGTCATGATACTAAACAATATTGAATGTTCTGATAAAACAATAATATCTAATACTTTTAATAAGTACTTCACTGAGTCACCTACTATATTACGGTATTAAAACTACACAAATGAAAACAGAACTAGTAATTCAGTTTGTGATAAGACTATCTACTTGTTCCCAACCAGTGAAGAAAAAATAAGAATCGTAATATGTGCATTAAGAAATAGTAATTTGTGTGGTAGTGATGGCATTTCGTCAAATGTCATTAAATTCTGTGTTGATGAACTTGTGGTACCCTCTGAATTTAATTATTAATAATTGTTTTGTGAATAGTGAGTTTCCTGATGTTTTAAAAATTGCAAAGATAGCTTGTATACATAAAAAAGGTGATCCTAAATTTCTGCATAATTATAGACATATTGCTATGCTGTCGGTTTTTTTTAAAATAATTGAAAAAATACTTGCTAAACGTATAATCAACTTTTGGATTCACATAAACTAATAACAACTACTCAACATGGTTTTAGGGAGAAACGATCAACAATTACTGCACTAGTCTCAATACTAGATGTCGTATACAAAAATCTAGATCAAAATAATTCTGTTGCAGCTGTTTTTGTAGATCTAACAAAAGCATTTGATTTAGTAAATCATAAACTCCTTTTAAAAAAATTAGACGGTCTGGGAATTAGAGGAAACTGTAAACTTCTATTTAGTAGCTACTTGACAAATAGGACTCAATATGTTAATTATATAGAACATAACTCAAACATTTTAGATGTACATGTAGGTGTTCCACAAGGAAGTGTGTTAGGCCCTCTTCTATTTTTAATTTATGTTAATGTTCTAAGTAATTATTTATCTTGTCACAATTTCCTGTTTGCTGACGATTTAACGCTACGTTCCTGTGAAAAGGAGGAGAGAGCAATGTGCGATAAATTGAAAAGCATGTTACAATCATTATTAAATTTTCTAAATGCAATGCACTCGTTCTAAATGTATCAAAAACTTCCTTAACGCAATTTTACTCGAAAAACAGTTTTTATGATAATAGTAAACTAATCAGGATAGATAATAAAACATTAAATCAAGTGCCTTCATTTAAACTTCTTGGCTGCTATATCGACATGTCACTAAATTGGAAAACCCACATTTCTTATATCTCAAAAAAAATTTCATCATATTGCTACGCGCTAAAACGTCTCTCACATATATCAAATATTGACGCAACAAAAATGTTCTACCATGCGAACGTGGAGTCAATAATGCGATATGCTATTCTTTTATGGGGTGGGCCAAACAATAGCAGTCGAGTTTTCTATTACAAAAAGAGCAATACGTTGCATTTTAACATGACCATTAAAGATTCTTGTAAGTCAGTATTTATTAAACATAAAATATTAACAGTTCCATCAATATATATTTATGAAATACTAAAATTTGTAAAACCAATATTGAGAACTTCAAATTTCAAAACAATTACCACGACTATAACAGCAGATATGGACATGATCTCGAATATAGCAGTCATAATCTTGTCCTATACGAATCAAACCCATACTACAAAGATAGTATTCTTTATAACAAATTAGCTTTAGATCTAAAGACTTTGCCTACTAAAATGTTTTTAAAATCAATCAAGAGCACATTACAAAATAGCGCATTCTATTCTGTTAATGAATACTTACAATATCAATTCTAATGTACTTTGTTTGACGTTTTCTATATCTGTTATCAGGTCTTTAAGAAAATAAATTATTATTATTATTATTATTATCGGTCTCTTTTTTTAAAAATGAGAAAATGCAAAATCTCATTTCCAAAGCAAATTTGCAGGGTTTGTAACGGTCCACTGTTCAGCAAACCCGATTTGATGTAGAATTTTGGTACTTTGGTTGTTGGGTAGAAGAAAATTGTAGACTTGCGCGCTTTTCCAAAAGTTTTACTGGTCTGAATGTGTGTTTTCGAATTCTTGAAAGGACCAAAATTGTTGTCCATAAAAAAAAGGCTTTTTATTAAAATACTACCGGTTTCAAAAGCACGTGCCATCATTCTCAAGTATAAAACAATTTGAAATTTATACTAAAACATGAATTAAATAGGTGTCTTTCAGAGACTTCTGGGTTCGTCGATTTCCGCCAATTCAAGCAAATATGTACATTTGTTTCTGAAAAACCTACTTTCGAGCTTATACCTTAAAAAATATCCATTTTCGAGTTTTGTCAAGATGACTAAAATTATAGCCACCCAAAATCCTCCGCAAAGCGATCACTTGCGATCTCTTTTACTAGCACGGCATCGCGAGCTATAGCTGATCGAACTATAACTCGATTTATATTTAGCAAAACACTTCCCTACAAGCTTATGTGGTTTTTTTCCGTTTGCACTATTATTTTCCACTTACCTCTTTTTTAGGACAATTTCCAAGGATTTTATCAAAAGCAAAATTTCGATAATATTTCATGTTTCGAATTTGCTTTTTTTGATTGTCACTTTGTAATTTTCTGTGGAATTAATTTTTTTTGTTGTATTAAACAAATTGAATATTCGTATTTTGTTGTCAAAACTGGACATTTAATTTTGGTTCATTTGGTATATGCGTATTATTTGATTTTATCTAAGGTTGCGACTCCCAGACGCAAATACGTATTAATTTGCAGCACAAGCATTTATTTGTTATCTGTCTTGTAAACCAATGTATTTAATTCAAATCTTCAGCTTATATTAAAAAAATACCATAGTAAAGTTATTAATATGTTTATTTTTTAATTAATGGTGTTTATTTTAATTCGTGGCTTCAACAGTACACATGATTTTACTGACTACCATAAATGGACGCCATATTTCAGACAACTGTGTCAATAACAATACTTTACATCTTTTGATATTTATGTGTCTATATTGGCCCTTTTTCTTTACAAAAATGTTTCGTTGTTGTGTTGCTTTTCATCGCAGTATGTTAATTATTAAAAAAATCCGGCAATCCCCATTTTAAAAATAAACGCGAACGTTACATGATGATATTCTCGGAAGATTAAATACATAATTTTTTTCTATTCAATTTCTTGCATTATAATCAATAAGGTAATAAACAAGCTCGTTATCTTATTGGTTACCCGCCGCTGTCAAAAAGTTACACAAATAGACATGTGAAAAGCGGACTTCTGATTGTAAATCTGTTTTATGAAGAGCCGGTTTCAACTCAGTGCCGTAATAGTCAAGTCATTGCGCTTGCATAGTATAGTGGTGAATTTGATAAGTGTTGTAGGTCAAGTTTATTTTCGTTTGTTTTTTCTAATGTGCTTGCAGCCCACTTTCCAACGCGTCCACATCTGGCATCTGCTATTATACATTGTTATTATCGAAATTTTGATCACATGCATTTTCATAAGTCTCTGGCCTGTCATATGTATCTATCGGTCATATCTTTATCTTCCAAAATGTTACAGTGTGGATTGAGTTAATAAACAATTAAGAAATTTCTTAAACCGAATATTCATCTATTACGGTACTAGTAACGTTAATTATTTAAAATAAACCGACTTTTAATATTTTTTAAATGTCAACTGCTGTCGTACAAACAATTAGTGGCCCGTAGATTGGTGGAAGGATTAAGTTTCAAACAAAATTAATTCGACGCACAATCTTACATAAGGCGCCACCTGCTAGCTTAACGGGAGTATATCGTCGATACAGGATCGTAAAACAGATAGAAAAAGTAGTAAATAGTAACAACAAATAGATGAAATCAAAATATCCTAATTTGAGTAATTTCAAAAACGTATAACTAGATAATTTACTACATATAAGTGGTAATTTAACGGTTATGTTTGACAAAACATATGCAGTATCTAAAATGCAAAATTTAATAACCGAAAACAAATTGTTATCAGTAACAAAGTACAAATCCGCCTTTTGTACTGGAATCCCAACACGATACCAAAACAGAATCAATATCAAACTGATGTATTCAATCCCAGCCCTTACTGTTGAATAAACGACCCCTCGTTTCACTAGATAAGTGCTTTACTTAAAAATTTAAGAAAAAATACAAAAGTTTAAACGATATCAATAATTTTGATTCTAACTAGTGATAGTGATAGTGAATAATTACTCTAATGTTTAATTTTTGGCAACGTTTCGCTTTCAAATTGTGAAAGTTTTAGTTGTAGTCAATTCAATAAACACACACATGGCAACATTAACACATACACATTAACACTTACATTGTATATTGAATTGACGACAACTAAAACTTTAATTAAGGCCTGAAGAAGCCTTCACAATTTGAAGGCAAAACATTAAACACATACATGTATGTGTTAATGTTGCCATGTATGTGTTTATTGAATTAAGGTGGGCATACAATATGGAAACAACAAGATGTTGCAATATTTAGTGCCGCTCGTGCTAACGTAGCACGTCCAAAAAAGTAATCTGTAACTTCGTCGACAGATATTTAAGCTGTAACATAGTCGATTGTTTAATTAGTTATCGCCAACTAAGCAATGGCATAAAAACAATCTCGAATCGACGAATGTAATTTCGTAAGAGATTTTACACTACCAAACAAACACCGAGAATCACTCGACAGCTGTTTCGTTGTTTGAGACTCAAGACGCAAGATCTTGTTGTTCTCATACGATGTGCTATGGTTGGGTTTTAAGTCGACGGTCGCTCAAATTGTACAATAGTAAACTTACACTTGAGTTTTCTCACTCATGAAGAGTCCCAAAAGAACCAAATAGCTGTCAAGTGATTGTCGGTATTTGCTTTGCTATTATACTATCTCTTGAAAAATTATAGCAGATGATTTGAGTTTGTTTATATGCCAATTCTTAATTATCGATAAATAGTTGAAAAAACAGCTATGTAACTGCTTACAGACTAATAATAATAATAATAATAATAATAACATGCATCATTTGGTTTAAAACCTACATAATTAGAAACATTTTGTCAGTAGTAACAATATTAAATTAAATACATACAAAAATAATCAGATTTTATGGATTGTACCAAATGTAGAGTTGGTACTGGACTCTGTAATAAATATTTTTCAGATTTGAAAAGGGGACCGGTGATTCCTTATAAGTTTTTACAATCCCTTGATAAAAGTCGATTCAGTAAGATCTGAACCAGTTACCATCAATCCATAAAAATTTGTTTCGGTAAAATTTCTAAAGAATGAAAAATGAATGACTTACTTAGCGTGCCAAACAAACAAAAAGCTAACATCCGTACTTTATTAATTAAAAATGGTCGTACATAAAAAATAGTTAATTAATGATATTGCGACAAAGACTTTACCGCTTACAGAGAAAGATAGGGAAACGGTCCCAAAGCTCATACTATTGCACCAAACTTCAGAGAAAAAAGAAAGCGAAGTTTTCGTGTGAGAAATGTGCCCCAACTTATTTGCTAAATTTTCTAAAACTTTATAAGATGTTGAGCAAAAATTAATGATGATTAGAAAAACAAAACCGGCATCAGAGAACTCTTATAAACAGTCTGTTCGAAAATTAAATTATTTTTTATGTAATAAATGTTAGCATCGTTTAATTTTGTATGATTTAATACAATTAGGTAGTAAATCAGAAATAATTAGTTTTGAAGGATTTAATTCTTCAAACGAACCTTTACTTTATTAAATATTTTATATTTTACTACATTTTGTCTTATACGAGGGTAATCAGTATTTACATCAAACATTATCTTGGTTTCTATATGGTTTGTTTTGCTTGCAAAATTGAAACTTCTATTTTTCGGTCTACTTTTAGAAAGAAAAAAAATGTAATTGCAATAATTAAGCAATGCTAAAGAAGCTTTAATTTAGGAAAACATAAAAGCCCAAGAACTTCTTATAAAGTAGCAGATAGTGTTCATTTCAAATAAAAGCAACAAAACTACTTACAGTTCAGTTTTAATTTTAATTAAAAAACACATTGCTGGGTTCCATGTTTTACTAACAAAAATTATTTCTGAACGTTCGGCATCGTCGCCAACTCGCGTGTTATTGAAAAGTTAATGCAAGCGTTGTTTGAACACAAAAGTAATCAATTTCAATTACTATGTGTTAGAAAATAGCAATATACAAGAAGTTGTATTTGTCACAAAACTGTCAAGAGTAAAACGTCATATTGTTGTTTCCGTTATTTTTCCTGTTAAACCGTAGAAACCAATTTCCTACACCACAATTTGGCTTTGTTGACCTTTTCATTTTATATATTGGACAAAAAAAGGACAAATCGTGTAGTGAATAAGCTTACGCCTCGTACACAATATGATTTATTATTCCGGAGATGTAAAATAATCTATGACATCTTCTTTTTTATTGATAGTGTTTAATGAAATTTTGCTTAACACAATGAAATAGATTAATTAAAAATATGAATTGTTCATCGAAACTTGGCAGTTCATTTTCTTTTGTGTGAAGTTTGTTAGAACTTCATCTGTACCTATTAAAGTTCTTGAAACAATTAAGTTGATTTATAAGAAATAGTAAAAATAAATTAAAACTTAACAATTCGAACATTCATACGGATAAACAAATTTGATTTTAAATGATTCCTGTACGTTGAGCGCAATTTTTATAAAAAAAATAACAATTAATTGTAATTGTAATTAAATTATATTCAAATTGACGGATAAAAAAAATGTACACTAACTGGAAAGAAGTTGTTACTCAAAGATAGACCGTAATTCTATAATTTTGAACCAAATTCATGTGTAAACGTTAATTTATCCTAAAATGTTTGATAGTGTATCGAAAGTACTTCCACATTTTCAACCACAGTTTTCTTTTCAAAACCCGACATGAACCTACTATTACAAAAGCTAAGTTCAACTACTTAAGCAAAATTTTTTCATAAAATTAACTTGCATTAAAATATTTGATTAATTGATTACTCGTAACGTTTCGTGTATTTCTCAAAAGTAATGTTGACGATAGATATGCAACGACAAATAATGTTAGAAATTTTAAGGCATACATATGTCAAGATTATTCAAAACCACATTTTAAAAATATTTTGGATTGTACAGGGTGGTCTAGAAACACGTACCATATCAAAGTTGGGTTATTTTAAATGGATCGCCCTGTATTTTTCTGTTTTTGAATTGTACGATAAAAATAATGTATGTTCTTTAACATGACCCTATACCTACTTACTTCCGTTTCTGAGATAAATTGATTTTATCTGATTTGCAGACTAGTTAGTGTTATGCGGTAATATTAAAAACACCCTGTACATCATAACATAAGAGTAAATATTGTAAAAGAGATGTTGAAGGCTCTTAGTAAGGTGGTGTAAACCAAAGTTGCTTGTTCTTATTTATCTTGAAGTTATTGCATTTTTTGGAGGGTCAGCAAATCAGGTAAAATCGATTTATCTCAGAAACAGATGTAAGTTGGTATAAGGACGTGTTAAAAAACATACTTTATTTTTTATCCTACAATTCAAAAATAGAAAGAAATACAGGATGTTCCATTTAAAATAACCCAACTTTGATATAGTACGTGTTTCTGGAGCACCCTGTACAATCTAAAATATTTTTAAAATGTGGTTTTAAATAATCTCGTATATGTATGTTTTATGATTTTTTACATTATTTGTCGTTTTAGTGCCACAGAATAATTCGTTGGTAGTGTCCCACCCTGTATAACGTCCGGTAGTAAACTGCAGTTACCCAAAGGTTTCCGTTTAGCCAGCAATGTTAGAAAGTAAGCTTTACAGCATTTCTAGGCATTATGAACAAGTAGACATCAGACAGGTACGAAACGAAGACAAATAAGGAGAGGTAAAAATGCCGGAAAACTGATATTTTTGAAAAGTCGTTATTTTCTTTTGAAAATTTGCACATAGACGTATAATCTAATTCTGAACAACTTTTTCTTAGGCATTTTTTAATATCTTGTCATCTAACCTTACTTTTTACAAATTTAAGGGATATTTTTTTAATTTGCCGCCATGACAGTGGTCACATGACATTTGTCAAAGTGTTTTTTTTGTCATTTGATATGCTGAATTTATTTGCAAAAATTTTTTTGGATATCTCAATTACAAACATTTTTCCCATTTGATGGAAACTCTTTACCGGTCACTGTATAAATTATGATTGCAATAGTGAGTATAATGTTTCGTTTTCATTGTTTATGGAAGAGGTATTTGTAAGTGAAAAAAAACACAGGTTTTAACTGGTAACGTTTCATCCTTTCAAAGTGAGAGCTTTCTCAGGCCTTAATTAAAACAAAAGCGTTTGTCACATAAGTCATAATAAAAATTATTTTCGGTCATACACATTAGCATTCACAGTCTCTACTTAGGATTGTATTCACTCTTAAGTAGTTGCACTTTTGATTATACTTTCCTATAATTCTCACGGTTCTCTCCTGTATCTAGTTATTTTTGTCTCATATTGCTATGCTGTCTCCCATATTTTCTTCTTCTCTTTCCAGCACTTGTTTTATTTCCTAATTTTCCACCTTTCTACTAACTTTAGTGCCCCCCTCCTGTTTGATTCCTTATATTCTTTAGTTTTATTTATTTTAAGATTCTCTATCCTGACGTCCA
Source organism: Abscondita cerata (assembly GCA_030710515.1). NCBI lineage: Eukaryota > Metazoa > Arthropoda > Insecta > Coleoptera > Lampyridae > Abscondita > Abscondita cerata. The sequence goes on from JALBCR010002341.1 coordinate 137,705, forward strand.
CCTCAAGTTTTCCTGTATTCTCTCGATGGTCCCAATTTACCTTTCAGGTGTGTAAAAATTCTATATTGCGCATTAGTTTGTTCTATCTTAAAGTAGTGTTCTTAAATTTGGTCCCCTTATATTATGTATCAAATCGCCGATATTGAAAGAGTTCAAAATATATTTTTAAAATTAAAATCTTATAAATTAGGGTTTTTTGCTACACTAGAAAATAGACGTAAAATGTCCGATTTCTTTTTATATACAAGTTGGTTCATGGGCAGATGAAATTTTTTGTTTTTGTAGAATCACATAATTTTTTGAACTCAAATTATCATTGTAATACAATAAATTTGATAGAGGGTAAAAGTCAATCCGGTGTGTCATTATCGGTTGTTTTAAGAGTGCCATCGTTTTTTTCAAAATACAATAAAGCGTCTACGATAAGAAAACTCAAATCACTAATACAAAGATTTAAAAAACCTAGTTACATCTCACTATTTTTGTGTGTTCTAAATTCTTCAAAACTCAAACTATTCCAAAATGAAGTGTCATAATTACTCCATAAATACACTTAACTATTTACCGGTCTTTTTATGTGTATTTTGAGAATCTCAAGATAAGCTGCAAACGCGCATCTTTTAAGCTCCACACTACCTGATTTAATTGTACTTGGAGCGCAAAAGCGACGTACAAAAATTATAAACAGCCGTGGATTAGCTTCGATTGGAGAATAATGCCAAGGGTTCCACTTAATGTTTCTATTAAAAATGTTTACAAGTATTTAAGGTTTTCTATTTACACACGGTCTTATTTACAATTGATTTCGGTTGACTTCTATATTCCACAAGTCGCGATCGGAAAAGCGGCGTTGACGGAGCCACAGTCAGCGCTTTGACGGGTTACTACACTTGTTTGCCCGCTGATTTTACACGTGCCTCGCAGACCGGTGGATTGTGTGTTGAACTCTCGGGTTGTCGGTTCGGGGTGTTTCTGCGGCCTGTACTAGTGGATTACTGAAACAGGTAAGTTAGATTAAGTGTCGGTGGCGGTCCTTGACAACCACAATGAATATTATAGGTTAGAACTTCTTTTGACGGAGCTCGCTTGGTAAAGGATAAACAACGGAGGTTACAATTACGGTTTACGGCTTTATAAAAGACGGAAGTTTGTCTTAAGGTGCACCGGATTACGAAAAATTCTACCTTCTGTCACGGCGGTGGTTTCGTTGCGGTTGTACTTTACAGGAACCAGATTCTACCGGCACGCCCACTACTAGTTGCTACTGAATGAATCAGCCAGACTATAGGGGCTCGGTGATACGAAGTTGCTAGTTATAAATAGAACGGAGCAAGTGCTACCGAATAAATTAGCCACACTGCATAGGGTTCGGCGGTAAGTAGGTGCTGGCTATGCGGATTACTAACGGCGGTTTTTTAGGTAGTTAGCAGTTAGTACTGTTTTGCCACAACCCGTGCCGAATCCAATCAGCATTTAAAGTGGTCTTTGAAAATGCGGTTAATAAAAATAACTGGACCTATGGAAAGATGTAGTATAGCGGGTAGTTTAATATAGTTTTAGGCGGTTTATTCGGATTGGTTTCGGGTTAGGGTCGGAAGAGAATTACTGAATAAGTCAATAATAAAAGTTGCCTTCTTGGTATTGCGCTCGCTCTTATAAAGGAAACGTTATCGCCAGCAAAAAAGTGGGCAATGACTGTACGGGGGTAATGTTAAGTGGGGCACGACGTATCTATTGACAATGTAAATTTTGTTCCGTAAGATAATTGTTATCTCGGCGGCAAATTTGTCTTACATAATTGTCGGTTTCTTACAAAGCTCACAATTAACAAATTGTATTTCAATAAATTATTACCGATTGAATAAAAAAAAACCGTAGAAACTAAATAGTTAAAAGGTACATATTCAAAGATAAAGCTAACTATTATAAACAATTCTACCAATTCGAACAGTCGAACAAATGATCTACTGAATTAAGCACATCAAATATGTACTTATTAATATAAGTTTCAATGTGAAACACCAAACAAACACGTAACCAGAAAACAGTTTCTACGAATTTTTGAGGGAAATAGTAAGACCGAATTAAAAATAATATTTTTAATCTTGATTGGATTTCTAAACAAAAATCTTAATAACCAAAACAAACAATTAAATTAATTTATAAACGTTATTTGTAGAGTATAAAAATCATCTACAGTAAAACGCTAGTAAAATAAGTCTACCCAAAAGAAGGTAACGTACAGTGTAATCCTAGTAAAATAAGTCTATTCCAAAATGAAGGTAACAATATTATGATCTCTTTCTCGCCTTTATCATTCTTTATAACAATTGCAATATTGCAGTTAAAACAATACCTATGTGATAATTGACTATTTCCTTTTACTTCTTATTTCAATTAATAGTAGTGTAGTTTCAGTTAAGTCGCTTGACACGCTGACTATCGGTTCCGGAAAACGTAAAAGAAAACATTATCATCCAGCTTCCTGTTTTCAGAACCCAAAGTCACAGAGTCTCGTGGCCGATGATCGCTACTGTTAATTATTTATTTATTTATTTATTCGTATGGTAACTGTTAATGACACTGATAAACGTTGCCAACGTTTTTCCTACTAATGTAAAAGGCTTCATCAATGCGAGAAACTTAAAACGAACAAACAGGTGTTTAAGGAAGACAACTAAAAGTAAGGTAATCAACGAGTCAACCAAGCCAAGTTCTAGACTAAAAGAATCAGTGATTACTTAAAATTTTAAAGAGAGAGATAGCGTTAATGATTGGAATCGACAAAGGTAAGGTTTAAAACAAAATTAAACACATGTGGGTAGATATTAGTATCATTTTTGTGTTATAAGTTTAGCTTTTTTTTAATGGCATGTCTACGACCGTAAAGACAAATGCAAGTTTATTAGTTTCTAAAGATGATCGATAAAGAGCGTTAAATTGCGTTACGTCACCTATCCCATGCCACTCCACCTTCATTCATACTTATTTACTTATAATTAAAACGGTTTTGAGTCCTAAAAAGCAATTCCATCTTTAATAATTTTTGGACTTAGGGACTAGATATTACAACCATCTCCATCTCATAAATCGATTACATTTTTTGTTGTGAACATTTTAGCGGTTTGGTCCTGCGTGCAGGTTTACATCATTATCCCATTATTTTAAAACAGAAGTAACGGACATTTGCATAATTATTTTAGTAAATCATAATACGCTGATGTGTCTTTATTTTATTGTGGTATAATACTTTGGTTTAGATGTGCTTACGCAGATACATATACAGTGTGTAAAAGCCAAATGAAATAAATTCATTATTTCGATTACTGTACATATTTATAAAAAATCCTGAAACACGTCAAATTTAAATTATAAATTGACATTCTTCAACGTGAAAACCCTCTTTGATTGACAGATACAACCAATAAATTTTTAAATAGGAAGTATAGGCTTCGGATGTATTGTTTGAAAGGTTCATTCTCTATTCAAAAATGTTATTGTTTTTAAGTTGCGGTTAAAATTTAATGCACTAAATTTGTCAATTGATGTATCACAGAAAGATGTATAGTTAAATTAAGATCGAACAAGATCTCCTTTAGAATCGTCAGTTTCTCATTAAAGAGGAAGAAAAATAAAACATACAAATGTTCGGTGCAAAACACCACATTGTCCTGATACAAACAAAAGTATAAAAGCGTATAGAAGGTGAATTCAAATTTTGCTTAAAAAAAAAGAAAATGTGTATAAAATAAATATTTTTGTAAATATTCCAAAAATAGGAAAATACACGTAGGTTTCATGAATTTTTCATAAAATCTAATCAAATCTCCGGTAACACATATGCCAAGTTTGATAGAAATGATTTACTTAGTTTAAACCACAATGATTTAAAAGAATTTTTCTAATGTCAGTAATGCTAAAAGAATTCTTTTTTGCACACGGCCGGTTACTATTAGCAGCGGAACTAAAAGTACTGTATATAAAAGACGTTTGCAGAAAAATAATACTCGTCATAAAAAGTATTGCTTTTACTTCTAATAAAACAATATACGATTTTACAAACGAAAACTCTAATATTAAAAAATTAAGACATTAATTCTTTTTATAATCAGTAATTCAAACGTTAAATTTATTAAACATTACATCAGAACATTATGACTGAATCCATTTAAATCCATTTAACGTAATAAATAATTAATTACAGTTTTCAGTTAATTTAATTTGGTCAAAAGGTCAAGTGCTCTTTAGAAACTAATAAATCTTTAACATAGTTACGTGTCGTTGTTTTAAAGTCAGGACGTGAGACTCAACGCACAATAAAACGTCTAATCTCAAACAACCCCAAATCTTATTGTCATTGTTTGGTAAACTATTTTATTACTACCATCGTTAGGAACGAACTTGGTTAGTACTAAAAATTTTAAAAAATGTATTACTCATGACGGTCATTTTGTTATAATGTTTTATAATTTATTGCTCTCATGGGTATGTTGTATTAATTTAATTTACTATGTTGCCGTATTTTACAATTTTGTGTAATATGTAAAACGTATTTAATATAGATGTTCGTGAACTGAAAGGGTCTCAAAGGAGTATTATTAAAACTTACAAATTGATGAAAATTATTGGCCATTGCTAAATTATTATATGCAGACATAAAAGGTGGATTTTGTAATACTTTTTTTACACTCATATTACACATTGACTCAAATCGTTGATTTGTAGCATCATTATCATAAATGTTAAAAAATGTTTTTTTGTTCAGGCCGACAACTTTTCCGTTGTCTATTTTACACGATCATGCCTTTTTCTAAGGAGGTAAGGAAATATCAGGTAAATTTTCTTTAAACACTTAAATTTTTATTTTAACACAGTAGGAAATGAAACGATTCATTGCAATTACGCAAGTACTACATACCACTCATCTTCAATCTGCGTTTTTGAAAGTATAATACCAAACAACAAATTATTTTTTAGAACAAAATTGTTTAGACAAACGCGTCGAATTTTTGTACGTCATACTAATGGCGATGCATTTTTGAACCTAATAATGTCTAGGCGCATTTTCATACGTTGAATATCGGGAACCGAATAACCTTCTGGTAGAACCTCCTTAAATGCATTTCTACGCCCACTTCTTTAATGGGTTACTTTTATTTTTTGAAAACCTTGCTGCCCCGGTTTTAACTTCGATTATCAAACACCGGTGGAGTACTTTGTATGATTAGCTGGAAAATTGGACTCTCTCGTCACTAATATTACTGTCTGCTAAAACTTATGCCTGGCTCCTGCAGTGAATATGGCAAATGTAATAATCCTCACCTTTGACACCGCCGAGAAGCCATTTATCAACGACTTTCACCAAGTCACGTCGATACATAGGAATGAGTACTTATATGTTAAAATTCCTCTATTAATTTCTTTTTAATTCTATTTAAAAAAAATCCTATTTGTACGTACACATCATTTTGTGACCGAATATTTAGTATTCATGTTTAATTTAGACGCGCGTTTGCGGAGATTGTGAGTTTTACTATGGGCTCCTCGTTTAACAAGGGATTTCTGTTATAAGAGTAACAATCGTATAAATTTTTTTGATTAATATCCGGCTTATAACGTAGCAGGTTAATAAGCTAATTTTGTTTTACCCTGTATTTACGTTGTCTTGCTAAATGACGTTTGTTTATTACTGTGTTATTGTGTATTGCATATTGTATTGTATATGTGGAAACCGACACAAGTGGTAACGTCGAACTTTATAAAATATATTCCTCTAGTCTCTTCTATTATCAGTTTAATTGTTTAATTCTGGTCCAGGTATCCTACTATTACGGACGGTTGCTTAAGATTGTAGGTGGCGCCCGATTTAAATCTGTTTCAAAGCGTTTCTAACGTTCATCGTGTCTACAAGAACCTTCCATCACTCCTCGTGACTGTTAATAGCCTGCGTTATTTTGAAACCGATAAACAATTATTTTTTTTTTCAAAAAACTGTAACAACGGTAAGCATGGTAACATCCGTCCCACTCGATTAGAAATTGAATTAGAAATAGGTTTAATTCCTTCTTAAACGTTATTTTTTTGAAATTAGAAAAAATATTGTATGTTACGATGTAACATACAATATCGCTACGCTTGTCCCGCAATTATCACATAATAATAAGTTTTGTCACTGGTAATGTAAATAGGTAGTTATTTCGCATTTTTTTTCGTTCCAGAACCGTTCAAACTCATTTCTTTTGGTTTTACAAATCACGAATTTTTACTTACATGTATTGAACATTTTAATCTTCTGATATAAAATTAGTAAGGTTTCCTTTAATTTGGGATGAACAATTAACTTTGTAATGTAACGCTCTTGTTCACTTTTAAAATAAGGGTCTTACTGACATGAAGTTCAAAACAAAGCAACATATTGTCGTTTGATTTATTCTTTATTCACCGCGAAAGGTGGTTTCCGTATTCCATTATAAATTTAATTAAAGTTGCCTTGAATATTGTAAAGATCGCTAATAGAAGGCGATGCCGTAAAAATATGTATACATTATGTGACGTCATCTACCCTACTTTAAAATTTGTATCTGAGAGAATTACCTCTTTTAAAAAACTCTTCTTAAAATCCAATTCCGAGAACTTCTAACCGATTCAATTATGCCGCTTTAACTTGAAATCTGAAAAGTATACTCTTATAACCGAAATCTAACTTGCTACACTGTTCTTTTTTAGTCTTTCTAGGTGTAGTAGCGCCAGCCTGGCCTCACTGTCAATAAAAAAATTCAGAGAGGACAGCCTCAAAAGATGCTTAATACTTACTTTGGGACAGGTGTGCATTGCTTCCGTGATGCATATATACGCAAGTTTTTTCACTTTCTCGAGTTTTTTCCTGGTATAAACTCCAAGAATTTGCGATACTAGACGGCCTTAATAGGAGAGATCCCTTGTTTCTCTCTTACAGAAATACCATCAGGGAATTCCTATTTGAAGCTAACTTCTGGACGCCAATAGGCAACAAGGAAGGTTGGGCGGCCGGGGAACCTTTTTCTCAGCGCTGGACGGCTTGATTTGCTGGCTTACATACAAATCAAGAACGGTTAAGGGTAGCGTTGCGAGGGTATTTGGACTAAATACTATGGGCCCGTGGGCAAGCACACTAGCATCTTTTACCTAAAAGTTTGCAATTGAACGCAGCGTGCAGTTTAACCTGGATCGGAGGTATGTCGGCAGATACATCAATATTATGTCCGATAGTTAGACGGCCATCTCAGTGCTAAGCAGCTGTATCATCAGCTCCAAGATGGTAAGAATTTGTAAAAAAAAACTGAATTTTTTTAAAAACAGCTGATGGTCGTAGGTTCGTAGGACCAGAGTCCCTTTGTGGTATTGGCAAGAACACAATACGTGTAGTACTCCGGGTTAAGGAAAATTCAGAACACTGTGTCTGTCTACCAGGGTTAAAACCACTTACAAATTCTCACGGCCTTCCTAATGGGACACTGCCGATTTTGCAGACGTCTTGGTAAGATTGGTGTGACAACTAACTCGACATGCAGATTTTGCTGCGTGTTGGAAAAAACCTCAATTTACCTTTTTACGTAATATCAAGCTACGCTTTCTAGAATGTGGAAATGTTTTGAAAAACGTTTCTTCAAACTAGAGAAAATTACTCCTCTCAATTTAAAATCAATCTTGAGATTTCAAGAAACTTAACCTACTAGAAGTACTGTAAACTTAAAAAGAGGAAGCTCAATAATTAGTCCTGATTCCATGCTACACACCCAAACATTCACGATTAATAATTTTACTTACTAGCACCGCAAGAGTTACTTGTATAACCAATTTCGACCATTAACAAGAGCTGATCTGAGTTGATCCATTTGAAGTGCTCGAAGAAGTCATTAAGTCATGGTGAGCCCATCAGAGTCCACACATTCTGCAATGTGCCTCGGTTGATGTTAACAGCATCAGTCCTTTGAGTTCACCTAGTGTAGTAAGTAGTGGTTGTAACCCGTGATTCAAAAAATTCACGTGCGTCACTCTAAATGCGTAAAACTGGATGTGTTGAAAATAAATCTGTCAGAATTGACAAATGTACAAGCTAAGCTAAGATGTATGATGTTATATCTTAGTTTCTCGTTCATGGCAAAGTAAAAAAAATTTTTGAATCACTTGTTAATGTACCATACAAATAAATAAATTAATTAATTACAATTATAAATATAGAGTGTAAGATCAGGAGAATTGGGAGAGCACAAATGTATTTCCAGATTTCCTTGAGAGTCCTATTGCCTATTCAACAGTGAGGAAATTTGTCAAGGTAAAACTTATATGTCAAATGAGGGAGCTCCGTTTTGTTGGTATACAATCTGTTGGAATCATCCGTCCGTTGGCACAATAGTAACACATCAAGTGGAACGTGTTTTTTACAAAAACAAAACGGTGCATACGTTTTTGTGCTGAATAACCCACAAAAAACATTCAGTTCGTTTCATTAGCGTTTTCCGTGATCCATATACAAATGTTGTGACGGTTTACTTTATCACTTAAATAAAATGTTGACCAAAAGGAAAATTCTATGTTTCGTATACCAGACCCAAATTATTAAATAAAGTCAATCTTAACAAAATTAATAAAATAATTGTCTTAAATCTAAGTAGTTTTCCGCACGTCAACGATGGCATATTGCGTTTCCTAAGGACTGAATACAACTGTCACGTGACGCGTGGAAAATAACGAAACGAATAAGGCATTTCAATGCTTTTGCCAAAATGGCGTCTGTGAGGCAAACAAACCTTTGTTTTTTATTCGAACGTGTGTAATTTCTGTTGATTTTTTGTACTTTTAGTGGTTGTCTTTATTAAGTTAGTTATAGAATTTGTGAAAGAGTATTTTAACTTAATTTATGTTTAAAATTACAAATAACAGGGATTCTAAAAAACTTAACACTGTCACGATTTCCTCTACTGCCACAGTTCACTACACAACCAAATGCTGGCATTATGGTACATTAGAAATCAATTAAACGTATAAACTATATTAAAATCCTATAATTGAATGATAAAATCCCTCTAATTATACGTAAGTTTGCCCTACAGTAGCCATTTTAAAGGTCTTTGACAGCTATCTGATAGCGCATTAAAATGCCTTATTCCAATTAAGCATATGAAAAGGTTAAATTCATGCTTGCTCTTGTCACTGTTAACCTAAAATACATGGCAACTGTCACTGTTAACCTAAAATGACAACTGCAAACGTGAGTTGAGCGTACGCATGACAAGCTATCTTCTACGGCGCGCGTTCTAAAATTGTAGGTTGTCGTTATCTGTAGAACGTCATTTTTTTGCAACAACCCTGTACCAGGATTGATTGGGGACAACTAATACATCTTAAAATGCCCAACAGTATTCTTATTTCATAATATTCAATTTTTATCAATTATCTCTTTAAAACAATAATACGGAAATTATTTTGACATCACGTATTTATTTGTGCAACGAAGGGGGTAACCATCAATAATTATAAATTGATAAAACGCTTAATTGATCAAAAAAATGTATCTCACAAAACCCAAACTCAGCCAAAAAGTTTGTTTACTTACGATTAATCAAAACATTCAAAGCAGCAAGAAAAAATTAATAAACTAACAAAAATATTCCTTGACATATACGATAACCGATCGATTTAAATTTATTAATAAGTTTCGTAACCTCTTGCGTTCTTATTCGAAGCGTTATTTAAATCGGTCAATCGATAAAATTTATTAAGTGACCTCCAGTAATTTGGTATTAGTTGAATTACATAATAAAATTTGAGCGACTTTTTTTACAAAACCGAAATTAAGGTGAGCATAAATTTGTTTGTGTTGCTAAAAATTCTGAAAGTGGGTCATATATTTATTAATAATATTTCATTGCGCTTATTAGATTAATAATTAATTATTGAAATTTTTACAATGTTTTTCGAAATCTTTAATAAAATTTTGGCACACGATTGATAGTGTAAAAGTTAATTTAATTTATTGTTATAAAAAATAAGGTCCGCGCTCTTGTTGGAAGAAAAAATACGGGATCAGAAATAAACAATATTATCAGAGTTATGTGAAGATTATTTCGGTTATCATATTTGTAATCGTTAGATTAGAAATTTACGACAACTTTACATAACACACATAAAAATTGCGCTGAACTGAAATTGAAATTATACTAAAAATTGGTAGCATTTAAACCACGGTTGTACAACAAAATGTGGAAGACTGTACTCAATGACCATACACCTACATACTCATGTTTCTCACCGTTTGGCGATCCTTAAATATTTTTTTACTTTATTTATTTCTGTAAATTAAATCATGACTATCGTTAAAGTGGATTTTGTCAAATATAATTTTGTTTGTATAATAGTTTTTAAAGGTGTATTTGGAAATGTAAACACTAAATTACACTCACGTAGATATGGTGATTGCATAAATTAATTGTTAGATTCCAATAGTAATGTAAATTAGTTACTGACGTATTTTCGTATAATTAAATTTACATTGTTTGTTGTTGAAATGAACATCAAAAAATCTTTGATTAATTTAGAAGTTAATTTGATTGTTGTTCATCTTTACTGATTTATACTTTAAACAATTTATAGTATTTATCTAGTTTGTAATAATTGGGTGTGTTGATATTGTGTCTCTAAACTAAACAGTCTTCGGTGGACACCTACACGTCAATATTTTGTATTGGATAATACCTATTTATATTACCAGTGGCGAAACGCATGATTTTTGCAACAAATGTGATAGTGTCAAATGAGTTAGAAAAATCATGTTTCGTTACATGTAACATTCAATAATTTTGAAAAAACAAACCGGATACACCATCCATAAACGGCAATGTGTTTATGATAGCTGGAAAACTTTGGCACGATTGCTTTCGGAGTAGTAAATACAAAGATTGGACTTCTAAGTCCCAGTTGACTGCATCTTCATTAGTATTTTCTAACGAGCATTGTCAATTTGTTTGCGGGAATTGGAGCCACTTAGGTCCGTCCCACCAATTCGACGTAACTGATTGGCTTAGGGAACATCTACCTGAAAGCAAGTCAGCAGGATTGTCTTTTCCAAGAATACGTATCCACTACTTTTCAGAGGTTTCATCAACGATTTCCCGATTTTGTTAACGATTTTACAGTGTTGGAATCAATCCAATGAAGGTAACTGATATCTGAGAAACTAATTTTAGGATGGCAAAGGACTTCATAATTGGAGCTAACCCCATTATACCTAACACATTTTCACTATATACAGTCGTAGACATAAATTTGTCCACAGCTTGCATTATTCATGATAACGTTGCCCCTTTCTTTGAAAACTTTGTAGTTTTAAATCAAGTCAAGTGATGAAATCAAATTACCTGAAGAGAACGATACATCATCCTTCCATTAATAAAATTTCTAAAATGGTTCATTTTCAGGTTGTACACCAATTATCTGAAAGGCTTTTTGAATATCTGCCGATCCTTCCACAGGACGCCATTTCTCTCTCCCTTTAAATGTATGTGGAATTTTAACACTGGTTTATTTGCAATCCAAAAGAAAACTCTTACACTGACAAAACGGATCACCAAATTGGGATTAATAGAAGAGTAAGAACCGTCGACACAAAAGTACAACAAGGAAAAGCGCATGCGAGTACATAACGTATAGCACCCCCAATCTACGGTAAAAAACCATGATGATAAGTAACAACTTCTTCACATCGTCCTTCTACCAATGACTAAAATGGTTGAACTTCAGATATCATCTTTAGCTTTCCTTTGCTTTTTCTGAGTTGAATCTGTTGTTTGTTCTTTACTTCAAGTTTGATAAACTCTATCAGTAACTCTTTGAATCGAATTTTCTTTCATCGTGTTTTGATTGCAAACTTCGATGCAACGAACAAAGGTTCTCTTTATTCAAACTGGACTCTATTAATGAAAAGAGTCATGCTGCTGAGTCAACTTGACTTATTCAGATTTTATTTTTGGATGACACGTTAGAGATCACAAGGGTATGCAATAATTCACGAACATAGACTTACGAGGATATATTGAAAAATTCTTAGCCTACTATAGAACCAAACAAAATTTCAATGTCAAAATATTTTATTACTCAACATATTCTCCTCTTAATTGGATACATTTATTACAGCGAACCTGCAACGTCTCTAGACTTTAAAAAAAAAAGTTTCTTCTTGCTCTGCAAACCAGACCTCCACAGCTTCTATTACCTCCTTGTTGGAAGAAAATGTACGACCTTTTAAACTTTTTTTCAGTTGAGGAAAGAGGTGATAGTCGGACGGAGCCAAATCGGGTGAATAAGGGGCGTGTTCTAGTAATTCAAACCCTAAATCACGAATTTTTTGCATGGCAACATGAGATTTGTGTGTAGGGGCGTTGTCCTGCAAAAACAAAACACCTTTGGATAGCTTTCCGCGTCTTTTCTCTTTAATATTTTCCCGTAGAGTGGTCATAATGTCGAATAGTAATCTCCAGTTATTCTTCTACCCTTATCCAAAAAATCAATCATAATTACTCCATGGCAATCCCAAAAAACTGAAGCAAGAACTTTTCCAGCAGATTTTTGGACACGAAACTTTTTAGGTCTTGGAGAACCAGAGTGTCGCCATTCCATCAATTGTTGCTTTGTTTCTGGATCGTAGAAATGTACCCAAGTCTCATCCATAGTAACAATTCGGTTTAAGAAGTCTACATCGTTTTCAAATCGAGCACAGATCCAACGCGATGCTTCTACCCTTGCACGCTTTTGGTCAACATTCAAACATTTGGGGATCCATTTTGCAGCAATTTTTCTCATGTCCAAATTGACGTGAACCATATGATGAACGCGTTCGTATGAAATATTCAGTGCTTCAGATATCCGTTTTAGCCCAATTCGACGGTCTGATAAAATCATGTCATGAACTGCATCGATATTTTCGGGGACTGACACAGAAACTGGCCTTCCCGATCGGTCATCATCTTCAATGGAAAATTTACCTCTTTTGAAGCTTGCATTCCAATTTTGACGGTCGCATACGAAGGACATTGATCACCAAGGGTATTAAGCATATCTTCGTAAATCTGCTTACCTCTTAACCCTTTTAAATACAGGTACTTGATGATGGCTCGATACTCCAATTTTCGATTTTCACAATTTCGGTGGACATTTTTTTCATTTAATTTATTGCGTGACTCTGGTTTACTTTTTTGACGTCAAACTTTACACTGACACTTCTAATAAGTTATTGTTCGTTGCTATGGTAACGCAATATTTTGTTAATACAAGGAACTGGTCTAGGCTAACTAGATATCAATACATCCTCGTATAGAAAATTTGTTCCTCTAAACCTTTTAATGCTTCAATTACGTGTTCGTAGTTTTTCCCAAATTGTGACTAACTCTGGACAATGTGTCTTACTTCACTGTCCTCAGTCATTGCTTGTAAAAGATACTGAATCACTTTGGAGTTAGATAGATCTGTGTCTGTGTGAACTTTTAAAATTGGGAACACCATTCAAGCAACTTTTTAGGTCGCCGTCAAATTTGCAGAACTTAATAATTGAGAGCTTGTACGTACGTCTTGACTTGCAGAAACATTATTATAAGTTACAGTTAAATCTTCGTTTACGATATAATCCAGATTTTTCTCGATTGCCGATAACTTTCTTTATACCTTGCAATAACCTTATATTCTGCATTGACCTGAGCTTCTGTTTTTTTGAATTCGAGTCACAATTATTTTATTCCACTCTTCCATTTTCTAAAATTCCCTATCCAAGTATATAGATACTTTTTATTTTCACATTGGATAAACTAACTTACAATAGAGCTTGGACTGCATTGATAGACTTGTGATCTGAGAACGTTTTCCATAAACTTATCTATAATGTACAAAGTGATAAACTACATAATACTTAAAGTATATTGGTGGAACTTCCAAAAATATTGTGTCTCTTAACACCAACAACTAACAAACTAAAAGAATTAGGCTTTAACATGAAAAAACATTTGTATCTACAGCTAATGACACGTTCACCCTATTTTAGTAAAAATTAATACGCTAAAAAAACACGTAAGAAATTAGAACTGGTTATTGACGTCGTTAATTTGTATATTTCTAAAATAACTAAATGCAATAAAAAATGCAACACCCAGATTTGGTATATCGCATTACAATGTGTTCCCATGTAAATAAAAAAAATTGAATTTTGAAACCATTTGAAAAGTTCAAGGTAGACCGCTCAAAGACAGGTAATCAATTTTTTCACCAAGCCAGATTCTAGAGTAATAAGAAATTGTTTACTTTCCTAGAAGCTTTCAAGCATTGAAAAGAAATTAGTAGTATTATTAATTCTGTGTAAAACAGTATTCAACGTTGTCGAAGAAAATTAGACGACATCGACTGCTAAAATGTGCGTTAAACTCGACATCTCTCTAAAAGCGAGAGAAACATCAACCCTGGAGATTTCAAAATACGGTAAAATTAATGTATCTCAAAAATTTCAAGAAAACAAATTATCAGGTTTTGTCGAATCTACCAAATGCAGCAGTAGAGATTATCTAACAAATCCCTTATCAGATTATACGCCAATTTTTTGAAAATTCTGCTATCACTTTATTAATTCAGTAACATTTGAACTAATAAAATGTAATGCGGTAGAATGTAAACCCATAGATTTCCAACCGGTAAAATTTAATTTTTTAAACTCTGACTCGGAAAAATTTGATCCATAAAAATTTTTATAAAAATTACGTTATATATCATGTCACTTGCTAAGAATTTTAATAGTTTTTTACGCTTCTAAATCGACAAGAAATCCTCAAGTTAACAATATTGAGGCAAACAATTTTAAATTACAGAGAAAGATACAGTAACGGTCCCAAACAACTAAAATTGCAACTTTGTTATTTTTATTATAATTTTTTCTTAATCGATTTTCCTTGAGTAGAACTGCACCGTACATTTGAAAACGCCCTATATGCGTATGATGATCTAATTTTGTTACATAGAACATGATTTTAAAAACCATTTGTTGCTAGATTGACTGCTCGATTTATTTCTTTTTCGCCAGGTTTTAAAATAATTAGATTCCCAGAATTTTTTGTAGGAACTGGATACACCAAACTGTCTATGACCCTTGATATTCATATCACTCAACTAAGAGAAACTGGGTTTGAAAAATAACGAACGTAGTATAAACTACCATACCACCAAAATTAACGTTAATAACCAACAAAAACGATTTCAAATATATGTTTTCAAAATTATTTGTAAAAATTGAAACAATTTACATTGTCGTCATTACACACAATGGCATGTTGTAAAAATTATTTTTCCGAATTTAATAGCAATAGCAAAAAAGTCATTTATTTTGAAACATTGAACAAGGAAAAAGTACAACACACTTATTTTACCAGATAAAAAACGCAGACTTATCGCATTAGAAGCTCAAGTTCAGTCTTCAGATTACAAGCGGATTATAAAGCGTCTTAAAAAATTGTGCTTTGAAGAAAAAATTGATAGCTTATGTCAAGTGATATGTTTCACTTTCATGATATACACAACATGATCAATATTAAATTCGTCTAACGACAAAGATTTGTATAAAACCTAAAGCTTTTATTTCTATAATGCAAGATTATCTTTCTGTTTGCATTTAAAATAAGTCTATTCTGGCACCAAAGTGTAGCTATAAGTTTTTCGCGTGTCACTAATAAACATTAGTAATAATTAATGTATTGTTGTTGCTCAATAGTCACACTTATATCAATTACTAATTACTACGTAATTTCCTGGATGACTAAACTATAAGCAAAATTGAAAAAATCCACCTATAATGAATTAACGTTGTGCAATGAAAGTTATTAGAATAACGATTGGGTAAATTCAAACGCTTCTCAATCATTTCTGAACACAGTGTATTATTTATTTAAATAATTTTAAAATAGAAAAAATATATCTTAAATGTGTGGAAATCGCCCTATTTCAGATTTTTTTACTTGCAATACACTTCTTAAAGAAGGGATATTTTATTATCTTATGTTATATGTAAAATTTAAAAACATCAAAATTGTAAATGATCTAATCGAAAAATAAATTTCGTTGTACATAATTTTAATCAAAATTTATTAAAAAATTATAGTTGACGTACATAATTTTAATTGGTTAAATAGAAGTTTTTCAAATTTTCATTATGTATATAATTTTCTTGAATAAAAATGAGTTGCATTTCAATTCTGTTTATAATTCTAAAAATAAAAATAAATTTAATTTATAGAATGTACATATTTATTATTTGCCCGTAGATAAGTAAAACATCCTAGAATCTAGAGATAAACTTAATTCGGAATTAAAATAACAAACAAAAGAGAAATAAAATTAATTTTTTGTTTAAGGAATTAAAATCATGAAAATAAGAGAAATTCAATCAATCTTAATTCAAGAATTAAAATTATGAACATAAGGAAAATGCAATTCTTTTTATAAAAATTAAAATTATAAGTATTGAGGGTAGTTTTTCTGGCTAGTTGTCATGCGTACGTTGTGTTAGTAGTACAAATAATCTTTTCAGATCTCTGTTATTGCGTTCAACTGTATTTGCTTGACGGGGAGCGATACCACTGACGATACGTGTTATGTGTACCTTAAGAAGATCTTTGTTATAAGTGTCTATGCACATGTTTTGGCGTTCCCAGTTTTGATAACAAACTGTTCCACCCACGTAGATGTGATGTCTTCAATTAAAAGAATCAATTTTTTAAAGGTTGTAACTTTTGGCAGTGGACCAATTAGGTCAATCGTCAAAGTTTCAAAGCGCTGGAATGGAATTGGTGATTGTTTTAGATGCGTTGGCTTTTGATCCTTGATGTCAAATCCAGATCCCCTAAATTTGTTAGTAACCCAAACTATCGCTAACGCTGCACACTTTGTTGTAAAATAATTTTTTCTTTAACAGTATTGAAAATGGCCGCCAAAGTTACGCAAAGTTTAAATTGTACCAAAAGTACCAAGAGCATGTCTGCAGGTAATATACCAAATGCTTTAACGTCTTTGGTAGTGGTATATTTGTTTTCCGGGAGTATACATAAATACCATTTAGTATCTGTCTACCTATCTACGCTGAAAAAATGCGCGCGCAATTCTGAACTCAAAGTCCACTCGACTATTTAAATTTTTGGTCTTTGAATTTTTTCCCCGGCTAATGTAGAAAGATGCTGGGTGGTGGAAAAGTTGATAAGATGTCTTCTGAACTGGTGGAAAATATTGACTGTGGTTGTCTTTGCTTTTGCCGTCACTTAGCACAAAGAGTGCGTTTGTTTTGATTAACATTACTTTGAAATCCCTAGAAGTGGTAGAGTCTGTAGTTGTGCCGTGGTAAATCGGCGTTGTTGTATTGATGTAACCGTTTCTTATACTGTCCAGCTGCTTTTTCGTGATCAAACTTGTACAAAATTTAGGGTTGGTGGTTAAAACACGATTTTTCACCGGAGATAAAGGCAGGATAATGAACTCTGTTGGGATTGATCTTCTTTTTAACTTGACGTTAGCTTTCGTTTTTTAGTATTTTTTGGGGCCAAACTTTTATTAATATAAAATTCGTTTTGTGTTTTGGAAACTGCGCTCCTTGTTATTTTACCACCCGGTGCAGTGTGTCAAGTAAAAAGAAATATCCGACAAGGACATTATCTCCCCGAAACTTTTTATGAACCTACTGGACAACGTCTTTAAGACACTAAATTGGAAAACACAGGGATAAACAGAAGCAGAGAACGGCTATCAAACTCAAGATTTGCGAATGATGTGATGTTGTTAGCCAACAACACGCACCAACTGAAAAACAACAGTAAAACGAAGACTATGTATAATCAGTGCGTCATTTCCATGCTTACCTATGCATTGGAAATATGGTCATTCACAGAAACAGATCTGGAAAGCTGAGAGTGTCACAGACACGTAATGCTTAGAATAAAATGGCAAGATAAGGTTACTAATGTATAGATTAGAAACAAAACAATAGCGGAAGATGTAAGGCCTCGAGCTGTAAGCTAAAATGACAGAAGGCGAAGATTTTGATTTAAATACAGTACATTGTGACCCGCAATGTTGTGACGTGCACCTGTATTAACGCTTTTTTTTGGCGTCACCGATGTTGATTTTTATGATTGGGCACATCAGTTCTGGGATTGGTGTTGGATGAAATTTTTTCTTATCAGCTAGATAAAAGATTAGTTGCGGTAAAACTGAAAACCGTTTGTTATTAGCTTTGAATGTGTTACAGTTTGTTATAGTCGAAAAATGTGTTTTCTAAAAAAATTTTTAGTCGTTTTGAAACACCACACAATAGCTAATGTCAAAACTATACCCATAAGACAAATACAGCTTATAAAATAGGGTACTTAGCTTTAAAATTGAATTATTTGTTGTTTGGGAGCATTACATCCTGCAGAGAAATTTTCAATTAAACCGGATAAAAGAAAGTTGAGTAGTTAGCTATTAGCTAATACGGTCACGACGGACATGTTGAAGGTCGCCTTCTTTGATGATGGCCAATAGTTCTTTCGCAGATGGGTAGCGAGAACTCCAACTTCATCGAATGATCCGTAGAAAATACATCACAAGCAGAGCAAGTAAAGAATGGAAAGCAATTCTTGAGTAGTTTTGCTATTAGTTATTTATGAATTTGTCCCCTAGGTATAAACTCAAAAAAATAATACCAAAATGGCGCTTGTGTTTGTTTCACTTACGCCATTCGACAACGTGCACAATCCAGACAATAGATAACGTATTACAGCATTTAGCTAATAAAAAAACTCGTCAACCTACAAGGCACGAAACATTTCACAAATTTTACTTAATAAAGGAAAGTATTTTACCTTTTTGCGCTAACAAGAAAGCATGTGTACGATTTGTCAAAGCCAATTATTAAAATAATACGGAAATAGAAATAATGAATTATACGCAAGAAGGCAGTCGGTTTCAACGCCATCTCTCGATAGAAATGTTAACTCTAACGCCTGGTTGTTTAAATTTATTTAGCCAAAAATCCATAGTAGATAGAAAAAACCGTCAACAATGGCGCTTAGAGTATTGCAGCCAAAACAAGAAATTTGTTAATTGTTCGTCGTAGCCATAGAAATTGTGCCAGTTATCTCCTGTTATTTTTTCCTACACTCTTCAACCGTGTGATCAAGGTTCTTGCCGTAGTTGCATTTCCTCTTTGTGGATCCTGCTGGGGTTACTTTTAAAGTGGTTAAATTCTTCAACTCGCATATTGATGTTTCGAAAAAAACGTGTGATTTTCGTTACTTCTTCGTTACTGTTTGCGTAGCAGATTGCAGCAGTAGTGGTAATACATCTTTCTGTATTTTTAACTTTATTAGGAAGGCTCTCTTTTTGTACATAAACTTTTCTGTGGGCGTTGTGTCGCTCTGCTCTGTTATGAAGGTATCTTGCACCTCTTCGTGCGGCTACTTTTTTGACCCGAAAGATTTTTGTAAAAGCTCCATAGCTTATTTCAAGTTGTGCAAATATCTTTGACACCATTCGTCCAGGTATCGTCTTTTTTATCTAGCAACGTCGGTAGACCTGTTTGCTGATTCGATGCATAATTTAGTAACCATCTGCTGATATATCATGTTCCTTTACCAAAATTGAATAATTATAGTGTTATCTGCTTTTTATCTACTTTTCTTGGAAATGATGTAGTAAATTAATAGTGTGCTTTGTAATCTGTTTTACCCAACTGATTGAATGTATCATACCACAGGCAGCAAAACAGATTACAAAGCACATTATTAATTTACTGCATCATCTCCAGAATAGTAGAAAAAGCAGATAACACGAAAATCATTCAGTTTAGGTATAGGAATATAATATATCAGTGGATAGGTAATTAAATTTTGCATCGAATGAGAATATGAAAAAATTCAAATGCAATTTAAAAAAATTAACTCTTTGACAATTTTAGTTTTCTTAACTACCGTTACTCCCGGACCTCCCCTACAAATAAATTTCAAAAATGTCTAATACTGAAAACATAGTCCAATACCAAGTCTAACCGTTGTAAAAGTTTCGCTTATCTGAGGTACCATAAAATATAAATTTTTCAGTAGATTCAAATTTCTGTTGCTAACGCGTGAAATTGTTTTTTTCTTAATAATGGTAAGAGATAGGTATGCCAAACCTGGTAGTAGAAGACGTAAAATTTTACACGGAAACCAAAAATAAAATAAAAATTGGGGCATTGTATTTAAAATAACAAAGTTGATATCCACTTCCGGTATAACCTGAACTGATATTTTCAGTAAGTAGACCATGTCAATTTCTATAAAGTTACAAGTTTTTAGCTAAATCGGTTTTTTTCGTTCTCATTATTCGTCTAACATGCTATCGTCAAGACATATCGTGTATATAATTGAAATAAACAAGCTTTCAGTTTTCAATATGTGAAAAGTGACTAAAAAAGTGTAAAGAATTTACTTGTTTACCTGAAAGATTAAAATATTTATTGCAGGATAATAAATTGGTTTTGTTCCCTTAGACTGTGACCCTACCCTACAATTTCTACCTAGACATGTCCCTTTTCACTGAGATGACGTACAAGACGTGTGTTCCGAAGAGTAAAACTCCCTATCTAATGACAAGTTTAATTTGAAATTAAATGTATGCACGTAATGGAAATTCAATTGTATGTCGTTTAGGAAATTAAAATTATGTACATAATTGAAGTGAAATAGTATATTATACACCAAGGTAGGCGTAGGCAATAATGGACTTCACAACCATGGTGTATATACTATTTTTTCCACTACTAGCCAAATTTAAGCCAAAAATAAAAAAATAAACATTTTTCTTGTAAAAATCAAGTAGCACAGGAATGCAAATAAATCAAAAAGCATTAAAAGCTACATACGTTGATAAACCAACTGCAACTGATTCACTAAACACTTGTGTGGTATATTTCACCTTCATTTTCTGAAAATTATTCGGAGTAATATGTAAATTAGTTGATTTAGGAGCCAATCGCAGCGGTTTAGATTTGTCTGACATGTAGAAATTTTAATGTCTTTCCAAGATGCTTTTTGTTATTAAAGATTATATCGTATTTAATCAAGTTATTTTGCACCGACTTCAATAAATAGGGGACATCGAAGAAATAATAGATTTTCTTACCGTTTACAAGAAGGTATGGTTTTTCCGGTGATACATCTATTCTTTTAATTAGGTTTCGAAAATTTTACTACTGCCCTAACATTGGCACCGCATTGTAGCTTTTCTATGCAGTTTAATACTATCGACTTCAATTTGTCACTTTTACATATCGTATTTGTAAAGATGTAGCACAAGAGTTGTTTAAATTTTTTATATATAACTCTAACCATGATCACGTAGCAGTTTGAGCTGGCAAAAAATTTAAAACCTACTTTAAAATTAACATTTTGGGGCTCGTAAAATATAATTTTAGTAAAAATTGTTTGTATTCCTCTGTATATCTCCTGCTTCTTAGTGGTTATTTTTTAAGTCCACTTGGGCTGTCACAATTTGTGCTCTGCTTTTGGGAAGTAATCGTTGGGAGATGTTAACTTCAATTGAAGTGCTTTCTTTTCACGTTGCAATTTAAGAATATTCCTCCATAATTTTCTTTGCCTAAGAGTATTTGAGCTGCAAGCTTGAGTAGTTTTGGTATAACTAGAGATGTTAACAGGCATTTATTGCTTCGCCAATATACCTTGCATCATTTGAATATTTAATTTCAGAAATTAACACTTGTAATTCATTTAGGAATGGCAAGTGTTCGCCACATACTCGTTAAGTTTTTAGAGTCGACATTTTTATGCAACAGATTGGACTTTCCAGATTCTGTTAACCATTCAAAACACCTACAACAAAATGTTTGTAATTTACTTAAAATTCTTCATGTAACTTAATGGTTAAATCTCCTTTGGAAAACCTGAAAAAAGTGATTATACCATCATATTTAACAAATAAATAAATTCAGGTTATGTATTTGCGGTTATGGGATGGGGGCGCGAATTTTAAAGTAATGGCATCTTTTTATTCGAATAATTTTATCGTGTTAGGTAATTTTAAGCAGCAAATACGTTAAAGATAATCTCCTGGATATACAAAATTATGTTTCACTCGGTTTTTGTTAACCAACTATTCTTAGATTCTCAAAAAAATTGAATTTGTCCATTATTAACCTAGGTCAACAATAGAAAAATTATTAACCACTAATAGAGAAATTCAACTTCTCACTTGGCTAGGAGACGCAATAATTGTCCACTTCACAGCTAGTAGTGGAAAAAATTAATTATATAGCTAAAATCTAGAGTTTTAATTTTGTGTGCAGTAAACATCAAACTACAAAGCATGTGTGTGTCGAAAAGTTAAACTTCTTAGATTCTAATGATAAATTTAATTTGGAATTATTGTACATAATGGATTTTGAGTTAATTTTCGTTAGAATGAAAAAAATATTTGTAGAAAAACGAAATAGTAATATTAGAAAAAGCTTTTAAGCTAAAGTAATTTGAACGAAAGCTGCAAAACTCTGTAGACATATAAAAAACTTAGAACATTTGTATTATGTAGTTTGTTTTCTCTAATATTAACATATAAAGTTAAATTTTTTATATTAAAAGTAGGTGTCAAAATGGTCCATTTTTCGTAACTTCGCTCGTTGCGCAATTATGACTTTTGTTACAAAAAAATCTTCCATTTTGTCACTTGTAACATAAATAGCTATTTTAATGGTAAATTTGATTGCATTTTTTCACATTTCAGACGATGAAGCTGTTTGTAGTGTTAATAACTACAATATTTTCAACAATTTGTGCCATGCATACTCGGCCAATAACAACTTTAAATCGTCCCAGGTGCGTGTGTACAGGAAAAGTAACTGCAATAATGCACGACATCAACGGGGGTTTCTGCATATATTACAGTGCGGACGGTAATCAGCGTTGGAAATGCGAAAATACTGAGGAATGGGATCGATATTTAAATAATATTCGAACAATAGTCGAAGAACCAACATGTCTGTGCACTGGCATCGTTACTGGAATTATGGAAGACGAAACTGGAACTTATTGCGTTTATAACGGGCTTGATCGACGAACACGATGGGAATGCGAAAATAAAGAAGAATGGGATTTATATAAACGATATAAATATTAATTTCGCGACTGTCTAATATATACGTAGTACAAAAACCAAAACTTAATTTATTAAAACTTAACCCCCTTTAATATCAAAAGTTTGAATAATAACACTAAAATAAATTATTCACATTTCGAATAATTACAATGTAAATCGCATTTTGAATAAATTTTCGAATTCATTTGAATTTTAATTTAAAATAGATTCTATCTTAATTTGTGTAGACTTAAAATTTTAAATTTGTCGTTGAATTGGTAATATAACTATTCACCTCGCTTATGAACCTAAGTAGAAACATTCACTGATTTGTAAGTTTTATTTTACCAATTACAATTTTTTTAAAACAAGGTGCGAACGCTAATTTACATGAAACTAAAGGTTTTATCAAACCCTGGTAAAAGCTTAAATTGCCGCAATCCAAAACCAAGTTCTATTCAACAATGCAAAGAGAAACAAACGTTAACTATTCCACCTTTATATCTAGATGTATATTAAAACGGAAATACAAACTTTAAAAAATATAGAAAATGTTTTTTTGTTCCACTTGCTACATTCCTACGAACAAACAAGTACCTACAAAAACAATAAAAATAATTGCTAATTATCAAATTAGAATCTTTAATTACTGAGTTTATTACATAATTATACTATTTAACACTTACACTAAAATTGATTA
Organism: Abscondita cerata; assembly: GCA_030710515.1. Lineage (NCBI taxonomy): Eukaryota > Metazoa > Arthropoda > Insecta > Coleoptera > Lampyridae > Abscondita > Abscondita cerata. The sequence goes on from JALBCR010002341.1 coordinate 161,565, forward strand.
ACGAAATTAAGATTATTTCATCATTTTGAAAAAATAATATTTAATTTTAAATGATTTTATATTCCCTTATTTAATATTGAAATCTCAATAACAGAAAATGCTCGAAACGATCCCTCCTTTTATTGTCAATGATCAATCAAAATTTTGATTAATCATTTATTAAAAAAACTTCTCTCAAACTCAAACAAATCTAAATCTACTACCAAATAATATTCATAAATTTAAAATGTACTAATTAATATTTAGTATTAGCAAATCAAAGCTTAAAAATAGTAGATTTTATCCTTAAGAGTAGAAGTACACTTATGAAATTTAAAACTTGGACACCACAATTTCTGTAAACAAAAGTTTGCACATTGTGAAGCGGGCTTAAGGGTATCATTTACAATTCTAACAGCAGGTAGTCTCAGCAGGGGTTATCTTATAGAAGGACTGTAGAATGAATCATTACACTAAGCACGTTTTAGAAAATAGGTAATTTACGTTGCTTACTTAATTTTTTCTTTAAAGAATATATTTGAAGGTATCGCTAATTAAACACCATAGCTCGATTAATTATCGAATCAAAATTTTGTTTAGGAAATGTTTACAAAATAAAATTAGAAATAATTTTGATTTAAAAAACGTCTACAAGCAATAACTTTTAAATTAAATCAAAAACTAAACATGGTTATTTGGGTTGACTGATTATTACTTATTTTTAAATAAATCTAACCTACTAATTATTGTAAGTTATTAAAAAAATCATTAAACTCTCTATTCATAATATTTAGTCCTTACAAAATGTATATTTTATGACGTTTCATTTTTTCTGTAGTTAATATAAAAAGTGAAAATAAAAACTAAGGCAATTCTTATTGTCAACGTATATATTTAGTTTTTTGACAAGAATTTATTACATAATTATAATTAAGATACCAAGTTATAGTTTAAAATTAAATGAAAACTTTTTTTTAAATAAAGGTATTACTATATAAATAAATATAAGAAATCAATAATGGGTGTGACCTCCATTATTATTGATACATTCTTGGAGGCGTCTGCTCATTGACGCTATCAAGGTATCAATATAATTAATATTAATCGTTTCCCATGCGGTATCAATGGCTGCAATTAGTGCATTACGGTTTACTGGTATAAAATTTGGCCCTTGTTGTCTTCGGATAACAGCAAGTATTCGAGCCCAAACATTTTCGATAATGTTAAAATCTGGGCTTTTGCTGGCCAGGGTAACAGCTCCAAGTTATTTGCTTGTATCCAGTTGCGCACAACCTGCGAAGTATAGGGTCATCATATCCCGATAGTTAATTATCGAATGTTCCAAGAAAATATGTGTAAATAGTAAATGGAATCTACTAACGTAACGTTAAGTCGTTAATTATAGTTAACTCTCCTTTCATAAGATATAGTTTATATTAATATGCTTATTGTAAAGCTTCGTACACACCTGAACAACAAACCGAGGAACAAACAGAACAACGAACCGAACGGCAATCGGAACATTAATTTGGACGGTGCTACGTACGAATTTTAGAACAGATTCGCAAGTCCTGATTGTTCCACGAACGGTTTGCGGCGTTCCCGCAACTTGTCGGTTTTTCTCCGACATCAAAGAAAATGCGCGCGAATGCGTTTGCAGGTTTGGACGAATCTAAACAAAACGGCGAACAAACTTATGCGGGAGAATTAAATTATTTATTTTTGTCCTCCCTTTTGTGGGTTTGTTGTGTTTTAGGTAATATTATGGAGTTGACAGAAGAAAAATGTTTTAAATTAATCAGTGTTTAAGAATGCAAGAAAAAAATGATGTCCCTATTAGCATCATTTGGGCGGGAAATTTCAAAATAAAAAAAAAGCGAAGTAAATTATAATTTTTACTCTTCTTTGTGCGTAAAAATTTGGTTGGCACTATCTTCTTGTTTTCCGCAATTTTCTCTTCTCAATAATAAATATATATGAACTGAAAACTACTGAAAATAATTATGGAACAGCACAAACGTTCCGTTTGTTGTTCGGATTGTGGAAATCATAAAAGATCGTTTGTCGTTCTGTTTGACTTTCGGTTCGTTGTTATGTTTGTTGCTCGGTTTGTTGTTCAGGTGTGTACGAAGCTTTACAACTTAAGCAACAATTTTTGGCGAATAAAGATTAGTTTGTGATGTAATATTAGAAACACAAATTTATATCATATCAAATTTATGACAACTTAAAACCAAGAACGTGTATGTTATTGCTAAGAAATTATTAAGGAAAAAGCGCAATTGCAGTGTAAATATTTATAATTAGATATTTTCGAAAGTTTATAAGTCCTCTATTGTAATCTTAATACTTAAAAGAAAATCCTGTCCATTAGCATTATAAGGAAATGGCTTTTACTTTATGAATAAGTTTCAATAACAATAGAATATCCTTGCTTGTTTAATTTACTTTCTTTGAGTCATATTGCTCTAAGGGTTGTTACATTGGTAATTCGAAGTATGTAATAAATAAACAATTACCTACTGTTTGAGAAGGGGTAGTGTGAACCAATAAATAAAGTAAGAAATGTAAATTCCATTTTAGTTTAAAATTTCAAGTGTTGTGAAAATGCCATCTCGGTGCTGATTTGAAAGCGCGGATTGTTTCGGAATTAGCGGCGGGCCGTAGCGTGCGTGAAATTTCACGTATGTTAGATATACCAAAAAGCACCGTAGGGCATTACCGAGTAAAATGGAATCTTGAACACACTTTGGAAAGAGCCATCGGAAGTGGTAGACCTAAAGTATCTACACGTGCTCAAGATCTCGAGTTGTTTCATTACGTAACAGAACAACCATTTGCTACATACTCCAGGGCTATAGCAGATACACATTTTCCCGGATGCCGTATAACTGCACAAAAAGATTAAAGGAGATGGGAATAAAGAAGTATAATGCTGCTGCGAAAGAAGTTCTCAGTGACGAAAATATGAGACGTCGTCTGGAATTTGCAAGGCGATATGTGAACGAACCTTTGGAATTTTGGAATCGAGTGATTTTTAGCGACGAAAAACGTTCAATAGCCGCAACGATGGACCACTAAAAGTTTTTAGAATGGAAGGAACTCGTTACGAAAATAATCACATATGTCCTAAAAACGAAGTGGTTATTTTTCTGTGAATGTGTGGGGTTGGGTTAGCGCGCGGGGTCCAGGAGTTTGTTGGGCTATCGATGGACGTCTTGATTCTGCTGCGTATTTAGATATTTTGGAAACTATTATGAAACCTTCAGTCGAAGTGTTTTATCCAGACGAAGATTATATTTTCCAACAAGTAAGTATTCTTATTTCACTATACTTTCTCCAAAAATAGTTCGGGATCTGTTGAATTAACATTTTCATAATGTATTTTTGTTGTTAAAGGACAACGCCCCTATTCATACTTCGCGGGTTGTGCGCAATTGGATACGAGAAAATAACTTGGAGCTGTTACCCTGGCCAGCAAAAAGCCCAGATTTTAACATTATCGAAAATGTTTGGGCTCGAATACTTGCTGTTATCCGAAGACAACAAGGGCCAAATTTTATACCAGTAAACCGTAATGCACTAATTGCAGCCATTGATACCGCATGGGAAACGATTAATATTAATTATATTGATACCTTGATAGCGTCAATGAGCAGACGCCTCCAAGAATGTATCAATAATAATGGAGGTCACACCCATTATTGATTTCTTATATTTATTTATATAGTAATACCTTTATTTAAAAAAAAGTTTTCATTTAATTTTAAACTATAACTTGGTATCTTAATTATAATTATGTAATAAATTCTTGTCAAAAACTAAATATATACGTTGACAATAAGAATTGCCTTAGTTTTTATTTTCACTTTTATATTAACTACAGAAAAAATGAAACGTCATAAAATATACATTTTGTAAGGACTAAATATTATGAATAGAGAGTTTAATGATTTTTTTTAATAACTTACAATAATTAGTAGGTTAGATTTATTTAAAAATAAGTAATAATCAGTCAACCCAAATAACCATGTTTAGTTTTTGATTTAATTTAAAAGTTATTGCTTGTAGACGTTTTTAAATCAAAATTATTTCTAATTTTATTTTGTAAACATTTCCTAAACAAAATTTTGATTCGATAATTAATCGAGCTATGGTGTTTAATTAGCGATACCTTCAAATATATTCTTTAAAGAAAAAATTAAGTAAGCAACGTAAATTACCTATTTTCTAAAACGTGCTTAGTGTAATGATTCATTCTACAGTCCTTCTATAAGATAACCCCTGCTGAGACTACCTGCTGTCAGAATTGTAAATGATACCCTTAAGCCCGCTTCACAATGTGCAAACTGTTGTTTACAGAAATTGTGGTGTCCAAGTTTTAAATTTCATGAGTGTACCTAGAAATGGTTGCAGTTGTTTATATCACTCCAATAAGATAAAACTTGAAATGGTCAACACTAATGCAGATAAACTTTTGTTGGTCTGTATTGATATTGTTTTACTTAGAAACATTCACAGGACGTGGTCTAACAGACCTCTAAAATGAAAAAATAGTTGATTAGCAGAAGGTAAGAATCAATAATTTTATCCGGATTTTGCTTAAAAAGCATAAAGGCAAAAAATACTTAGCTGAACAATAACCAATTTGCTATTAGTTTATTAATGTCTTAACTAAAGCTGCTGCATCTAAAGTAATTATGTCGTTACATTGTTTTCTATTTTTATTAAGCTTTCCTATGATATCAAATATTTATCTTACCCCGTGAAATTCTGCTTGCACAAGCATGTTTTAACCTAGAAAACCAGACTGTTTTTGAGAAGCAAAGATGATTTAAGAATCAATCAAAAAACGTTATCCTATTGGTTATATTGTTATCTTAATTAAACGCGCTAGAATAAATAATAATAAAAGAGAGGTACTAGTTATTCGATAGTATGGAAGAAACAACGCCCTGAAGCCCTCATTTTCTTACAATTGGTATTATACAGGGCTCCCCATATGAGACTATACAATTTAAATGTCGAATAATGTTATTTACTTTAGTCATAAATCCCACAGAATAAGCTACATATTAGTCGATTAGAAAGTTAATTTACTTTGATTAGAAAGTGTTTATTCTACTTTTAAATTGTATAGTCTAATATGGGAAACCCAGTATATCTGTTTTCTTTATTTAATGCCTGTTATATTAAACAACAATAAATAAATTAATGTAGTCCAGTCGCTGAGAATTGCTAGTCAAGTTCAATACTTTCTGACAAAATTTAAATTCATTGCAGTATCAAAAATATTAGATAAAATAATCAATGATTTATTGTCCACTAATAGAGCTGACTATACAAAGCTATGTATTAGTATGAAAATATTCAGATGAGAACTTGACTATTTACGTGAATTGCTTTACGGAAATACACACGTTTGATTATTCTCGGTTTTCTCTTTCCTCCGATTGACAGCAGCCATTTTCATATCATGGCAGCTTGGCATAAACCATCCGCGTTTCTTCTCAATTAATTCAGTCTTGCAACACATTGATTGGGTTGCATAATATTCTTGAAATTAGCTTCGGCAAGTTTTGTCACCGGGTGAGAAAAGTCATGTGAAATTTCGCACTCATTTTTAGAAAAGGCTACTACTGACACTGCGTTAGATGACAAAACTCACCGGTGAGTTTTGTCACGAGTTAGATCTGGCAACATTGTACATTCGTGGTCGTTGCTTAGCAATAGTGTCATGAAAACGTCAGTTGGATTTAAATTCAAGCTGTCGCTTTAAAAGTAAAATATAAAAATAAAAATTTCCGAAGAACAAAAAGTCATTCTGATAGAATTCTTGCAAAATCACCTGGAATTAATTTCGGGGAAATTTTCTAGTACTTTTACAAGAAAAGACGACGAAACCTTATGGCAAAATGTTTCCGAAACTTTAAATAGCACTATAGGGCCACAAAAGAATTGGAGCGCGTGGAGAAAAGTAATTTTGGTTTTACTACCCCATTTGAAAGATTTTTGTTGCTAATATTATTTATTTATGGGAAAGAACATTATCCCAGTCAACAAACATAAACTTAAATTTGTTTCGAAAAATTCGATTTTTTCAAAAAATAAGTCTAATGTTGTCAGTATGTATACTTAAGCATTATTCTTATTAATTTAAGTTCTGACCCATTTTATTCAAAAATATTCTTCTTCTTGTGGTTCCTATCCGTTACGGATGTTGGCAACCAGCATGGCAAGCCTAACTTTGTTTACGGCAATTCGGAAGAGTTCGGCTGATGTTTTTCCGGTCCACTTCCTAAGGTTATGCAGCCAAGATATTCTTCTCCTTCCTGGACCTCTTATTCCATCGATTTTTCCCTGATGTGGCCCAGATACTGCAGTTTTTGGATCTTGATGGTGTTCATAATTTCTTTTTGTTTATTCATCCTTCTTAGTACTTCTTCATTAGTGATATGTTCGGTCCATGATATCCTCAACATCTGAGAAGTCTCACTTTTGTTTCCAGTGTAAGATCATGGCTTCTGAAGAGTTTGCTCATTTTGTTGAAGGCGGCTGTGGCTTTGGCGATTCGTGATTTGATTTCTTGAGTTGTGTCCCAGTTCTCATTTATACGTGTTCCCAGGTACGTGGTGTGTGGTACTCTCTCTATTGGCTGGTTGTTGATGGATAGCTGGATGTTGTCGATCTTGTTTTTGCTAATGACCATAATTTTGGTCTTTTGTATGTTTATGTCCAAACCATATTTCTTACTAACTTTTGCTATTTTGTTGATAAGTTGTTGCAGTGCTTGTGGGCTATCTGCGAACACGATGGTGTCATCCGCGTATCTTATATTACTCAATTTCTTCCTCCTCGTCATCAAGCGCTTCTTTACAAATCTGTTCGGGAGTAGATGTTGAATAGCAGGGGTGAGAGTACACAGCCCTGCCTCACTCCTCGCATTATTTTGACGGCCTCATTGTTTCTCCGTCGACTCTCATTGTTGCTGACTGGCCCCAGCACAAGCTACTTATGACATTTAGGTCATTGGTATCGATCCCTGTCTTCTTTAGTATTTCCATCATTTTCCCATGTTGAACCCGGTCAAATGCTTTGGCGTAGTCAATTAAACAACAGTAAACGTCACGGTTAATGTCTCTGCATCTCTGGACAAGAACTTGGACAGCAAAGAGTGCTTCTCTGGTTCCCATCGCATTGACGAACCCGAACTGGTTTCGGGAGATTAGGTTCTCGCATCGGTTATATATTCTTTTATGGATGACTTTGGGAAAGGTTTTCAGCAGGTGGCTCTTTTCAAAAATATAGAGTATATTAATTAAATAACAAACACTTTAAAATAATCTTTTATTTGAATTCAACAGACATAACAAGATTTACGTGGCCGAATCAAAGAAAAAACCTTTGCGAATAACAGGGAAGCAAATAAAACGGGTGGTGGGTTGGGTAATTTTTAACCCTTGGCCAAGATTGAAGAAAATATTGCAACAATATTGTCACCAGCTGCAATACAAAGGTTGCAAATTGTTGGTCGCTTATATTTTTTCAACAATCCTCCATCTCTGATGCCCAGTTCCTGTGGTTCAACGAAAACCGTCTATTCACCAGCAGAATTCGCTATACGAAGAACTCCACGTTTATCCCTTCCAACATCAAAAATCCCACACAAAAAAAATTATTAAAAAAACTGCAAAAGTATCATATGCTGAACACTCAAAATATTTACAAGAAAAACGCAGTGCTGCTAAGACCTACAATTTAAACACATAAATTAAAAACAGGCAAAATTATTTGTTATTAGTTACTCGAGTATGAATGAACAAATCACTGGGGTCTTCTTTTTGGACGCATGTAAGGTTCAACAAGATCCACAATAAAATTAAATAAGTCTTTGGACACCCGAAAGAGTTTGATAAACTGATTGTTTCGCAATCTTCTGTCTACTGTTTGCAGGCGTTCGTTCTTCTGCCCAAAGCCGTATGCCACTTATTACACACTTAACAGTTTATGCACTAAAATAACTAATTGTAACGGCTCGACAAGAACACAAAAAAAAAGTTTTTGTTTTGAATTTTGTTCTATATTTAATAAAAGTGAACCGAAAATATGAAATATTAACTGTTTCGAATTGATTATGTTATTATATTATTACTTTCAGCTCGTCTTAATCTCTTATTTTGATTTAATTTACTTCAAATGTCAAATCTCACTTAAAATGAAGCGGTCGTTTTCGATCGAGTTTTGTCACCGGTGAAAAATATCACTTTAGTTAATAGTAGCGTTTTTCAACTTCTCACCGAAATGACGTCATTTTGGTGACAAAACTCACCGGTGAGAAAAGTCACCGGAGTCGGTGGTAGACCCCCAGTTTTTTCCACTAGTTTTACCCAAAAATTAGCACACAATCCCATATAAGCTTGTACTAAAACATATAATTTCAATTTCAATTTATTTAAATTTAGCCCCATAAGTTTACCTTAACTTCGAAACTTTTAAAAAGCATGTATCTAACTGTCGTCAATTTAAGTCATAACAGAATAATATTACTTCCGACCGGACTACTTTAACTTTAATCATTTAAAAAGTAAACTTGACTGCACGTACCTTACTTCTTTCAATTAAAATTATGTACCCTACTGTAAATTTAGATACAAATCTAATTACTCAATGTTATAATATCTAATTACGTTTATATTTAAAACTACGATCACGTATTTGCATATTTAAAATTTATTTTAGATTTTACGATTCACATGTTAAATCAATTCTTTTCAATTTTAAATATTTGCTTGTATAATAAATCTGTATTTATTGTTAGTGTTTCCGAAATATTCTAGCTATATTTACATTCTAACTAAATGTAATTAAAATCTAATGGCATCCCAATATTAACATTAATTTGTGGTAAATGCCGACCAAATCTGTCCGTGTGTTTTGCAACTTTACCAAGGCAAACATTTAAAAAAACTAAAAATACCTGAAACTAGCAAAAAAAAGGTTTAAGGTGGACCGTAAAAAAGTGAGGTAATCAACTTGTACACCAAGCCAGATTCTACACATTTCATCCGACAGGAATATAAACTTCAAAATCATACTACAATGCTTTACTGCCGTTGTTTTGTTACTTTAGTGCGATTTCGGAAAATTAAAATTAATTGTCATTAAAAAGTAAACAACAAATTTATGCTCAGATCAATAGAAAACATAATGCACTGAGAGCAACACAAGCAATAACTTGTACCAACCAGAGTATTTTATAAATTTGAGGAATAAGAGCTTTACGTTGAAAAATTAATTTAATTACGCTCGAGGTTTATTTAACATAAAAGTTTTCTTTCGATTAATTAGTGTACGGAATATTTAATTAAAGTTGAAATATATGTTTGACGGTGCTATTAAACAAAAGAGAAATGATGTTATACAAATTTCTCAACATTTTAAAAGCAAAGTTGTTTGCACTAAAACGTGTTCAACGAGTGGTTTTCTGCTTTAGTAAATAATTCCATTAACACTGGAAATCTAAACAAAAAAATTGATTTTTGCCTCAAAATTGCTAATTAAAACATGTAACAACCAATCCAAAACGATAAATAGCTTGGTTACATCAAAGATCATATATGATTAGACAACTTTCGCTATCTAACGCGGAGGCTTAGGGTTACTCATTTCGCAATGAAGAATAAGTGACAAGTATATTTCACCAAAAGGATGGTAGTCACTAGAATTGGTTTATCTGTCCGGTCACTAGTTTATACGATGAATAAAGCTAGAAACACATTTGTCTGACGTGTCGTGCTATGTTGTGTTGCAACAGGACGTGCACGTCTATCTGCCTATGTAACATGTGATGTTATGTGTTGTGTTATGATACCTCAAAATCCCAATCGTCCAGATTTTTGTCCCACAACATATCATATGTGTCATAAAAGTGTACACGTGTCATTAAACACAAAAATTGAAAGAAATTTTAATTGAACATGTATAAAGACATGAATGTTTGTATAACATTCAGTTCCTGCAATTCCAGAACCACACAGTGCGACAGGAAGCATGGGAAGAAATAAACAGGCAAATACAAATACAAAATAAAAAAATCAATATGTTCATACAAATAACCGCTGCAGCACATTCTTTAATTTCCTTTTCAAAATTTTTTGATAAGTCTGAGGTCATGTTGACAAACGCGTTTCAGTTCCAAGTACCCAGGGTAGTTATGCATTTTAAGAGGAATTCTCGTTAAACGCAGCGTCACAACACGTCGCAACTCATCAAAACAATGTTTTTATGTCCAGCCACAACACAGTACAACATATCCCAACAGAACACAACTCATCAGACAAATGTGTTTCCGGCTTTAATGTTTAATACTGACTAAAATAAATTAATATTTAAAGTGTAGTAAGCATTGTAACATTTTCGCATTATTGAATTACAAGGTATATAACGATTATGGAAAATGGCGACTGCATGTCACTTTTTATGACATTTACCTAAAAAATATTTTGCTTATTTTAGCCTCCTGACCATGTCTCTAAAATACTTCCATTTCCTTCCAAATCACTCTGCATAATCGCAAATTTCATCAATGACCTCTCCTTTGCATTGTAATTTGCCATCCGTCGTAAGAAACATAAAAATTCGTTTACAATTCGATTCAAAATTCAAGTCAATTATCTAGAAGACTGTTACTTGAAATAATGCTCAATATTAAAGAAATCATTCTAGTACCAATAACAAATTCAAAAGTAAATGCTGTGTATTGTACACTCATGAAATTTAAAACTTGGACACCACAATTTCTGTAAACAAAAGTTTGCACATTGTGAAGCGGGCTTAAGGGTATCAATTTACAATTCTAACAGCAGGTAGTCTCAGCAGGGGTATCTTATAGAAGGACTGTAGAATGAATCATTACACTAAGCACGTTTTAGAAAATAGGTAATTTACGTTGCTTACTTAATTTTTTCTTTAAAGAATATATTTGAAGGTATCGCTAATTAAACACCATAGCTCGATTAATTATCGAATCAAAATTTTGTTTAGGAAATGTTTACAAAATAAAATTAGAAATAATTTTGATTTAAAAACGTCTACAAGCAATAACTTTTAAATTAAATCAAAAAACTAAACATGGTTATTTGGGTTGACTGATTATTACTTATTTTTAAATAAATCTAACCTACTAATTATTGTAAGTTATTAAAAAAATCATTAAACTCTCTATTCATAATATTTAGTCCTTACAAAATGTATATTTTATGACGTTTCATTTTTTTCTGTAGTTAATATAAAAAGTGAAAATAAAAACTAAGGCAATTCTTATTGTCAACGTATATATTTAGTTTTTTGACAAGAATTTATTACATAATTATAATTAAGATACCAAGTTATAGTTTAAAATTAAATGAAAACTTTTTTTTAAATAAAGGTATTACTATATAAATAAATATAAGAAATCAATAATGGGTGTGACCTCCATTATTATTGATACATTCTTGGAGGCGTCTGCTCATTGACGCTATCAAGGTATCAATATAATTAATATTAATCGTTTCCCATGCGGTATCAATGGCTGCAATTAGTGCATTACGGTTTACTGGTATAAAATTTGGCCCTTGTTGTCTTCGGATAACAGCAAGTATTCGAGCCCAAACATTTTCGATAATGTTAAAATCTGGGCTTTTGCTGGCCAGGGTAACAGCTCCAAGTTATTTGCTTGTATCCAGTTGCGCACAACCTGCGAAGTATAGGGTCATCATATCCCGATAGTTAATTATCGAATGTTCCAAGAAAATATGTGTAAATAGTAAATGGAATCTACTAACGTAACGTTAAGTCGTTAATTATAGTTACATAACTCTCCTTTCATAAGATATAGTTCATATTAATATGCTTATTGTAAAGCTTCGTACACACCTGAACAACAAACCGAGGAACAAACAGAACAACGAACCGAACGGCAATCGGAACATTAATTTGGACGGTGCTACGTACGAATTTTAGAACAGATTCGCAAGTCCTGATTGTTCCACGAACGGTTTGCGGCGTTCCCGCAACTTGTCGGTTTTTTCTCCGACATCAAAGAAAATGCGCGCGAATGCGTTTGCAGGTTTGGACGAATCTAAACAAAACGGCGAACAAACTTATGCGGGAGAATTAAATTATTTATTTTTTGTCCTCCCTTTTGTGGGTTTGTTGTGTTTTAGGTAATATTATGGAGTTGACAGAAGAAAAATGTTTTAAATTAATCAGTTTAAGTATGATGTCCCTATTAGCATCATTTGGGCGGGAAATTTTCAAAATAAAAAAAAGCGAAGTAAATTATAATTTTTACTCTTCTTTGTGCGTAAAAATTTGGTTGGCACTATCTTCTTGTTTTCCGCAATTTTCTCTTCTCAATAATAAATATATATGAACTGAAAACTACTGAAAATAATTATGGGAACAGCACAAACGTTCCGTTTGTTGTTCGGATTGTGGAAATCATAAAAGATCGTTTGTCGTTCTGTTTGACTTTCGGTTCGTTGTTATGTTTGTTGCTCGGTTTGTTGTTCAGGTGTGTACGAAGCTTTACAACTTAAGCAACAATTTTTTGGCGAATAAAGATTAGTTTGTGATGTAATATTAGAAACACAAATTTATATCATATCAAATTTATGACAACTTAAAAACCAAGAATATGTATGTTATTGCTAAGAAATTATTAAGGAAAAAGCGCAATTGCAGTGTAAATATTTATAATTAGATATTTTCGAAAGTTTATAAGTCCTCTATTGTAATCTTAATACTTAAAAGAAAATCTTGTTCATTAGAATTATAAGGAAATGGCTTTTACTTTATGAATAAGTTTTGTAACGTTTTATTTAGATTTTTCATTGTCTTTTGTGATTCCAATTTTTTTTTATTGATTAAACAGTATTATTACTTATTATTATTAATCTAAACTTTAATTTAGGGATTAGGTAGTTAGAATAATTTGTGAAATTCAATACGGAACAAAATTTAATTCTTTATATATTAATTTATTGTTTGGGTTATTTAGAACAAAACATCTTCATTTTTGGTGGGTTACCGACTACAGAGCTTGTATATAATTTTTCTTTTGTTTCTCTTTGGGAAGTTTGTTTTTTTTTGTTTTGTTGTCATTGACACGTTAGTGCACAAACTATACTGGATAATAAACAAATAATTCTCGCACTTGATCGTTTTACTGGTTTGCTTCGAGTCAAGAAATTTAACCAGAACTTTGTTGTTGCTCAAATTAGAGCCTAGCACCTCCTAGCACCAGAGTTGGACTAGTGTGGATCCTAGTCAGTGTGGTAGGTATTTCAGGTGGCAGAGATCTACTGGCGCCCGCGGCCAACATCTAAAACTCATAAATTGGGAACTCCCCCCGTCTCCACTGCAGTTGCCGGAACCTGAAGTATTGGTTAGTAGGTAGATACTTTATTTATTTATTTTTTATTACTTTTTTTCCTTACTGCACGCCGAGGGTGTGACAGTAATTTGGCGCCCAACGTGGGGCTCGAGGCTCGAATAGGCAGTTGTTTAGGTTTTTTTCTTTTTTTTGAGTGCGAGAATATGTTTTTAGGTATATCGCTTCTTCGAAAATAATAGTTAGGTCATCGTATTGTCTTATCATTAGTGTTATTTGTCGGTACGATTAGATTGTTAATAGAAATGGGACTTAAGGTTGTTATCAACTGTTTGCCTAAGGAAGACTTGATATACGAATTGGAAGTTCGCGGAGAAGAACCAGCTTCTGTGGACGAAATGCGGAAGAGGCTTGCTAGGTTGTTGAAGAAAGAAAAAGTTGATCCTGGAATAGTTGAGACTTATCCTGACTATCCTTATACTGAGGAAAGTGACGTGGTCGAGGTTGAAGCTTCTTTCGCGGCAGTTAAGGGTTTAATTGAAAATTTCACAGGTAGCAATTCCCGTCGCATTGAGACCAAGTTGTGGCATATTTTAGGTCGTATTAGGCGAATGTATGAATTGTCAGATGAACGTAGCAGATTGCTTAGGACAGCCTTGGAGCTAAAAGATAAATTTCTTAGCTGCATCAATTCAGTCTCCAAACCAGCGGACTTTGACGCATTAGAGGCAGGTTTAAGTTCTTCTCTAATTGACGGACCTCGGTCGGCGTCGACACCTCATCGACATTCTGTTAATATTAGTAGCGCCCAGAGGTTACCCAAGACAGTTCCAGTGTACAAGTGGAATGTAAAGTTTTCTGGTAAGTCGGATTCCTCTGTGAGTTCATTTCTAGAAAGAGTTGACGAGTTAGCTAGCGCACGAGGAATGACGATGGAGCAGGTGTTTACTTCGGCGCTAGATCTTTTCGAAGGTCCGGCTTTATCATGGTACAGGTCAATTCGGAAAACGGTTTCGTGTTGGGATGAACTAGAGCATCTGTTGAGGACAGAATTTCAGCCTTCCGATTACGACGAGAAACTTCTAGAGGAAATTAAACATCGCACTCAAGGTGACAGCGAGTCGATGACGGTATACATCGCCAATATGGATGGTCTATTTTCTAGGTTAACTTCTGAGATTACCGAAGACGCAAAAGTTAAAATTCTAAGGCGGAATATCTTGCCTTATTATCAAACACACTTGGCGTTACATAGTATTAACTCGGTGAGTCAATTGAAGGAATTGAGCAGACAGTTAGAAGAAAGCAAACGAAGTTCAAAAGAGTTTATCCCGCCAAAGAGGAAAGGGAAGTTGTTGGAGCCAGATTTAGCATACGTAGAGTTGGAGTCTAAAGTTCCAGTTGATGTAGAGACGTTGACCATGGCAGCAAATCAGTCGGTTGCTTCTCCAAGCCCTTCGTGCTTTAATTGTGGTAAACCCGGTCATTTAGCGAGAGGTTGTCTTGCCCCTCTTAATCTACACTGCTTCAAATGTAAAAAACCAGGAGTTACTTCTAGAAATTGTTCTGATTGCGGTAAAAACAAACCAAATGCGCAGGCAGCCAGTTCTTCGAATTCGGGAAACGGCAGACGTCGTCGTTAGACGGCCGACTAACAGGCGACCCCAGTCGTAATCCCGACAAAATAACGGCCATCCTCGATTTTATTTTAGATCAGACTAGGCTAGGTGAAAGGCCTTACCTGAACGTGATAATCCTTGGCAAGCAATTATTAGGTCTTCTGGATACCGGCGCGTCTCGAACGATATTGGGAAGTAACGGATGGGCAATTTTAAGCGATTTAGGTCTTCACCTGGAGCAAAGCGATGCACAAGTTCGCGTAGCCAACGGTCAATATTGTCGTTGTGTCGGTAAAATTTTAGCCCCAGTAGAACTACGAGGAAAAGTCAAATTGGTAGAGATGATGGTGATCCCAGAGCTTCAACATACTCTAATATTGGGTGTTGATTTCTTTAAAACCCTAGGCATTGTACCCGATTTGAGGCAAAATGAGTGGCATTTCAGCGATCAAATGCCTGAAGTAGCAATGGTAACTCCCACCAAAGAAAATGATTTGTCTGAAGAGGATAAATACAACTTAATCATGGTGATCGATAAATATAAAGGCTTAATGGGTAACGACATAGGATGTACTCACTTGGTCAAACACGTGATTAAAACAGCCTCTGAACCGATAAAACAACGGTACTATCCCGTTTCGCCAGTAATCCAGCAACATATTAACACGGAACTAGACGATATGTTGAGTAAAGGAATCGTAGAACCTTCTACTAGCGGTTGGTCGTCTCCTGTGTTATTAGTACGTAAAAAAGATGCTTCGTATAGATTTTGTGTTGACTACAGACGCTTAAATTCTGTGACTGAGCGAGATGGATATCCGCTACCCTATGTTTCGGCAACCTTAGACAAGCTGAAAAACGCAAAGTATTTATCGTCGATCGATATTAAGTCAGCCTTTTGGCAGGTCCCTGTGGAAGAAAATTCCAGGAAATATACAGCGTTCACCGTGCCAGGCAGAGGACTTTACCAATTTACTAGAATGCCCTTCGGGTTGCATAACTCACCCGCTACGTGGCAAAGATTGATGGACCAAGTGATTGAGCGGACTTAGAACCTCATGTATTCGTTTACCTGGATGATGTTATCGTGGTTAGTTTGACCTTTTCAGAACACATAAAAGTTCTAGAAGAAGTCTTTCGACGCTTATTTGACGCTGGTTTGAAGATCAGTTGGGAGAAAAGTTGTTTTTGTAGATCCCAAATGAAGTACCTTGGTTATGTTGTCGATAAGTCAGGTCTCCACGTAGATGTTGAAAAGGTCGAAGCTATGCTACGGTTACCAGTTCCCACCAATCAGAAAGAAGTCAGGAGAATTATCGGCACCTTCCCGTGGTATAGGCGGTTTATACCCAATTTTGCGTCTCTGATAGTCCCTATATCTAGCTTATTGAAAAAGAAGGCAAAAATGGTCTGGTCGGAGGAGTGTGAAAATTCATTTCGTACAATTAAAGAGAAGTTAGTCAGCGCTCCGATCCTATGTTGTCCTGACTATTCTAAAGCTTTTGAAGTTCATACCGATGCCTCTGGGATAGGAATAGGTGCAGTACTAATCCAACCTACTCCAGGTGGTGATCGGGTAGTAGCTTACCTCAGTAGGTCGTTGACAGGTAATGAGCGCAATTACTCTACAACCGAGAGGGAGTGTTTGGCTGTGATTTGGGCATTAGAAAAGTTGAGACCTTACTTGGAGGGTATTTCATTCACGGTGGTTACAGACCATTTTTCACTTCTATGGTTGTTGCGATTTAAGCAACCGACGGGACGCATTGCTCGGTGGGCAATTAGACTGCAGCAATACGATTTTCAGATCCAACATCGAAAAGGATCCGACAATGTCATCCCGGATTCTCTATCCCGTGCAGTGCCAACGATCGACATAATTGATTGTCACAATACTACTGATAATTGGTACCTAAAACTGAAGTCAGATATAACGAATAGACCTGAAAAATATCCTAAATTCCGGATCCAGAATGAGCTAGTCTACAAATACATCACTTCTTCCATTTTTGGATGGGATGTAGATAAGTGGAAATTAGTCGTTCCTAAAGAGCAACGCGATGCCTTGATTTCAGAAGCACACGATCCTCCAACATCAGGACATATGGGCGTGTTCAAAACGTACAGCAGGCTGTCGCAGAAATATACGTGGCCAAAGATGAAGGCAGATGTTGCGAGGTACGTTTCCAAATGCAAAGCTTGCGCTTCTTGTAAAACTGAAGCGAGAAAGCCTCTTGGCCAATTCGTACCTCAACCCGAGTGCAATAAGCCTTGGCAAATTGTCTCCACTGATTTAATAGGTCCTTTACCTAAGTCAACAAAGGGCAATCAGTATGTTCTTGTCGTATTGGACTATTTTAGTAAATACGTACTTCTGTTTCCGCTCCGTACCGCAACGGCACGTAAAGTCGTTGGGTTGTTGGAAGATGAGGTTTTCATGGTCTACGGTGTACCAAAGTTATTGATATGTGACAATGGCCCCAATTTAAGTCTAAGGAACTGCACGAATTGGTAACAGAGTATCGAGTCAAGGTTCGCACAAATGCATATTACCACCCACAGGCCAATCCTACAGAGCGCGTCAACCGTACAGTGAAAACGTTGCTGCGTATCTACTGTTCCGAGAATCAGAGAACCTGGGACGCCCAGTTGACCAAAATTGCGTGCGCGATAAGAACGTCGAGACACGAAGTCACTAAACTAACCCCCTACTTCTTACACACTGGAGAGAGATGGTTTTAGATGGCTCTCAACATGACAAACCCATAGGCAGCGAGGCAGTTTCGTTTGGTAGCAAGGAACTTACCCGAGTTTTCGCTGATGTGAAATATAGGATTAGGCAAATGTCAAATAAAAACGAACGTCTATATAATCTTCGTAGACGTCCAGAGACTTTTCGTGTTGGACAATTAATCTGGAAGAAGAACTATGTGTTGTCAGACTCTTCAAAATATTTCTCCAATAAACTTGCTCCTAAATATGTGGGTCCTTTTATCATCGATAAAAAGGTGTCCCCTTGGACTTTCACTTTGCGTGACAAATTTGGTAATCCCAAAGGTACTTGGCACGCCAAGGACCTCAAGGCGTATTCTTCTGATGAGTAGTCGAGTTTACCCCTGTCAGGTGGGGGGCGTAGAATTTCCTGACGACGATTCCAGTCGAAGGTAAAAGCCCTTCAGGTGTATCAGGCTTACCATTCATTTTTAATGAGTAACATCAATGTTCTTGCATTGAGATAGCAGGACAAGGCAATATTTGTGTCATTCATTTTAAGCTCTTTAGTTGGAGCACCCATTATGATTTGTTTGTCCCTGGGAAACTTTGTATTTGAGTTTTAAGTAAACTCCCTTGTAGTTGGAGGGGAAAATGTAACGTTTTATTTAGATTTTTCATTGTCCACGCGCTATTAGAGTTGCCTACGATACCGTTCGAAGTATTTAAATAAAATTTGCCATTTAAAAGTCCTATCATGAGGTTATCGAAGGTAGGTCACATTGGGCAGATAGGGACAGAATTTTTAAAAGGCGATTTTTGAGTCAGAGTCGATCGTGAGAGTATCTGTTACAGCAACAATCAAGTTTATTAGTAACTAAAATAAAGGATATCAATTAATTATTGAAAGTCCTCCGACGTATAGTTCGGGATTAAGTGTGCTGATAAAAATTATGAACTCCTGTGTGTGCTAGTTGTGGAGTGCACCGAGTTATACCCTTCTTGGGGATCTATACGATTGGGCTGCTGAAGCATGTGTGCATCTTTCTGACTCTTATACAACATCTTCGAGTCCGTCTTCTATAACATACCCTCCACGAATCGACGAGGCAAGTTTTAAAATCACATTCATCGCTGGCAAAGTCCATAGGCGCTTCTTCTTTGGTCACCTGCTGCAACATAAGGGGTTTGAAGCTACCCTAAGGCGTGTGTATGAACGACTTCGGTAGGCGACGTCCACCCGTGTTCGACGAAGATTTGTGTAAGGTCAGATAAACTTTCTATTTATTATTA
>JALBCR010002342.1:0-140000 GCA_030710515.1 Abscondita cerata
CAATTGTACTTCGTTCAGTTACGTATTGCTTACTTCACGATCAGATAAATCATTAATATGCTTTTGAACACCTTCATAAGCACCAGACATAACAGCAGCACAGTCGTAACTCTGTGAAACTAAGATTTTCGATAGGCAATTCATTTTTGATTAAAAGTGAATCTTCATTAGCAAGCCCTCTTCCTGTTTTTATCAGGAGCTTCAACTATTTCAATTAATCGCTCATACGACTTAAGATTTTGCTATATCGAACTACTAAAGACAGCATATCTTTATGTGAAGCATCGGAGTAGTATCAGCAATAATCGAAAAAATTTAATTCTTAATTTCTTGACATATATTTGAACGAACTAGCGTACCTAGTAAGTCAATAAATTCGTTTTGACTCTTTTCACCAAGATAATTTACATGATAAGAACGGTATTTTGTAGTATCTAGCCACAGTCTCAAGGTTCACAGATGTCTAGCAACTAATTGCACAAATTGATAAAAGTTTCCCGAAGTGCTGTCATTACCTCTGAATGCAAGTGCTTGTCTCGATAATGTGCGAGCAATATCAAAAAAATATTAACTTAATTTTTTGATTATACAGTTTTCCTCTTCATATCGAATAAGTTTTTTCCTGTTGCCTTTATGGAAAAGTTCGTCAACATGTTGTTTTGGAGATACAAAGTTGCAATAATCTGTTAAGGCAACGGCTTTATGAGCATGAGACGAAAAATGTTCTGCTAATTTTCCTTTTAGAAGTACCCCGACTTTTAAATAAATGCCATTGACGAAGTCCTTCATTAGTCCATGAATTAGCAGCATAACTTCGTCCAGGTCCATTTGGAAATAAAGAACAAACGAAACAAAACGCAGCGTCTTTAAAAACACTATACTCTAAATGAGGATTATTCTATATACCAACGACTCGAAAAACTATTTTGTTTCTTTTCCACTATGCTAGGATTTTGGAAACTTGGATAGTTTTGGTTGACATGGCCCTAAGTCAATCAAAAATTGTCTCTGATTGAATGGTAATAATTCACCCCTTTTGGCCTGGATCATGATGAATTAATGTATTTAACTCCTCGATATGTGGTTGGTGAACGCGCTTTTCTGCCATTGAATTTAAAACTTCTTCGGCTTTAGACGTAAAAATTTTAATTTCTTTTTTTAATTTCTTTTGTAATATTAATTTGCTTCGTGTAAAAAAACGTTCCAACATCTGGGTTTCGTGGTTTTAAATGTTTCCAATAAATACTGAGCTCCATTTAAATTTTTGTCACAAAGACAACTGAGCAACACACTCAGCCCAGTTGCTGAGTTAACTCTAAGTCTTCTTTACTCTAGAGATATAATAATAAAAAATTCTCCAATTTGCAACAACATTTTTAACTTACAGTACTACTTTCATCATGTTTTTTAAGTTCATTTATACAGGAAGTTACTGGATCACCGCTTCTTTCAGTCAATTCTAAATTAGTCTGAAAAGCAGAAAAAAATTGAAACAAATTTAAAAACCTGTGTAGGTTAACGGCACTTTGGCTACATAGAATATGCTAAATTCTAATTAGATCTGTGAAATTATAAATACAGGTCCATGTACAAGTTTCATAAAAATCGGAGGGGTGATTTTCTTGGAACCTTGTTTACACACGGACGTATGGCGGAGCCCGGCCGGCCATCAGTGGACAGAATATTTTACTTCATTATAACATACTAATTCTAATTTGTCGGAAAAAGTGAAAAAGGGGTGTTAAAATTACTCCGGTTTGGAAACTGTCGCTTAACTTAAACATTTAATCCAAATAAATAAACGTAAACCCAATTCTTTGTAACTTATTCTTATAAATAGTTAATTAATAGGCAAACGGCAAACTACTCGTACTCACATCGGTATATAATTTTTTGATGATGTTGATGGAAAGCTCGCAATTCTACACCGCTTGTACCTTTAGATGGTTTAAATTCCGACTTTTGGCAGCTTCAAAAAGGATTTGCGGAAGCGCTCCAACTAATTGTACTTTCATCCGTTTTTCTCACTTGCTTTTATTTTCATGTTGCTTCTGATAATCATCGTCAAATTTACTTCCACATTCTAAGCACTGTATTTTCTTCTTTTTCGAGCAATTGACATTGACTTCATTTTTATTGAATAAGTTGAAAAATTGTAATTACTTATATGTTATATGTACAAACTATTCGAAACGAAACAACACTGTGGTAGTCGTTTAATCAATTTTGTCTTTAAGAAACTATATTAACAATTAAATTCTTCAAATAATTAATTCTTGTTCGAAATCACAACGCAAAATGATTCCAAGATGCATCACAATTGAACTTAAAACATTTCTTCTCAGCAAAAAATCGTTTCAAGAAATTTTATAACAGCTACTTCATCTAGAAATGATTTGTGGACAAATATAATTCGTACGTATCAAATATCAGACTTCTGTGAAGTCATTGTTTTAACAGCTTTAAGTTTATCATTTACAAGCGAGAAGTAAAGTGGAATACAATTTTTATTTAGCAAGAATATTTAACAAAAATTCGTAAACGTAATTTTTATTTTAATACGAATCTGACGCCTCCTATAAAGAAATTTGCCGACTGAAAAACTTATAAGGTGTTGCACCCCCAAATACCCCTGTCGGATCGTCGCTGCCGTTCAGTTGAATAGAAAAATGAGTTGTTGCAGATAATTCGCAAGAAACTTTCAACATCAGGCTCATTTCATCAATACGTCTTTGTACAGTGTTGTTACTCAAGGAATTCTTTTAAGTATGTCAAATGAAGATTTGTGCGGACAGTTTTAAGACCTCTTCAACAGTAGGCAAAATTAACTCCTCTCAATGGTATGCGGTTTCCCAGATTTTGCTATAAGTAATGAGATATTTAGTAAGATGCCGCAAGCCATCGTCGTTGCTTCAGACGTTGAAGCGAACATACTATGCGGTGGGTCTCTTTTCATACTTTCCTTCAATGTTTGATATTTCAAATCCTTACCTATTTGTCAGGATGACACCTTCTTAGATGATCTTCAGCTTCGATGGTTCATAAGTCATTGCTCAAGACTTTCTTATAAAAATACACATGGGCAATCCTTGTCTGTTTTGATGGAAAGAAAACCAAATTTCAAATAATTAACACTGTACTGTCGACCCTTCTTCTTAGATTCAGCCATGTTTCGTATCAATTACTTACCTGTAAATATGTAAAAAATGTTTGTTAAGTAATCTTAAAATGATTTAACGCGGCATCGGCGAGTCTTGACACGCTCTTTCTGAATATGGAATATGCAAGTTCTTACAAAAACAAATTGCTGAGCTTCTTATATATTGTCTTCCTATATTCATAGGAGAAGTCAAGCTTCTTATAATATTGTCTGCCTATATGTAATTGTCTCCCTTATTCATAGGAGAGATCAAGTCAGGTCACCTAATACATTTTTATAACCCCCCCGTTAACGAGTTGTGGACCCCCATTTTTTCACGCAGCGTAGACCCTATCGGGATCCCCGTGGACCCTTGGGGTCCACCTGGACCACCTCAGGAATCTAGGCTCTAGACTATCAAATTAATTGGGCGTTGCTCATAAGTTAATGCAATAACAAAACTAGTGTTTATACTTTTATACAATCTTCGAACAATGCAAGTCTAACATAAAAAGTGTTTCTAAGATCGTAATATATAATAATAAGTTTTATCTTTGTGGGCAATTTAACTGACCTCATTATCTTCAAGGTGGTTTTGCTACTTATACCAAGTACACTTTTCTAAAAGAATCAGGTTGAACCAGCTTATCACCTACCGCGGTTGACTTATACTTAAGCAACATTTAATCACTGTAACTTATATTATTATATTATATTTTCATTAAACACATAATTAGATTTTTTTGTTATTCAGAAAAGCATTTGATTTAAAATGCGCGATATTTCCTAAATTAATCATTTGGTCGCATTTATGTGTTTTTGTTATTAACATGAATATATCGTAAAACTTAATTTATGTTATACTTGGTTGATTTAAGAAATTCCGTGCTGTCGTTGTTACGGAATCCATTGGGTATTTCTTTCCCTTCCGCCTAATTTTAATCTGTTGGTGTGTTTGATTATAATTTATAACTGTTACTAATTTACTAATTCGATGGTTTTAATTGGAGAAATTCAAAAAAAAAACGTTTTTTCTAAAAAAATGTGTACTAAAATTTCAAAAAAATTTCTACACATCAATAGAGAAAATTATGCATATCATGAATTTTAAGATTTTGAGAGCGCCACGAAAGCCTGAAAATTTGGTTTCTTTATAATTTAAGTATCGATTTACGACCTGATATTTAAGATATTCTTAATCAGAATATGAAAAGAAGTATGTCACAACTAAACAAATTCTATATACCTTGCTATTTTGCAAAATGTAGTTGTAATAAAACTATTTTATTAATCGGTATTAAAATAACTATATTCAAGCACGCATTGTATTGTTAGAATGAAATCATAAACTTTTATTTTCAAAGCTTTGCACCCCGACCTCCACTGACAACAAACGTCCAACGTTTATAAACGACAGATAACCGCCAACCTGAATAATCCTACAGAAATTTCTCTGTATTATCAACATTTAAAAAGCAGTAATAAACATATAAATGAGACCAGGAAATAGAAAAAATAAAAAGTAATAGGTAACATTGTTTACGGAAGGCTATTTAAACATTTATTCATTATAGAAACTTGGATTCGTGTTTGAATATTTTACTTTGAGTAACTTAAATATTAATTATATACTGACTTTATTACAATAAAAAATAAAAATAGTTGCCATTTAAAACACAAAAGGGTTAACTAGCTTCCAAAATGCGGTTGAAAACGGAAAATGTAGGTATACAAAAGACAAAGAAATCAAATGATATAAGAAATCAAAGAAATCAGAAATGTTAAAAAGCAAGAAAATCAGTCAGAGACTTGAAACAAGTTCTACGACTACGCCATTGAAAATTTTGCCGCAACAACAAACGAAAGGTTTGGAAGGAAGAGGAAAGAGCCCGGAAAATCGCAGTATAAATATGGATACCGCTGTAAATCTACATTTTAAAAAAATAAAAACAGAAAGCTTTTAAATATCGATTTCATATATTTAAGCTACAATAAAATTGAAGTTCATTTTGTCTACACTTCAGAGATTCTAAAAGAACCATTGTATTGTATTGCAAACTTTAAAATCAACTGACAAAAAAATTGCATGGAAGATGGGAAGGCTGATGGAAAAAAAAATTAAAGGGAACAGGTGCAATCAAAATATCAACAAAGCTTTCAAACTCTACGAGCAATTATTTGTCCTCCAGACATTATAGATACTTGTGCTCTGTGGCCAGAACTTTTGGATGAATGTATTAAAAATCAAACAACCAGTTATTTTATTTAACCCAACGTTTCGCACAGACAAATTTGCCAATACCAAAAAGGACTCTAAAAATTGATTTTCAAAAATCCCAAAGATTATAGTGTGGGATTGATATGGCATGTGTGAAAGTTCTTTTGATGAGTAGAATAGAATTTTTTTAAAAACGCCGATGATCGCTGAGAGAAATGCAATGTTTGAGCGTTCAATTAATTTTGGTAGCATTAATATGTTAATTTCCACTTTACATGGTAGTATGTGATAAAGAAAAAAAATTGAAATAAATAAAGGAAAAGTAACTGATTTCAAAAGAAAAAACATAAGTAAAAAATATAAAGCTGTATCTAAGCATAATATTACTAAAATTAATAAATATTTTTGTACCACAGAATAACTAGAAAGGTTAAGACTTAGGATTAGGAGAGATTAAAAAAGAAAACTTTTTAAAACTTATTTAAAAAAGAAAGATTAAAATGGAAGAAAGATTATTTAGCTTATTTAGTTTTTGAAATGCATTTTAGAATGTGATGTAGAATATGAATAGAAAAGAGCAGGACGAGAAGCAAAACAAGAAACAATTATTTGTAAATTTTTACTAAAACCGACAGGTCATAATCATGGTAGGACATGGGACGAGCAAGATAATTGGATTGTGGATGATATTGTAATCACTGTTGAGAAGTAAAATAATCTAAAAACGGGATGAATTAATTGCCATACTACTAAGAGGTTAATAAACGTGAAACTAAAGTAATGCAGTAAAGTAGAGCTGATAGGTCAGAGAGTCTAAGTAGATGAGTCAAAGATTTGGCTTACTTACAAAGTATAACGACAGTGATTGTAGGAATAGGATGACAAAGGCTGATACGGTAAAGCTTTTTGTGAAGAAAGGAAAGAGAGAAAAAGAAAAATAGAAGATACATTAAATTTTATATTTCTGACTAATGCTGAAACTAATATGGTCGGACGAAGTGATATTGCAAGAAGTTGGTAATGGTGAAGCGTATTCAAAACGTTAAAAGAAGAGTTAAACTTAGATTTAGACATATCCTGTGTACAAACAAATTCTATAATAATAAGTTGGCAGAAAAATAACATTTCGAATAATCGTATACCGACTTGATTCATTTTAAGATATTGGATTTGGTTGCTTAAAAAAAAAAGAACAATGTTTAGATTTTATAATAGCAGAGCAACTTTAAAAAACACAACACAAAAATCATAATCGAAAACTGCAATCAACAGTCGAAGTAAGTTTTCTACTCATGAGAGAGTCGCATCACTTTAGTCTTTGATAGATGGGTTACGTGACAACAACGCCATTTTGTTTTGATGTCTACCATCCATTATAATATGTCAAGAGAACAATTAGTTTGGTTTTCAGAAAAAAACGAAGATACAATGGCGATTGTTTTTGGGATAGTACGTAAGAATTTAAATTTTATTAACAAATTGACTCTGATATCATGGGATTAACGTTATTTTCCTTTTATTATTTGTGAAATGTTTCTAAAAAACTAACAGACTTGGTGGTTTTGGAATGTGATAATGTAAAAAGATTTGCAGAGTTAATGTTTAAAGACTAAAACTTCATGAATACTTGAGTTAAAACTTAATATAAATGTTAACCAATAAAAAATTTTAAGCTGCCATTATAGAATCATTTACATTACTTATTTTTATAGAAAGACTATTGTTAAAAAACCCGTTGCCGTGTAGATATAAGGGCAAAAATGATAAGTGAAATCCATGAGTAGGTACAGGTATCAACTGATAATTAGAAACTTTATAAAATAAAAGCTTGTTAAAACATGAATTGGATTATAAAATGTACGTCAAGTTCTTACTTTGTTTAAACTAAAAATTTGTGTTATTAAGTCAGCTCAGATTATGCGATTCATTGCATGCAATTCTAGTGGCGGCTTGTCCATATGGTCATTTGGTCAATGACCTCCCAAAAATTTTGACAATATATAAAAAATATTCATTATTACGTGTTTATTAAAATAAGTAATTAAGTCGCAAGTACAATAACTTAAAAATTTATAGGCCGTCGTTCGTAATTCATCCTCTTCTAACCTTGGGCTGGCGGTGCGAATTGTCCTCATTGAATTAGATCTACCGGAAAAACTCGAAAAACGTGCAGCGCCCGAATAAACGCGAACGTCCGAAACAATAATCAACTTTGGGTCATGAGCCGAGATACCGCAGTTTACGTCGACTTCGTATAGGGTGTACAATTACGCTCGATTTTGTTTTCGATTTTCGCGTGTTTTAAATCAGTTTAAGAATTTATATTGATATGTTTTACTGTTGTTGTGTTGTTTTGTAAAAATACTATTTTTAATTCGCGTGTACATGCGCTACAATAGAAAATAGTCGGTAGATCCAGAAAATTAAACAATTAAAAGTGCTAACAAACTTAATTTTACAAAATTAGTTGAGTTCAAGGCAAATGGTCGTCCTATGCCAGAACTTAAGTTTACGACAAACTAGCAAAGACAAAAATAAAGATGTTCATCGAAACTTTCGCAAGGTAATGTACGATTTAGCTAACTGGATATGTGGTTGTGAAGTATCAAATGTATTTTACTGTTTTGTTTTGTTTATTATTTTCCTAAAGACTCGTCAGACTCGGTATAGTGCAAATCCGGTGTAAGAGATTTAAAACATTTACAAGAGGAAATAAAAAACAATGCTTCGCCTGCAGAACACGTGAAATGCTCGGAAATTTTGCAACCGTAGGAAATGTTGAGTATTCGTACACAGCTAGACAATGCTTACAGAAAATCCCATAGAGATTTTAATGAGAATGTTTCGAAAAATCGCTTTATATTTTGAACAAAGAATTGTAGGTGTATAAAATTTTGCGGTGCATTTGAGTTATTTACTATTTTTTTAAGTATGCCTATTTTTTAAATTAATTTTTGACCTCCCACTATGATTGACCACAAGCCGCCACTGCAATTCGTTGCATTCTATAGAACAAGTCCTATATCCAATCCAACTTGAATGCGCAATTCGAGTAACATTAGGTATTTTCTCCTTACCACCTACATGCACGTGAAATAAAGCACGGTTGATGATATAATACGCAAGAGGCAATTTTGAATACTTAAGTACCACAATAGAATAAGCGATTGGACAAAAACCAATGTAGCTACTTTTTTTATGAAATCGCGTGCACGGTGCAACAACATCGCAAGCAAAGACGCAATAAGTTGCATAAAATAACTGCATGCAACGAAATAGCATAATCTGAACCATCAGGCTTTAAACTATACGTGTTTCGGTTGGAACATCGTTTTCGATATCTAAACCCGTTTGTTCTACTAATTTCGAACATAAGTATTTAGTATTTACATACTTATTTGATTAAACAAAATAACCAAAATTCCAACGAACCATGCTGCAACAAAGATAAGTCTAATTTAGAGAATTCGAATAACATTAAAACAGGCAATAAAGATATTAGGTGGAGTAAACATCAATTTAACACATTTGTCTATTTTACAATCTCATTTATCATGTTCTAATCATTTGATTTTTATAGTGTGTCAGCAACGATATACGATCAAGTAAGTTTGCGTTTCTTTATTACACCGCATAAAACAATAAGGTTTGTTTGTAAAATCCAGTATTGCGCGCGAATATTAATATATTATTCATTTAGCAGGTAATGTACTATGGTATTATTCACGAAAAAATCGAGTCAATACTGGCATTACATGCTACTAAATGGCAATCAATAAAGCATAATTATTTTTTTAGCAAATTTTGTTTTAAAACATCTTCAGTGATTGTAAGCACACTTTCATAATGTATAATAGATCAGTTTATAGACTTTAATGACATATAAACCGGTACAAAAATGTTTTCTACTCCATTAATTGTTAATTAAGTGCTAAAATTCGGCGAATGAATTGTTTTATTATACGCTCAGTTAATGTTTTTTTCTTAATAAATTGTTCCAAATAAATTAAAAATAATTTCATCAAATGTACATTAATTAGCAAACTAGATTACTTGAATACAATTAACAAATGATCGTGGCAAGATAGACAGAACTAATTAAATGATAGTAATATAAAAAAAATTACATCATGTAAATTTGATATCAGATTGTTAAATAACATTTGAATTTTCTTGAATTAAATAGAAGATACCTATTTAATGTAGGTAGCTTACAAACATCCACAAGTGATACATTTGATCGAAATTAGTAAAAGATGAGTTTGTCATATTCAGGTTCAGATTTAATATTTTCTTAAATATTTGACCGATTAAATGCTTTAACATGCAATGCAAATGCGTTTGTTAAAATTATAATATGCTATAAGGAATCGTGGCGGAAACGTTTTCTGTAGTAATTCATTTTATAAAAAAATCTGATTTGTTTAGTTTCATAGACAAAATCTAACCGCTCACTTTAATATACAAAAATAATGTAATTCTATACTTTTTAATTCTTCTCTATACTTCTATAAAAAAAGACATTAATTAGACATTTGGGTACGATATTTACTTGAACGGGTGGCGAACTAAGAATAGACGCCGGTCATATCTCGGTAACCATTGGTCCCACAACTTGCAGAAAAAAATTATTTGGGAAAATAATATTAGCGAATATACATTTTTTTTTTGTTTGAGAAATTATTTTTGTTTCTGCCTCTGTTTTATTCGGTTTGCAATAATTTAAAATATTGTGGTAAAAATGTGCTTGTCTTTTCGCAATGTAGAAAAGTTCATAACCGGCATCTTACGTTCTCCACAGATTTCTACAAATATTACATTCTAATTAATCTGAGCACATGGCAACTATCCATAAGGTGGTAACACCGACTATCTCTTAGCTTAATGAATCACAAATAATTTTTATTGGGTCTTGGTAAAGATTGAACAATTTTCTGTCTAGCGACTACTGCGCTACCTAGTGGAATATTGCAGAAACTGGAAATCTAATTTTGACATTACATTTTCAGTATTTTTACTAAAACATTATAATTTATGAGTCAAAAAGCTTTTTCATTACAAGTTTCGAAAAATACGACATAGCCGTCAAGCGAATGATAAGTACTTGTTTATTAATATCTCCGGTTAGAAAAGATATAGAAATATGCGGTTTGCACTAACTGTAAATGAAAATATAACGTCCTATTTAAATTTTTCATAATAATGTATATATATATATATATATATATATATATATATATATATATATTCTTTATTTCACGAAGGCAGAATAAAACACTCCAACAAAATAAATTGCAAATTTTTTAATAATTATAATGGCATTATTTGAAATATCTCTTAACGTGCATATTTCTTAAAAAAATCCCGTTTTCTTATTGGTTATGAGAATAGCGCCATCTGCCGGCTATTTTGAACTCGAAAACAATTTCCGCAATTTCTCTTGACCTGTTACCAATAAAAAAATTTTTCTGCAATTTTAGGACTAATGGTTACCAGAAATATGGCTGGCGTATATTCTTAGTTGGCCACCCTCTTTACGATGGTATAAGAAAAACAAAATATCAATACTTAAATAAGTGGAAAACTTGAAAATTTGAGTAGCTAAAACCCTTATAAAAGTTGAAAAACAATTAAATAAGGTGTACGCTAAGGAGTTATAAAATACAGAGTGTTCTATTTTAAAAATGAAGTCAATTATTACACTGAGAATGTGTTACTAGTTGAACTATAAATTATAAACACCCCGTAACGAGATTTGTATTACTCAATCAATAAATAGACCAAAGGAAGCAATGTTTTAATCAAACCAAAGAGTAAATTTGTTTTAATTATATTTATCATGAGAAAATTATTTTTCTAAAACATTACATTTTAAAGCATGAACATTAGTTAGGTATAAGAAACCCTTATAGAAGTGAAGCTTAATTTTTGAGTAAAAACCAAAAGATGCAATTATATACAGGGTGTTCCATAAAAAAAACTTTTGCTATGCCACTTTGTTTTGGAACACTCTGTATATTGTAAATATAGTCCTTATTGACTTATATAGTACAACTGTAATAAGAGTCAACAAATATATGCCGTTTTCTCCGTAAAACTTCGTGGCGTCGGCCATGAATCCTCTGTATGTACATGGTCTCAAAATAATTGGTGTTGCGTTTTCGCAACATTGGCCAACATGAAGTTTTAATGATATCACCCAAAAAAGTTGTATGTAAACACATTTCTGCTTTATCACATAAAAATTTTGACTCTGGTGTACTAGGCACGTTCTTCTTAATTAGATTTCCTATCCCAGATTCTTGGTTTTTTCTCTAATTTTGGGTCAACTGCAAGAGGCCATGCAACACTAATTCAGCCAACTGTACATTAGTATTCTCGTTATTTCTTATCTATTGGAATGCCAAGATTGGTGTACTAATTACGGTGATAATTAAATTACCATTTTACCAGAGTTAAACAAAAATAGATCAGTAGCCTTTACGGTACATTTGCCTACTTCAGAAAAATTAACAAAATGATTTAATTTTGAAAAAAAATTGAATCCATCTGGTATTGAGTGGTTTTTTTAATTCCGAAAGAAAAAGACTTGAAGTCGTCCAATAAATATAATAAAAATATAATTAACAGCAAAGAATAATGAACATGATTGTTTAACTTTTTTTAGAAAATGAGTTAACACTTTATATTTTTGCATTGAATAGAGTAAGTACAATTTCAACATGTTGAAAGAACACACAATTTTAAGTAAAATATCAAAAAATAAATTTTAAACCTTTTTCTAAAAAAAAAAAAAACCACCTCCCCAAAAACCTCCTCGTTGGTGATGAAAAAAAACAAAAATACAACAAAAAAAAGACACAAAACCAGCCTTTCCCATAAACCTACAGTGGAACCTTTCATTTTAAAAAAAACAACTTAATCCTAAATAAACAAAAATAAAATTTTCCTGAATTTCATTCACACGGAAAAATTGATTTTCGTTTGATATTGTAGGTAAATTTACTTATCTTGCATAGTTGCAAGTCGCAGTCTGTTTATTGGCTTCACCTTTAAATAAAATACATTTTTTTTGGTTTATTCTATTTTCTTAATGTAGTTCAAAATTTTATCATCTAATATAAGAGTGCCACAATTGCCGTTTTAAGTCAATCAACAAACAGCTCTCGTTGGTTTTAGTTACGTGTGTAACGCACGTATAATGGGTACCGGGAATAAATAAGCTTCGAGTTTGAAGTTTGTTAATTTCCTTCCGTTTCACTAGTCTGCGGATATTTATATTACTTCATATGACCAAAAAATTTAACCTTCGAAGTATACTAAGAACCTGAAGTCCTTACCCAGTTTTGCGTTGTTGCGGTTAAAAATTCCCGTCTTCTCGTCTTCGTTTTCATCGTCGTCCGTTCTGTCACAACAACATATGGTTCATCTCAGCAAGCACGGGTTTAAGGTCAACCGTGACCTCTAGGTATTTATGTTTTTATTTAATTAACTATGTAAATAATACCGAAATTAAAAAAGACTCATTGAATTAACATTTTTGGCGTATATTTAAGTAAGTAATGCAAGATACCCAATGTTAAAATTTTGTATTCGTCAGTTATTTCGTTTTAATGTGTATGAGCGCAACGCAGATATGTTAAGTTCAAATGCAATCAATCTTGTAGATTTCTTTTTGTAACCAGCTTTTTATTTATATTCTGTTTTACTTTTGTGTGTTATGTTAACTTTTAACAGATTTATGACGGTAGTTTCTTTAGGTAAGTAAAAGGAAAGTATCCTACTGAACAGGCTTTCAGTGAACAAGAATTGAAGCTATTTAACGTCATAACACTGCTTGGCGCCCTCTCGAATTTCACAAATTTATCGATTGTTATTGACGATTTTTCAAAAATTTACCACGACCTTTTATAAGTAATCGGATAAATTTCATATAAAGACCAATAAGAAAATAAATAAAACAGGTATTTTTAAAAAATCAGCACTTTATGCCACTTTGAAAACCGAACTAAATTGTACGAAATAAATTTCAATTTGTCGTAACAACTAATTTAAAACTACGATAGACAATTATTAGCAAACTGCTTACGTATGAATTTTTTGTTTCTGTAGCTTCCATCAATTTCAAGAAAATTGCACAAAAACTGTAACACCATTCGAAAAAAAAAACTTATTATAAATAAATGGTGTTTTATTTAAAATAAGACTCATATTACATATTAAATGATCGAATAATTAACTTGTAAATTTTCAGCACCCTGTAAAGGAATGTTTAGTATTCAATTATAGAATACATTCAGCTAATATCGAACTATTTAAGCCCTAAGAGTAAATTTGTTATGATTTGTTGGGTTAGAAGACTAAGATTTTGAATACTTCATATTTTAAGAAAAATCCACTTAACTCAGAACACTCTATATTTAGTATAAGGAACCTTATATAAAAGAATCCCTTATTTTTACGAAACAAAAAAAATCAATAAAATACCGGGTGTTCCACTTTGATGCGCCACACTTTTTGGAACATACTATACAGTGAATTTCAGTTATAAGTATACATTACACTTACCCTAAGTATACTTTTAAAAGGAACAAGTTAATGCATTAACACGGGACACGCCCTACCATTTTGATAACCTAAAAAGTTAGATATTTATTTAGCTGATGCCAGATAATACTAAAATTTCCCCAATTTGACTCTTCAAGAACATAATTGTTTTTTTTTGACCTTATTAAAGTGGTAGGTTATGATAATATATTAAATCCTATCTTTTAAAAGTATACATAAGACAATGTAAAGTAAACTTCACTGTATATTATAACATAATTAACTTAATTTTTAAAATAGTACCTAGTATTTATCAACATACATGCTACTAATATGACAAAACTTTTAAAGTTTTGCTATGTATAATGGACTAAAGTTATTTATGATATTAATATTTTGTCTTAAATCTATCAATTAAATTAGAAATGGTTTTATTAATTTCCAAATTTCCGGTTGATGTTTTGATAAATCTGTTCACAGTTGTTCTTCTGTCATATCAAACTAATTAAGTCAAAACCTCCTTCGAATAAAAACAAAAACGTTTGTTGGGTCACATTAATAATAATAATCATTATCCTTTTAGTTTTCATTAAAATAAAAAAAAATTTCCCCAATTGAAACTTGAGTTTTTGAAAATTTGCTAATTATAAATACCACAATATTATTCCACTTAAGTCAAATTAATTCTTCTTTTTACTAATAACTCAACAATACATAACTTAAGTTTATTTTGTAGTTCTTCATTGTTACTTAAAAACGTTTAGTACCTAAAGGTTAAATATTTTACCAGTGTTCGTTATACGATAATTAATGTCTTCCGTAAAATTTACTGAGTGAAAAGATAAAAATTTACCGTATAAAGATTGCTACAAATTCTTGTATTAGAAATAATTTAAAATAATATGTCGAATTTAATTACATTGCATACCAAGGTCATTATTTTTAATAAGAACCGCGTAAATTGCAACGTTTGCGATATACACTGTTGTATTATGTTTTTATTTAACTTGTTTGGCACGTGTATTTATTTACACCTCAGGTAGTTCGTGTTCATTAAACATTTTGACATAAACTTCGGTACTTTAGAGTAATTATAACTAATAATTTTTTTATTTAAAGTTATATATGTATAGTGTTTGGTGCATTACCTTGATCTGTGAAAAAAACAATCCTCTGTTGTTGATAATCAGAAAATGTAACTGCATACAGTAGTTTTTCGCTATTCCTATTTCTCGTCTCGTTATCCTTACAAGGACAGCTAGCGGGTTGCTATAAATCAACTTGGCGATGTTTTAACGTTAACGAGATTTATAGTGTTTAAAAAGCATATTCTTGCAATAGTGTTTTTGTTCAATGATGTCAAAGAACATATTCTGCTCCTTACCAATTTATTAAGCAATTATGTTCTTAATTACATTTTTCTTGGTTTTTCATTGGTCCCATTCATAACTTCATTTTGTTAAATACATTATATATTAAGTCAAACGTTACTAATTTAATTTTAAAAATAAATAAAAAAACTAATTGCTTGCAAGATATGTGAATTACAGCAATAAATAGAAAATCAGTGCTACAAAAAAAAAGTAGAATGATTTTTTTATTTTAAATTTACGTCCGGATTTAAATGTTTTAGGAAATATTTGAAACGGAAAATTAATTTAGCAAGGTTTTGGATTTTGAAAATTAGTTTGGATGCGTACACTGGATGAGTATCGGCATATATTCGAAAAGCAGAATTGCCTAACAAAATGTTAATGGAAAAGAATAATGTAATAATCGGGTTATGAGAAGTATTATATTTTGACAATTTACTGTGGAGATGTTAATGCAAAGCAATAAGTAGTGAAAGCCAACATTGTCAAGAAAATTACTATAATAAATATGATTCTAAAAAGTTTAATTTTAAATATAGACAATTTAAAAGAACAAGATAATAGTTATTACTACTTGGTGCTCAATAATCTGGTGCATTTACATAAAATACGAAACCATAGAGGAAATTGTGAAAGAATTAAACTAAAGGTAAAATAAATAAAACATAACTGATTGATTAAATATATTAATAGAGAAAAGATGAAAATAGTAAAAGAGTTAAGGAGAAAATAAATAATAGCTTGAATAAAAAAAAAAAAAAAAGGTAAAAAATATGATAAATAATGAATTAAAAGAAATTAAAATATGTAGTAATGAAAACCTACAGAAATCTCAAAGTATATAAAAAAAACAAAGAAATAACAATAAAATAAAATTACAATATGTAGAAGTAAATTGAAAAACAAATGTACAAGAATCATAATTGTAAAAACGAAACAAAAATTAATAACATTTGATGATAATGTAATAAAAAATATAGAATGTACCAAAACAACACAAATATTAAGAAGAGTAAAAACAACAGAAAATGCAAATAATTGTATGTACACATATAATAAACACAAAGTTTAGAAAAAAAAACAACAAAATACACTTACATATAGTACAAATAAAGTTGTTAATAAAATTGTAAAACTATGAAGTACATAATGTATAACATAAATGGGAAATTTGTTAATTACTCATTTCGAAATTCTGAAATATTAATTATTAAAAGCGTTGTAACAAACGAGCCATTTTAAAAAGAAGTGAGAGACTATAAAGGTGATCTGAATCTCCAATATTCAGTTCTATAGAACTGTAGATAAAAACATATAGAGTTCTTTTAGGTGGAACAGGCAGGAACAAACAGCCTTAATCACGACAGCAGCCCACTGTTTGATATATCTCAATTCAATACCATCAAGTCGAGATTAGTTCATTTTATTTCTGTTTAGGAGACCGTCTATTCAGTAACATTAAAAGGATAATTGTAGAATGATATTGAAAAAAAAATCAGTTTTAGAATAAAAAGAAAAACGAAATTCTTTACTTCATAAATTTATTTAATTTTGAAAGTTTGAATTATAAACGTAAATTTAAAAATTTTAAAAAGTCAAAATGTAATCAATTTTGGAAGTTTTCTATTATGAGAAGATCAAGTAAATATTGTTATTGTAACGAAATGAAGAACTCAAAAAATTGTTATAAACGATAACGTTTAGAATAAATTTTGTATTTTGAAACTGGAGAAAGATTGGAAGTTGATAATTAATTTAAAAGAGTATATTAAGTAAGTGTTGACCAGATACGAACTCACAAGAAGTTGTTATCATCAGCTGCTAATGAAAAGCGATATTGTAATAATCAATTTTGATTATAAAGTTTGGAAAAGTTTTGGATTTGAATTTACTTTGAATGAGTTGACTAAAGTCTGTATACTATTGGCGAGGAGTAATAAATCATAATTGCTTGAAATAATTCTTTATTTTCTTGTGAAAGCGGTACTTTACGGTTAAGTAAAAACCAATAAATTCTAACCAAAATACGATCATTGTGCCGCTCTTGCAGCATATCGACCCATCTAGGGTCTGAGAACAATAGTTTAATCTGTGTAAACACGTTGCCATCAGCCCAGGTACTGACGAAACGAGAATCATAGCCGTAGATGTGGGTATTATACCAAGATACAAAAATAATGGTATATAATACGTAAAGTAAAATTTGTAATGTGATCTACTATACAAATAAAATAAATAACATATATAAATAATATATGACATAAATATAAAATAAAATAGTAATGCAGATATCGTCAGTACATTTTATTACAATTACAATTAATTTGCAGGGACCGATTTTTAGGCATCAAAAGTAAATTTGGCTCAATTATAAAATTATGTAGGTTGTCATAAGGAAACTTATCCAAAATGAATAGATCAAAGTAACAGGCATAAAAATGTTCATTTAAATAACAAGACATTAGTAGGTAAAATAGGTATATTTAAAAATAACTGACAATACTCACTCATGGTTACAATAAATGGTGTTTAGAGAGTAGAACACTGTTTCAGGCACATTACGCTTGGTCATTTAACTTTCTTCCTTGTCTGAAATTTCCATTTCGGAATCAGAATCGCTTGTCTTGTGTGTTTACTGATATAATAATTGGCTCCAATGTTATCTCTACTAAATTATCCAGTTGCCAACATTTGTCTTCTTCCTTAACGACATGAGAGATACACAGTTCTTCCATCTTTCAGGTGTTACTTTGTTTAATGCATTTTCCAGAAGTTTTTCACGTCGTCGAGTTTAAAAGTGGTATTGTTACGGCGACGTCACCTTTTCGCTGAGCCCAAACCAACTCTATAGGATTCAGCTTACAATGGTAAGGTGGTAAACGCAGTACTTCAATGCCCCGATTCTTTGCCATTTCGTCAATAACATGACGTATATACTTATTCTTATGAACTTTAACAATATCCAATAATTCTCTTTTCACCATGTCATCCTCAAAAGTTATATTCTTAACAGATAACCAATCTATAATTTCTGCTTTCCTCCAAGCGCTGGTAGGTAAAATTTTCGTATCTTCGTGAGTGGTAGCTGGCGTTGTCCATAACTATTATAGATCCTTGGGGTATCAAATCAGCATCTGCTCAAAATATTCTTCAAACACATTAGCATTCATGTCTTCGTGGTAGTCGCCAGTTTTCTTTGATTCGAATTCTAACAAACCACCATCTACAAAGCCATCTTCATTGCCAATATGAGTAATAATTAACCGTGTTCCTTTCCCAGAAGGCGGTCGAAATCATAATCGATAGCCCTTCTATAAAATCCTTGTCGAGCACTCGTAACGGTATTATCATGCCATGTTTTTACGGTATGTCCTGCATTGATCAGGTTTCATCCAAATAAAATATACGCCTGCCTTCACGCCTATATTTTCTTATTTCCTGAAGATAATTTCTCCTCCATGTAATAATCTCTTGTTTTCAATTAAAACGGATCTTCTATTTATCTTCTCCCAAGTAAACTTCAACTTGCGAAGTTTCCACAGTGTTCTACGACTCATTTGGGGTAGATTTTCATCCTCATTTACTGCTAGTAAAATCTTATCGATTTAGGAATCTCTTTCCGTAAGTAGAACAGTGAACCTTTCTACGGACAGAATTCCTCATTGCATCATCTAATTCCATCGGGCGCCGACCAGGAGATGGAAGTGGGTGTAGCTTACTTGTCCCCAAATTTTTCTTTCCCTCACTAGTTTATAAATGGTGGATTTTGATATTCCCGTCATTGCAGAACATAATCCTACAATATCATCGACACTTTTTGCAGGGTGTTGACATCGAACAGCGTCATGCACATTTAAAATTATAATTTTTTCATTAGCAGATAACGCACCACTTTTAACACGTTTTGCTGGTGAAAAGTTTTCCATTTCAAAATTATTTGCACTAACACACAAACCAACAAACAAGCCGAAATCTGTAATCTTTCGCAGAAATTACAACCCGTCTGCCGTAATGACTGCGCTAACGACCCCACTTTACCTGATGATAGATAATCCAACACACATTTTGACGCTAAAGAATAATTGTTTTAAAATTACTTTATTTAGCTATATCGATTCTTAATTGTAATAATAAGAAACAAACCACATAATAGTAAATAATTTTTTGAAATATTCCACAGTTTAATAAGATACAAATAGATTCATAACTTTGTAAAACTCAGTACCACGTACCTATATAAAAAAATTAAAATTTAAAATAGACAAATTGAGAAACGACACATTTGTCATTTATCGATTTTAGAGTTTAATTTTATATTCAAATACTGTGTTTTACAAAAGTTTTAGCATCTATTTATATCTTATTAAAGCAGATAGATTGCTGAATTAAATTATTTACTATAGAAAAAATAGATTCCACAAAGTAAGGATTGAAACAATAAAAGAAACCACATAATAATTCATATCAAGGGTAGATTTTACTATTATAATATATTTACCTACTAAAAATATGATTTTCCAAACGTATCAGGTACCTACGCCACTGCAATACGGGAGATTCGATAATTCTGACAGGTTTATTACTCCGCGCCAATAGTATACTGAGTATAGATAATACTGACAAATATTGTAACTAGTGTAATTCGCGGACTTTGATAATGCTTGTAATAAGTAGATTTAAGTGAAATGCGGCATTTCTTGCGACATCTCGTTGCAGATCGTTACAATTAATTGTTGGAATTTCTTTAAGTAGATTTATTTAAAATCAATTTGGATCGTTCTTTTAGGTTCATCAATGACTACGATTTAAAAATATTTTTAATTATACAAAGTGTTCCACTTTTATGGATGGTTTGTGAAATTTGACGTTTGACATAACCTATATGGAAATATATATTTTTATTTTTATTCCAAATCTACGTAAGGTATGGAGACATTATTATACCTAACCTTTGAGATATCGATTTTTAATCACTTTGTAGTCAATATGGCCCTTCAGATATTTCACGGTTATTATTTGAATAAACAAACTCAAAATTTATTCACATTTAGGATGGTAACAATCCTAGGTGTCCATGGTTTAAAAGTTGATATCGGCTATATAGGTATGAAAAAAGATGTTAAGCTTTG
This sequence comes from Abscondita cerata, assembly GCA_030710515.1. NCBI lineage: Eukaryota > Metazoa > Arthropoda > Insecta > Coleoptera > Lampyridae > Abscondita > Abscondita cerata. The sequence continues at coordinate 20,407 of JALBCR010002342.1, forward strand.
TAATGGAGAATGTTAAAAAGCTTTTGACACCTGCTTTGATTATAAAAGTGTCACTTTACATGTTAGAAGAAGAAGTGTCCGAAAGATTCCTCGATAGGTTCTGTGCTACTGTGGTGACACTGCTTGCAAATGGTAAAATAAAATTAATCCAGTTTCAACGAACTTTGATGTACTGCTGTTTGTTACGGCAAACCCTAAATAGTACGGCTGTTAGTTAGACCCACCTTGCATTTTTGAGGCAAATAAAACAACTATGCAGTCTTGTTAGGTAGACCGCAAGAAATAATTTAGAAGTGTAGCCACGATGGGGCACCTCAAGCCGTGTATAGCGCATGCCAACCCAAAACGATTTTCCCCCTAAATCCAGCTATTTCAAGCTACAAATCGATTGCACGGCATTAAACTTGATGAGAATGTTGATTATCGTTGTGGGAGTGATTAGGTGACGTGAGATAAAAAACCCCGTCATTGGGAGGGCTTCACGTGCCCTTTTAGGGTCAATTAAAGATCAAATTGTGCCTTAAAAAATATCTTTTCCAAAATATTAAGCTTAGCAAGGCAATATTGCCCCCTCGAGGAGGTCAAAGGTTATGGATGATATTTAACACTCTATGTATGATACATTATACCAAAGTAAAATTAAAAGTTAGAACCAAGGGCGAAAAGAATTTTTCTGGTTTTTTACGTATCTTCAGCCGTTTACAAGTTACAAGCAGTTTTCTACTCAAAACACACGAAATGCACCTATTTTTGTTCTAAATCGTAATGATTTTTGCAGCAAAACGTGACATGTTATATCGAATGTTTTAATGTAGAAATAAGGTTAGAAACAGCTTGGAATAAAAAGCGAAGAAGCTGACGTTTAAGTACGCAGCAGATCATTGTTATCGGTGCTGCCAACCTGAAGGTAAATATACAGGGTGCCCCAAACAAAGTGGCCTATTAGACGTTTATGGAGAACTAATCGTATTTAAATTTTGAAACTTTGTGATAATATATTATTCATACTGATCTTTAATTGTAAAATAGTTTCGCTTATATTGCACTTCCGATTGTGCCGGAAGTCGACATCAACTTCGTTATGTTAAATGGAGTGATGTGTTTTTATAATATTTTGTATTTAGCTCTAATTTAAAAAACTTTTTATTAAGGTTTGTAATATCTACTTCGTATAGTTTTTGAAATATCGTTAAATTTTTTTAAAATACTGGTTTGTAGGATATTTTTAAAAAATTCATATTTTTGAACATTATTAAGATAAAAAAAAATTTATATTTGGTTTCCTTATAACATAAGCTTAGTTTTATTCATTACTGTGTATTCAGGATGTTCACCATTGATTCTCAAAGTAAGCCAACTTTAAATAGCAACAAGTCAATTGTTTTAAATGGAACATACTAAATATTATTAAACAGGTTGATTCAGAAATTTTTTTGTGATCGATTGATATAAGCATTACCTGTACTGTACCGACAATGCTAGGAGCGCTTCGGCTACGCTCGGGCCTTCTCGCCGTCTACCGCCTACATTTCCTAAATTGTTCCTTGGGGTCTACCCAACAAGACTGCATAGTTGTTTTACTTGCCTCAAAAAATGCAAGGTACCACCCCTTTTATGCAACTAACAGCCGTACTAAATACAAATACTAAAACAATTTTGCATGTTTTAGACATCAGACAACTGAATATGTGTAGAATACTTAACAATAACCACTATCATTGCTATCACATTTAACCACACAACAGCAGTTGACAGAAAACGATGAACGTTTAAATTTTTGTGTATGGACTTTAGACAATTATTATCAAACTGTAATGTCATAAAATGACAATAACTGATTGGATTACGTATGCATGTTTTTGATTTAAAATCACTTTACTATTAATTTAAAAAAATTGTAAATTGCACAAAAACTGTAACACCTAAACATAGGACCTCCTTATACCAATCGAAAAAGGACTTCCAATATAGAGTGTTTCATTTGAAAACAAAGCTCATATTACATATTGAATGATCTAATAATTAACCTGTAAATTCTGATCACCCTGTTTATTTACTTATTCGTATGGTACATTTTCAAAATTGTATTGCGATGTAAGTGTTATGTATGGTATCCCAGAAGATCAGTATAAACCTGTAAAAGAGATGTTTAATATTCCAATCATGGAATACATTCAGCTAATATCAACTATTTAGAAGTAAGAGTATATTTGTTATAATTTGTTGTATTAGCAGAAAATGGCGTTTTTAAATCTATATATATATATGTATATATATAATTTTTGTCAAAACAATTTGTTTATATAATATATATTGTAAAAAAGTAGGAATGATATAATAACCTGCAAAATGAAATCAAACAAGGATCCCAGAATAAACTTAGGTTAGGGGAGTTGAAATAGAATTGTAGAAAAGAAAGTGAGAGCTTTAAAATGTTGTTTCCCCATATTTTACATTATTTTTTTCATCTGTTATAATTCTTCGCTTTTTTGCGCTTTTATTATTATTATGTTTTGAATCTTCTCTTTTCTTAAAGTTTTTTAATAGCTTTTTGGTTTTTTGAATCTTTTTCCATTTATTTACTTACTTATATATGTTGTGTATTTCTCAAAGTTTTGTCCTTACACAGAAAAGTGGTAACAACAAAAAAACAATTAACCAAATTTTACAGGATGGTTAAGGGCATGTGTAATTTTTCGATCGTATGTTATTATTGCCATATCAAAAAAAACATTTATTAACTTGAAATAAATGTAAATTATTATAGAATAATTAATTCCTAGAAATTTTAAGTATTAATTTAATTAAGTGAATTCAGGATTTGATTAATTTATATACCTACAGCACTAAGTTTTTGAATGTTTTATAGAGCGATGGTAAATGTGTGGAACAGAAGTGAATATCTCTAGAAATTATTAATATTAAAATGAAATTTGGAAGGCGGGTATTACAATAAATCGGGTATTTTTATTTCAATTTGGTTTTGCATGATTTGATTATCTTGTTGATAAATACGACGTGTAATGCAAATGTTCAAATCATAATTATGTGAAAATTAAAAAAAAAACCGATAGATGGCGCTAAAAAATTTAATTATTTGGATTATTTTACAACTTATTGCATTAAATATTAAAATGACATTATTCTCCTAAACACCGGCTTGATGTCACAGACGTCGTAAACATTAACTTCCTATGACAAAGACAATGTACCTATATATGCGCGGTTTACATATCAGGAGCCTAATATAGTTATTTATGTACACTCATGAAATATAGGACTGTAGAATGAATCATTACACTAAGCACGTTTTTAGAAAATAGAGTAATTTACGTTGCTTACTTAATTTTTTTCTTTAAAGAATATATTTGAAGGTATCGCTAATTAAACACCATAGCTCGATTAATTATCGAATCAAAATTTTGTTTAGGAAATGTTTACAAAATAAAATTAGAAATAATTTTGATTTAAAAAACGTCTACAAGCAATAACTTTTAAATTAAATCAAAAACTAAACATGGTTATTTGGGTTGACTGATTATTACTTATTTTTAAATAAATCTAACCTACTAATTATTGTAAGTTATTAAAAAAAATCATTAAACTCTCTATTCATAATATTTAGTTCTTACAAAATGTATATTTTATGACGTTTCATTTTTTCTGTAGTTAATATAAAAAGTGAAAATAAAAACTAAGGCAATTCTTACTTGTCACACGTATATATTTAGTTTTTGACAAGAATTTATTACATAATTATAATTAAGATACCAAGTTATAGTTTAAAATTAAATGAAAACTTTTTTTTAAATAAAAGGTATTACTATATAAATAAATATAAGAAATCAATAATGGGTGTGACCTCCATTATTATTGATACATTCTTGGAAGGCGTCTGCTCATTGTACGCTATCAAGGTATCAATATAATTAATATTAATCGTTTCCCATGCGGTATCAATGGCTGCAATTAAGTGCATTACGGTTTACTGGTATAAAATTTGGCCCTTGTTGTCTTCGGATAACAGCAAGTATTCGAGCCCAAACATTTTCGATAATGTTAAAATCTGGGCTTTTTACTGGCCAGAGGTAACAGCTCCAAGTTAATTGCTTGTATCCAGTTGCGCACAACCTGCGAAGTATAGGGTCATCATGTCCCGATAGTTAGAATTACTCGAATGTTCCAAGAAAATATGTGTAAATAGTAAATGGAATCTACTAACGTAACGTTAAGTCGTTAATTATAGTTACATAACTCTCCTTTCATAAGATATAGTTCATATTAATATGCTTAACATTGTGAAAGCTTCGTACACACCTGAACAACAAACCGAGGAACAAACAGAACAACGAACCGAACGGCAATCGGAACATTAATTTGGACGGTGCTACGTACGAATTTTAGAACAGATTCCGCAAGTCTGATTGTTCCACGAACAGTTTGCGGCGTTCCCGCAACTTGTCGGTTTTTCTCCCGCACATCAAAGAAAATGCGCGCGAATGCGTTTGTAGGTTTGGACGAATCTAAACAAAACGGCGAACAAACTTATGCGGGAGAATTAAATTATTTATTTTGTCCTCCCTTTTGTGGGTTTGTTGTGTTTTAGGTAATATTATGGAGTTGACAGAAGAAAAATGTTTTAAATTAATCAGTGTTTAAAAATGCAAGAAAAAATGATGTCCCTATTAGCATTATTTGGGCGGGAAATTTCCAAAATAAAAAAAACAGTAAATTATAATTTTTACTCTTCTTTGTGCGTAAAAATTTGGTTGGCACTATCTTCTTGTTTTCCTCAATTTTCTCTTCTCAATAATAAATATATATGAACTGAAAACTACTGAAAATAATTATGGGAACAGCACAAACGTTCCGTTTGTTGTTCCGGATTGTGGAAATCATAAAAGATCGTTTGTCGTTCTGTTTGATTTTCCGGTTCGTTGTTATGTTTGTTTGCTCGGTTTGTTGTTCAGGTGTGTACGAAGCTTTAACTTAAGCTTAACAATTTTTGGCGAACTCAAAGATTAGTTTGTGATGTAATATTAGAAACACAAAATTTATATCATATCAAATTGTATGACAACTTAAAACCAAGAACAGTGTATGTTATTGCTAAGAAATTATTAAGGAAAATAGCGCAATTGCAGTGTAAATATTTATAATTAGATATTTTCGAAAGTTTATAAGTCCTCTATTGTAATCTTAATACTTAAAAAGAAAATCCATGTCCATTAGCATTATAAAGGAAATGGCTTTTACTTTATAAATAAGTTTCAATAACAATAGAATATCTTTGCTTGTTTAATTTACTTCCTTTGAGTCATATTGCTCTAAGGGTTGTTACATTGGTCATTAGAAGTATGTAATAAATAAACAATTACCTACTGTTTAGAAAGGGTAGTGTAAACCAATAAATAAAGTAAGAAATGTAAATTCCATTTTAGTTTAAAATTTCAAGTGTTGTGAAAATGCCACCTCATCTCGGTGCTGATTTGAAAGCGCGGATTGTTTCGGAATTAGCGGCGGGCCGTAGCGTGCGTGAAATTTCACGTATGTTAGATATACCCAAAAGCACCGTAGGGCATTACCGAAGTAAAATGGAAACTTGAACACACTTTGGAAAGAGCCATCGGAAGTGGTAGACCTAAAGTATCTACACGTGCTCAAGATCTCGAGTTGTTTCATTACGTAACAGAACAACCATTTGCTACATACTCCAGGGCTATAGGAGATACACATTTTCCGGATGCCGTATAACTGCACAAAAAAAGATTGAAGAGATGGAATAAAAAGTATAATGCTGCTTGCGAAAGAAGTTCTCAGTGACGAAAATATGAGACGTCGTCTGGAATTTGCAAGGCGATATGTGAACGAACCTTTGGAATTTTGGAATCGAGTGATTTTTAGCGGAGTGATGAACGACTGACCACTAAAAGTTTTTAGAATGGAAGGGACTCGTTACAAAAATAATCACATATGTCCTAAAAACGAAGTGGTTATTTTCTGTGAATGTGTGGGGTTGGGTTAGCGCGCGGGGTCCAGGAGTTTGTTGGGCTTATCGATGGACGTCTTGATTCTGCTGCGTATTTAGATATTTTGGAAACTATTATGAAACCTTCAGTCGAAGTGTTTTATCCAGACGAAGATTATATTTTCCAACAAGTAAGTATTCTTATTTCACTATACTTTCTCCAAAAAATAGTTCGGGATCTGTTGAATTAACATTTTCATAATGTATTTTTGTTGTTAAAGGACAACGCCCCTATTCATACTTCGCGGGTTGTGCGCAATTGGATACGAGAAAATAACTTGGAGCTGTTACCCTGGCCAGCAAAAGCCCAGATTTTAACATTATCGAAAATGTTTGGGCTCGAATACTTGCTGTTATCCGAAGACAACAAGGGCCAAATTTTATACCAGTAAACCGTAATGCACTAATTGCAGCCATTGATACCGCATGGGAAACGATTAATATTAATTATATTGATACCTTGATAGCGTCAATGAGCAGACGCCTCCAAGAATGTATCAATAATAATGGAGGTCACACCCATTATTGATTTCTTATATTTATTTATATAGTAATACCTTTATTTAAAAAAAAAAAGTTTTCATTTAATTTTAAACTATAACTTGGTATCTTAATTATAATTATGTAATAAATTCTTGTCAAAAAACTAAATATATACGTTGACAATAAGAATTGCCTTAGTTTTTATTTTCACTTTTTATATTAACTACAGAAAAAATGAAACGTCATAAAATATACATTTTGTAAGGACTAAATATTATGAATAGAGAGTTTAATGATTTTTTTAATAACTTACAATAATTAGTAGGTTAGATTTATTTAAAAATAAGTAATAATCAGTCAACCCAAATAACCATGTTTAGTTTTTGATTTAATTTAAAAGTTATTGCTTGTAGACGTTTTTTAAATCAAAATTATTTCTAATTTTATTTTGTAAACATTTCCTAAACAAAATTTTGATTCGATAATTAATCGAGCTATGGTGTTTAATTAGCGATACCTTCAAATATATTCTTTAAAGAAAAAATTAAGTAAGCAACGTAAATTACCTATTTTCTAAAACGTGCTTAGTGTAATGATTCATTCTACAGTCCTTCTATAAGATAACCCCTGCTGAGACTACCTGCTGTTAGAATTGTAAATGATACCCTTAAGCCCGCTTCACAATGTGCAAACTTTTGTTTACAGAAATTGTGGTGTCCAAGTTTTAAATTTCATGAGTGTACTAAGCCAGTAAAGTGATGCTTTATCGAACGGCCTGAGATTATGAAACGAGCGAGCAAAACGAACGTTTTGTAATTTACTTTTACAACAGGGACAATAATTTGCATTTAGTATCATACCGTCATGGTTATGTTGATAAATACTTACGGCAGATAAAGTGTTTGAATTTGCTGTACAATAAAGTGCTACTTTACTGCCGCAAATCGGTATCATTGAAAATAAATGACTGAGTGCAATGTCTCATTTAATCTATATGAAACAATGCTATGTGTATAAATTATTGTTCTTCTTACAATGGTTTATAAAAAATTAGAAAATAGTAAGTGAAACTTTCTTTCAAAAATTGGGAAATACTTTTACGAAATATTTATGTGTATTTTTACCTACTACCTACTTCTAATAAGCATAAGGTACTTAAAATTCTACTCCAGTTCACAGTCGCATTGTACTGCTAGAATTTTATTCTCTCATTAACTAGACCCAAATAATTAAACATTACAATGCAAAACAAGTTTGGGGAAAACGGAACTTGATATATTAAACTGTCTTTGGTCTACATTCATATCGGGCCTTTCTAACAGTCTATACCTGTTAAAACGTTTGTAATGCTATGGTAATTTAACACTCGCTTGCTTGCACTTCCTCTCTTTATATTTGCTAATGACTTTCAAATAATGTCGGTAGACTGTAGACAGTCGTTAAAATTTATTTGTGGGATAATTAACTGTTTGGGTGCGTAAATCATGTTTATGAGAAAGAGTTATCAGCCGAGGTGTGCTTATGATTAACGCATTAAAGTAAGTTACCATAATTTAATGTATTTCTTTTTTGTGTAAGTTTCAAACTTACTGTATTTTGTAAATAAGTTTCTTTGATATCAATATCAATAAATACTTTTTATTTTCGTAGGAATAACAATAAAAATTATAGTGCGTTACAATTATTGGGCGAGTACTTGAATTACATTTTTTTTAAATTAACGAAAAAACTAACAAAATTTATAACCGTTAAAATACAAACCGTTAAAATTGGGTTACTTCTTACTTACCAAAATCATTTTGAAAGTAAATAAAAACTACCTACATAGTTTCATTCAAAAAAATTTGTTAAGAATCGTATATTTATTGCGCTTAGGTGGAAATGAATTGAAGCGTAACAATTCAAGATACATTTGAATTATTTACGACAAATTAAGATAATTATTCACAACAAAAATTTAACTAAAATTACTTATTCCAGTAGGTATAGAATCACAAACTATAATCAAATTTGTTAAAAAAACGTTTCACTTGTTTTTGTAACAATGTGAACTAAACGTAAAATACGAGTATAGGGTCATTGATAGTCGATGGTAGGTTAGACGTTAATGGAAAACGAGGCATCGGAGTAATCTGAAAATTTGGTTACTGCCATAAATAGACACGATCTACCTTTCTAACATATTTTCATTTAAATGTTAATAAACAATATAATGGCAATTCATTTTTGGTATAGAACATGACTATAAGGTACTTTATACTATTTACAATTACATGGCACAGGCGGTATTCTAGAATTTTTTTGTCAAAAATTTGATTATTATTTGCTGTATTGACTGGAGTACCCTTTTCTTGGCCTCTGCCGGCAAAAAAGTTACTAAGTGTTGGCAATATCACATTATACTCATGACACTGAAATCAGTACAATCATCATGCTGGAATACGTAAATAATATACGTTGCAGTACTCTTTTACATCTTATTTTGAAGGATTTTATAGGCCTTTTAATTTTTAAATGCAAACATGGAAAAAATAGTATATTAAAGTATAAGTTGCAGAAGGCAGCTATTCAAGCACAAATAAGTGCTTGAAAGTTCTTCTGCAACGAATACTTTATACTATTTTTTCTATTTTACATTTTATACCGAATAAAAAAAATACAAATTTTACATCTAGGGAATTTTGGTTGGTGAAATTTTTCTGTCGTCATTTTAGGCGGCTGTGAAAATATTGTTTCGGAAGACTATCAATTCTCGAGACACATCACATGTAATTGTTAATGTTTATAATAATACGTTTAACGGTAATAATTTAAATTAAGATTCTTGTTTATTCTTATTTTGTAATCAATCACATGTATATTTGTTTTCTTTTCTAATGTTTATTTTTGACTTAAATATAACCTTATTAGAATATAACCAATTGTCACTTCACATTTTAATGTTACCAACTCAAATACATTAAATTTTACTATTTTATTTACGCACGCTTATTTTATTCTAACACTGTTTTGACGTCACTACGGTGCTAGAATAGACTTATTATGAACGCAAAATAGAAAAAAACACGTAATTTAATATATGCAAAAATGACACCGTGTTGACAGTTGCCAAATGGCATTACCAACCGAAAATGTTTTGGAATAAAGTAATATTTAAAAATTTAAGTTTCAACAAATTTGAGCATTTGTCGGCCAACAAAATCGTGTGTATCACGTGGCCAGAAACTGTTTTTGCGAGTGCTCGGACTTGCAGGAGGCGTCTAACGCCTTGGCCTGCAAACCATTCTCGTACTCTCAAAAGGTCAGTTTCTGATGTAGTGATACAAATAACTATTTTTATTTGTTGTGCATTAAATCCTCTAATGTCTTACTTTGTCTTTTTTTTGCAGCTGTAAAGATTTGCATTGAACATTTGCAAACATTGACAGAAATTAGCTTTTTCTTAGATACCTTGAATTCTAACCTTAACTTTGTATCAGCAGATTACAATGTTAAAAAAATTACTAAATGCCAAAGAAAATTCCAAGGCCTACACAGTCCAATTTTTTATTTCAACACCCGTTAAGTAATTTACCAATCTGTTCAAGTTTGTGTTGTAACACAGAATTACATTCCAGATCCTTGCGCTTAAATCTAACACATTGTTGGTTGTTTCTTCTTCTTCTCTATTTGGTTATGTACTTTGATTGCAATAATACACTTTTGGAAACCATTAAGAAGATGAGATTTGTCGAGAAAAATGCCGAATTTTTAGTTTTTCTCTAAAGCGGAAAATATTTGCGTAGAAAACAATATAGACTTACCATCTGAAAGTCTAAAAAGAAAAAGAAAAATTCCGAAAAATTCGAAAAATTTATTCTCAGTCATAATGTTGAAGAAATTCTGCCAAAAAATAAAGATGACTTTAGAATACATCTATTTTTTCTTTTACTTTTACTACATTAGGTGAGTGACTAAATTATTTGCTAATTATTTATACTGAAATGTTATAAAATTATCGGCCCATCTAAAATTTTGTGTGCCACCCAATGGCTCACCCAAAAGTTAGATGCTAGTTCTGCCACACTGTTTGGTTCTTGCTTTTACTAGACGGTGATCACTTCAACCATTGAATCCATTAATTACTTACAGCGCAATGTTTTTGTTTATCATAAGAATATAACCGTATTCGCTCTTTGTTACAGCATTTCGGTGCTTCCTGTTCACTTTCTGTGTGGAGATTTTTTATTTTAGTGCAAAACATCCTATTTTTAGTTATAAGTTGGCTTCTTTTTTACTAGAAAACGTTTTGCGTAATAATACTAAATTTAACCAAACATATTAAAAATATTTGAAAAAATATTTAATAATATTTCAAACACGTACGAGGGTTCAAATCCCAGTCCGATATTTTTTTAGTTGTATTCTTATTTTAAAAGAACGGCGTTTAATTTCTAGCGGTAAAAGGCATACGTTTTATTTTTTTACTTGAACTGGCAATGGATTTATTAGAATATCTTATCTTACCTTATCTTGCCATGATGATGAGTGGATTGGGGTGGAGTTTGGTTTTTCGTGATATGGGTGACGGTGCGGTGGGGAGTTGTGCCAGGATAGTGGGTGAATTGGCGCCGTGATGTGGGTCGTCGTTTCGGATGTACCAAGAAGCGTTAAAGGTAAGACGGAGGGCTTTTATTTTGGATAGTTTTAAGTTTTCAGATGTGGGTGTCGGCGGCGTGACTCCAGACGGGAGACGCATAAAGCATGATGGGATTGTATAATAGATTTGTAGAGGAGAAGTTTGTTTTTCGGTGATAGGGAACTTTTACGGAATAATAGTGGAGCTAGCAACTTTAAGGAGCCACGGCCTTTGTTAGAGGCCGATTGGATGTGGGATTACAAAGGTGAGGCGGTTATCTAGGATAACGCCAAGGTATTTAGTGGATGTAGTCCATGGAATGGGAGTATCGAGGGATGGTTAGTTGGCCATCGGGTCGGTGTTTGAGTTTGCGGGGAAAAGATTATTGCAGCACTCTTTTCCGCGTTAACGGAAATTAGCCAGTCAGTGAACCGTGGTTCTAGGGCGTCGAGTGCCCGGATTGTAGGTATTGGGTTAGGTGTTTGGATTGCCAGGATCGTGGTAGGATGGCGGTGTCATCGGCGTGAGGGCTAGTTCAGTATGTGGGGTTTTGGAATGTCGTGGGTGTAGATATTAAATAATGTAGGTGAAAAGACGGAGCCTTGCGGGACTCCGGCGGTGAGGCCAGCGGACTGAGGATTTGACGTTTGTTAGCTGAGATTGGGTACGGCGATGCGACGGGAATGAGTGAATTATACGGATTAATCTTGGTGGATGTTGGAACGGATAAGTTTGTAGACAAGGCCAGCGTGCCAGACACGGTCAAAAGCCTAGCAGGGCGTCGGAATACTGCTCCAGCGACCTGGTTGTGGGCCATGGAATGATAGCAGTATTCGGTTACGCGTAAGGGTTGTTGGGTTGTGGAGTGGTTTGGTCTGAAACCAAATTGTTCGTCGGTAGGATTTTTAATCGGGAGATGTCAGGTTAAACGTGTAAGATAATTCTTTCAGCGATTTTTAGAAAGTGTACGGTAAAAAAGTAAACTGATCGGGCGGTGGTTTTGCGGCGAAATTTAGGGTCTTTAAAGGTTTCGGGATTACTATGACGTCGGCTATCTTCCAGTCAGCGGGGAAGTAGCCTACTCTTAATATGGAATTAATGAAACCGGTAAGGAATTCTAAGGTTTGCGTGGGAGATGTTGGATCATGAAGTTTGTGATTTGATCAGGACCGGGAGCTTTTCCGTTTGCGAAGGAACGTAAAGATTTGGTAGATTTTGGTAGGAGATGTAGGCGTGATTGGATCGTCGTCAAAGCTAGTTTAGTAGGAATCAGGATACCTCTGGATTCGATGAGGAAACGCGTGATTGAGGTTGGCGTTTGGTAATTTGGGCTGCATTGAGTTCTAGGTTGTCGGCCTGGGATTCGGCCTTTTCTTCCGGGAGAGAAGACGAGGCCGCCGTTGGAGTGGATCGGGTGGTCTGGAGATTGGTTGGCGTTGCGGATAATTTTTGCATACGCCATGGGAGTGGTTGTCTTGGTTTAAGGATTTAGTTTGGCGGTCCAGGATTCCGTTGCGGAAAGTTTGAATTTCGGTGCGGACGGAGTTGCAATCGGTTAGGATTTGTTTGTCGTGAAGGCTTAGGGTGCGTAGGTAGGTGCGTTTGGCACGCGATTTTTAAGTTGGGTAAGGGTTTTAGGGAGGCGGTAAAGTGGTGGGTCTAGGGTGGTGGTCGTGGTGGTAGATTGTTGGTGTGAATTTAGGATACAATTTTGGAGAGAGGTGGTGGCTAGGTGTCGTGGGGTTTTTATGACAGGAATGGGATTGATTTGGTCTGTTAGGAGCTGGGTAAATTTGGTCCAGTCGGTGATTTGGCGGGTTTCTAAAAGTGGGTCGTGGGATATGGGTCCAGGTGCAGGATAACTGGTTATGATCGGAACTAAGTTCGGAAAAAGAGCGTAAATTGTTGGAATTAAAGGAATGTCTTGGGTAATTGCAATGTCTAGGATGTCGGGACGGAAGTTGATTGGGATAAATGTTGGTTCATTAGAGGAGAGTGCGGATAGTTGCGGATGTGCATCTAGGTATGCGGATAGGATTTGTCTGTTGGGATTGTGGATGAGGCTATTCCAGGACGGGTGTTTGTAGTTGAAATCGCTTGCGGCGATGGTGGGGTTGTGATCAGGAAAGAGTTTGTCTAGGTCATTGTTGGTTAAAGGAAACTTGGGTGGTTTATAGGATGCAATCATCTTGATCATACCGGAGGTCGTCTCTACGATGATGGAGGTGGTTTCAATATGATCCAGGGAAGGGTTGGGAGCGAGATGAGCTTAAGGGATCGTTTGGCGTAGATTGCCGGTGCCCGCCTCACTTTGCGTCGCGGTCGTTGGAAAATGTTGTAATTACGGTACATTTTGAGCTTTGTGACATGGGTTAAGGTGGGTTCAGAGGAGAATGAGATCGACGTTTGTGATCTCTAAGAAATTCTTCAAGTTCGGTGGTTTTGTAACGAAGACCGTTACAATTCCAAAAGGATACGATGTGGGAAGGGATGGTAGTTGTACTACCATGTTGGTTTTTAAGAGTTAAGGAAAGTCATTGTGGGTGTTTCTCGGAAGGATTTGGTGGCTTCTTCTGTCGGATTTGGTGGCTGAAGGATGAAAGCATGTTTCCTAGGATTTCGGCAATACGGTGAGGTGGGACGTGGGTTGTTTGGGGTTTGGTTGTTGGTGGTGCGAGTTGTTGCGGTTTGGTGGTGGACGGTGCGGGTTTTGGGGATAAAGCGAGGAATAGAGGTAGCGGGGTTAACGTTGAGTGCGGACCAGGCAGGGGTTTTGGGGACCTGGTCTGTTGGGATTTAACGGAGCTGGGCATTCGCTGTAATATCATATGTGGTCCTCGACAGATTAGCGCATTTAGCGGGTTGGTCTCGGTTTGGTTCATTGAGATGGATGGGTTCCGCTGCATTTAACACAGCGGAAAGAAGCGGTGCATTTACTTTGGGAATGACCGTGGAGTTGGCATCTGTAACATTGGTGGGATTTACGTTCGGATTGTAGGGGTTCAAATCGGATGGCTACTCTGCAGCAGTGGGTAAGGTTGTCTAGTTCGGCTTTGATCTGGTCGGTAGGGATGGTTTCGGGAATTCCTCGAACAACTTTTGAGAAAGGGTTTCGCTAGGAAGGAATAGGTGTGTTTAGGTAACTGGTATTTGTACATGAGGAAATCATGGCGCGGTAGTCGGTGTAATTTTTAATGCCTTCCGGGACGGTGACGACTTAGTAAAACGGATTTTCGGTCAGAGAGGAAGCGATGGTTGACCACTTGGATTTGTCTGAAGGACAATGGCCGGGATGCGTTAGTTTGAGAGGGACTTGTATTAGGTTTGAGGTGGTTTGGGTATGGTCGTTGTTACTAGAGGCTTGGGAAGTTTGTGATGGTGGATTTTTAGGTGAGTTATCGTTACTAGAAACCTGGAGTTTAGAGGTGGTGGTTTAGGGTAGGGTTATCGTTACTAGAAACTTGAGGAGTAATTGGTTTACATTAGGGATGTTTGCTACTTAAAAGATTTGGAAAGGGGGTTAGGGTGGTCGTCATCGGATTCTTTATTAAATTGTGGCAGCATCCCAACGTCCATGCGGGTGGCAATCTTCGGCTTCTTTCCACGGGTCCTTTTCTTCTTTCTCGCCGGTTGAAATTCCTCGTTTGTTGGTTTCGTTGGTTGTTGTCATCGGTTGCGGCTTCAGCAGTACCTGCGGGCGGATTATTAGGTTTATCGTCATTTAGAATTCTTTGTAAAACTTCTGCAACTCTTCGATTGCAGAGGCGAAGTTCGTTGGCGTCGTAGGCAGCAAACGTTAAACAATAAATCCGCCGAAGGGACATTATTGTCGGTGGAGAGAGTTGTTTTATAAAAACAATTCTAGTTCGATCTCGCTAGTAGGCTAGGGTAGGTGTTCACTCTGCGGAGTGCAAGACTGAATTCGTTTAGAATATTAGATTATGAAACATTTAGTTTAATAGAATTTAGGATCGTACAATCTTTTGCGCATGCGCATACGTCATTACGCATGCACGCCGGAGTAACTCATGTAATTTTAGCGTTTGATTTTACGATATCCAAAAACTCTCTAATTGAATATTATTAATAACCGACATTGCCAGTTGAAGTAAAGAAAATAAAACTTTAATTATGCTTCTTTATCAATAGAAATTAAACGCTGATCTTTAAAAATAATAATACAACTCAAAAGAAATCGGACTGGTATTTTAATAGTACATTAAAAATTAGTGGCTTATGGGGAATTTCATTATACTATTTTTTCTATTTTACCCCATTTTCCAGCGGTTTAGAAAATAAGAATTTTTCAATATTGCAGTAATCAATGTACTCTGTGAATCTAGTATTCTTTACTTTTACAAAAACAAAGAAAACTTACACAAATTTAATTTTATTGATTCATTTGTCATTTAAATTTCAATTATTTGAATTTAAAGATTAAATAATACCGTTTGTTTTTTGTTCTGGTATTGTATAATAATTTTGGATCTAAATATTTTGTTACAAAACACACGTAAATAGAAGTATAGGTTATGAAATTAAATTTTCGTTTATGCGCATATTTCACTTTGTATACGGCAGAAAGGTACTGTCTCGTGTCTACTATTCAAATATTTGAGTATTTTTAATAATAAGTCTTCATGATTTATAAACAAATTAATTAGATAATTAAAGTTTATCATGAATCTATACTATTAATATGTATGTTATCTGCCACTTTAATTTAATATAATTGGTACCAACCTAAAAAACAAAAAGCAGTAAAAAAAAGTGTTCCATGAAAAAAAAAACATCCAATAAAGCACTCAAATGACGTCATCAGAGCATCGAAATGTCGACATTAAATGGGTAAAAAAGAAAAAAATATTTTGATATGTTTGGTTAAATTTTAGAAATTATGCATAAGGAAATTTCTCTAGTACCTACACATAGTAAAGTGTTTTGATAGTGAGTTGGTGACATATAAATCGGACTTTAAAATTCCTCATGTTAAGAAGAATGCTTCAGATTTTCCGGGACACACGGTATATGTTAATCGTTTAGCAAAGGTTCTATTGAGTGTACCACAAGAGTTCTCGGGTAGCCCGATACATTGGTGCGATATTTCTTCTAATGGCGTCTTTATCTTTCAAATGTGTTAGCAAGAAAATTTTAAATTTAGAAAAGGGTGACCTCTACAACATGAAAAGTGGGCTTGGACACCGCCTCTCTCGGAACTAGAATGATTGAAATGTTAGGAGTTACATGACCCCTGAAGCAGATGTATGACTTCTATTGGGATTATAGTCATGCTACCCATGTTCATAAAATACGAGATATTGTTTTCCGTTATTAATTGACACTCATTTCTACAACAATTAAGTAGAATTTGAGTGAATGCTCACATTCCAAAACGGTAGACAGTAAGCATTTTTTTTAAACAAAGAAGAATGTGACAAATTTGTAGTTTGAAACTATCTTCCACAATCAATTCTCTAATATATTCAAATCACTAGCATAGGTAAATCTTTCTTCGAGAAGGAAGGAAGTTCTACTGTAAAAAATGTTACCGCTGTTGTAGTTAAGCGCGCCAAACATGTCTAATGAAATTTCGCTATGCCATGATGTGACTTAAGTATAAAATCTCGAAAAATGATAATTATTTTAATCACCCAGTTTAAAGTTCATTAATTCTTTTTTTATCTATGTATTTTATTTTCTAATAAAAATACATGCAAAAGATTTACAGAACATGTTTGGACAAACGTACAACAATAAAATTAATTGACCGTCTAATTAAAACATTTATTAATTAACATAAGTCAATTTATATAACACGGAAGTGGATTCTAAAGATCGACCGATTATTATCAAAATTTAAATTAAATGAGGCAATGATGAGAATTTACACATTTTTTTATAAAACAACATATGCATGTTGATTATTATATTCGTTTTTAATCTTTTAATTAACCGTAACGTGTAATTGTAATTATTTAGTCAAACACTAATTCTTTATTAATTTAAAAAACGTATTAAAAATTATCTAATTTGTTTTTTCTTTAAATTTTATCGTATGTTGATGAGGTAATTAAATTGTTTCTTGTTGGTAGTTGTTAGCAAATAACGGTAATTTTAAAAGTTGACTTTCTGCTTAACAAAATTGTTTGTTAATAAGACATTCATATTCAAAATGTAGTACCTTCACTTTGTTCTCCTTTGCGATATCGAGTGCAATCATGTTATTCCAAAATGATTAATTAAAACCCAGTTTTATTAATAAATAATAAATCGAATTAAATGCAATGTAACGAATAGTGTTGCTAATGCATTTTTGTTGTAAAAAAGTAACAGTTTTAGAAAGAATTTATTATGGCCGAACCCAGCTAAAAATGTTGACAACCGAAGATATATGACTTTGTAAAACTCTTAAGTGAATATTAATAATAGTTTTTGCATCAAGTTAATGTTATAATCGTATCTAAATTGAAAAATTAAAACTATGTTTTAAATTTTGATTACGCTTAATCATTCGTACCTTATAATTTTAGTAACTTAAACTCCTTAACAAATTGAAGTAATTTTATGTTCACTTACGGACATTTTATTTTGATTATAAAAATGACTTTCCTTTCCTGTTACCCAATTTATTCTTTATTATAAGTCAATAAAGATTTATTTGCGTAGTTTAATTGTTTATTGACAAATTAATATAATTATAGAATTGGTTGGAGTTAGCAGCAGTTTAAAAAAAACCTATTGCTATTATACACATAATCTACAGGATATACTTCTTTCAAGATACACATAAACAATTAATTTTAGTTTTAAAAGTATTAAATGTTTAAAATATTTGCAATAAACCGTACCCAAAATACCAAGTCACGTTATAAGAATTTTGGATAATTTATTGCGATGATTAATTTTTGTACGGCATTATTGATAAACAGATCGAAAAGACAAAAAGATGTAAATTAAACCTTCATGTAGAGGAATTGGTCCAAATATTTGTTCTCCAACCGACCCTGTAAAATTATAATGCAATGAATTTGTTAGATTTAAGAATACTTACCAAAATGGGAGACCTTGCCGATGAATGAAATTTGGTAAAATTGTCATTTAGAGGAAGCTGATATTATCTGTTGATAGGAATTAACATGTAGTTGCTAGTGACGAGGTAAAAAATCGCATTCAGGCGTTTGAAAATCCATGCCAGTTAAAATAGGTCCATGATCGCAAGGATGTTTTGATGACCTGAAATTGTATAACAATAAAATAGTTGAGCTTGCACAAAACATGTAGATTAGGTGTGTTATGGACAAAGGAAGCTGTAAATAAGCCTAAAAATTTGGATTTGAGTGCGCCGATTTAAAAACACTAAAAATTAATTACAACTTAACATAAAATTTTGGGTTAAGGAAAATTAAGTGTGGAGTTATGTGACATTATTATGTGTAAGTGCAGCATATCATTATTATCTGAAGAGGAAAAAAGCGTGCCTTAGGCCGGATTTTGATAAGAGAGGAAGATGAAAATAAAATTATTATTAGTTGCAGAAAAACCCCGATAGAGGCGAGAGTGAATTTCAAAAAAACGCGCAAATTGATAAAATATTCAAATAGGCCATACCTAAGTTATAACTTATATATACCACTAGGGATGCGCGGAAACTGAAGTTTGCGTACGATAAAACTAAGTAAAGATGGGGGCGCACCGCGGTTTAAAAAAACACCGGGAATATTTTAGTTAAGGATTTATCATTTATTTTATTGTCGACTTCAGCACGAGTGGAGAACAAATGAAACTTTGTAATCTACAATTCATTGCGTTATATTTGAATTTCATAAATAATAAATAAATAAATAAATATTGAAGGTCAAAGAATTTAGACTAAATTTTAAAATATGTACTTATTGCAAATAAACAATTTAGCATCTTTACATCACCACATCTTTTATAATTCCAAGATGTAACGATTTCAAAATCAAAATTGTAACACTTTGTAGATGAATTACAGTTAGGTATATAATCCAGATCCCAACAATTATTTTCAAATGTAGCATTAGAACCTAAAAGTTGGTTTGATTGATTAGTATAAAAAGTATGACTGAAATAACTAAATTAGAAACACAATATTTCAAAAAGAGTTCCAGTATCACTCCTCTCTACCAGAAAAAACCTTTTTAACCGATACAAAAATTGCAAAAATATAATTTCCAACCAAAATAGTTGTAGCGGCGAGCAATAAGTATTTTCCGCATAAATCTCGAATTCCGACATGTCAAGTAGTGACGTTATTAAACCATTGTCTAACTTCTCTACGTGTTTTCTGCACCAAGTAGTGCTTTAGAACCTGAACTTCTAAGAAGAAAAAAATTAAAACTAAAAACTCAATTTTAAAAAAAAAATGTCTTAATTTACCCACAACCCCTAAGATAAGATTCTTACGACACAAAAAATCACAAAATCCCAGTTGGTCATGAACAGTACGTCTTCTTTTAAATTAGTTGGGGTATCCATATGTTGGGGATTGAGATATAGACTGGTTGTGTTTAACGCACTTTACCCAAAGTCGCTTTCTGGATCGAGCCAGCATGTGTGCCTATATTTATAACTTTATACGTTATTCTTGAAGTAACCTACAACTACACAGTGTTCGCAATGTTTTGTAAAATTTTTATAAAAATCAGTATAAAAAACAGCTTCTAGGTCGAAAAAATCAAGAGATACTTTTGGAAAAATTTTAAGAAATCTCCGGATAAACTGGAACCATCAAAATTCAAAATACGTTAAAAATTGTCTTTTTCTTTTGTTAGAAATATGCAACATTTGTTATTGCGTTTTCTTATCATTACAAGTTTAAACTGAGAAATACATGCTACAAATTTTTACCTCAGCGACGAACTCGAGTACAGTGTAATTTTTCATGACGAAAGTGGTTTAGTTGCAGAGACGACAGCTGAGGCAAATAAAACACTTGAGTCATGAAAAGAACTTTAATGCCAAAGCGACATATTATATTTTTTCCGAAATCCAAAGAATTTGAACAAAATCTGAGAATTTTATAACGTTCTTTAAGTAGCAAATGTAAGCAGCTGTTTTCTTTATTACGTCAAATGTTTTTCACCGCTCATGCGCGATTCTAAAATTTACATACATTTTACACATCTCTACCGGCGAAAATGTTAACTTAAAAATCGTCGGTATAATGAATGACTTTAGTGCCGATTTTATTTACTTTACTGCCAAATTTTTGTACTTTAGTGACGATTTTGGAAAAAATTATTGTGTTCTTTGTTTCATGTAGTTGGTTTTTTATTCACTACATTAATCAGTAGGTACACTAAATTAGTTTGATTAAACTTTTCTATTTGTAATCTACAATGAGTTTTGGGAGTGAATCAATAAATTATTTCGTTTCTGCACGAAATAGATAATATGACAATGTACGCTTGGTATACCAATTTTCTAAGCAATGCAAATTCTACGCCTAGCTTTCAAGAAAACGTATTCTCTGATCTACCCCTTCGGTACAAGAAATTGTTTACAAATGTATCACGTTTTTTTTATATCTTTTCAATAACACATTGAACTGAGATTACAATAATATATAGAATTATTTTTGTTTTGCCATTCCTTAAACGAAATTCACTAAATCAGCGTCAAAACATATTTTGTTAAGTAAACACAATATGTGTAACTAAACACGTTACCACGAAGCATCATTTATGAGTTGCTAACGAATCAAAAATGAAATCTTTTGTTCTTAAAAAATAAATGCTTTTTAGTTATTACTTTGAGGATAGCTCCCAATTGTTGCAAACCAACTGCATTACTGTTCAAGTTCTGATCCCACTTCTGAAACTGTGAAACTGTTTTTTTGAAATTAATTATTTGTTTATGGTTCTTAAAGGGCAACTTTTTAATGATCAGGATGTAATGGAAGAATAAACAGTGAAGGTGGCTTGGTCACCTATTTGTAGACACAACTGGGTAACTTTTAAATTAATCATACATAGTTTCCGTCTGGACTAAAGGGATGGGAATCTTTTCAGGAGTACATGGAACAAGAACACAAGATTACCGCCTACTGTTACTTAGAAATACATCTTTGGTGGACTTACCCCTGCCCATAAACTTCTTCATCATCTACCTAATTGCCTAATTTATTAAACTAATATCTTTCTAAATCTTTGACCTACCCTTACCTAATTCCTGCTACCGAAACATCTTAAAAACTATAAACTTATAATTACTCTACTAATCCATGATCATGGTAACCAGCACATCCGGCCATGGCCTGCAAGCGCTTCTATAACTGAGACCCAGCGCATCCGGCATGTATCCTGCAAACTCATCTCAATAATTCACATCTGTCGTTTAGCCTGCAGGTGCTTCAATTAACTGATACTAAGAGCATCCGGCATACAGCCTGCGAGAGATCATTTTGTATTACACAAGACCCTCAAAACCATTTCACTGTCTAATCTTTAATTTATATATAACACATATATTTATTTTGACACTTCTATATTAATTATTTATAACCCTGATTTTTAATTATTTTTATTTTCCAACTTAACGTTTTATTTAATATACCAAAATGTAGCATATGAAACTGAAAAATTTACCACTTTATTCATTTTATCTAATTGTCAATAAGTTGTTAATTTTAAAGTTATCTCAATATGCATTTAAGGGATATTCCGTATCAATATTTTTAGATAAAAATCATTGATTGCCATTTTGTACATTTTGAGATAATTTGAATGTGTTTCTTAAACAAAAAAAGAATAGTTGAAATTATAGTTAAACTAGTGTCTTAACGTTCGTGTTAGCTTCTTTTAGAAGTCCGTCCATTTTCGATATTGAATCTAGACTTTGCAGCTTGTGTTTATACTAGTTTGAGTGGGCGGGCAAAACAGCAAAAGCAAAGAACATGCGTGTTTCATTCCTCTCAAAGAGATGAGAAACAGACACACTTGCTTGTCCTCTCCTTGAGAGGCGGGCTGCTGCTCTAACATTTGATAGCAACTTCAGCTGAAAGGGATGCACATTATATGTACGCATGCACATACGTAATGTGCATGCATTCATATACACCGGAAGTGTGCATGAAGGATGGAAAAATTTAAGGAGTGGATAAGGAATAATGCTAAAAAACCCAGCATTCAACCTGTCGGCCAAAAGCGGACCTTTGTACGGTAGCGTTTTGGTATTCACGGAAAACAATACTGGAAAAATCTACAATTGTATGATTTTTCTCTAAAAACAGCATACAAATAAAGGCAACAACAAATAGCAGTAGATTATAAAACAATAAAACAATTTTGTTTCAAATATACGAGGATATACTGAAAAATTCTTAGCCTACTATAGAACCAAACAAAATTTCAATGTCAAAATATTTTATTACTCAACATATTCTCCTCTTAATTGGATACATTTATTACAGCGAGCCTGCAACGTCTCTAGATCTTAAAAAAAAAATGTTTTTTCTTACTCTGCAAACCAGACCTCCACAGCTTCTATTACCTCCTTGTTGGAAGAAAATGTACGACCTTTTAAACTTTTTTCAGTTGAGGAAAGAGGTGATAGTCGGACGAAGCCAAATCGGGTGAATAAGGGGGGTGTTCTAGTAATTCAAACCCTAAATCACGAATTTTTTGCATGGCAACATGAGATTTGTGTGCAGGGGCGTTGTTCTGCAAAAACAAAACACCTTTGGATAGCTTTCGCGTCTTTTCTCTTTAATATTTTCCCGTAGAGTGGTCAGTAATGTCGAATAGTAATCTCCAGTTATTGTTCTACCCTTATCCAAAAAAATCAATCATGATTACTCCATGGCAATCCCAAAAAAATGAAGCAAAAACTTTTTCAGCAGATTTTTGGACACGAAACTTCTTAGGTCTTGGAGAACCAGAGTTTGGTCAACATTCAAACATTTGGGGATTTTGCAGCAATTTTTTTCATGTCCAAATTGACGTGAACCATATGATGAACGCGTTCGTATAAAATATTCAGTGCTTCAGATATCCGTTTTAGCCCAATTCGACGGTTTGATAAAATCATGTCATGAACTGCATCGATATTTTCGGGGACTGACACAGAAACTGGCCTTCCCGATCGGTCATCATCTTCAATGGAAAATTTAACTCTTTTGAAGCTTGCATTCCAATTTTGACGTTCGCATACAAAGGACATTGATCACCAAGGGTATTAAGCATATCTTCGTAAATCTACTTACCTCTTAACCCTTTTAAATACAGGTACTTGATGATGGCTCGATACTCCAATTTTTCGATTTTCACAATTTCGGTGGACATCTTTTTCATTTAATTTATTGCGTGACTCTGGTTTACTTTTGAGGTCAAACTTTACACTGACACTTCTAATAAGTTATTGTTCGTTGCTATGGTAACGCAATATTTTGTTTATGCAAGGAACTGGTCTAGGCTAACTAGATATCAATACATCCTCGTAGATCTACAAGTTGTGGAACCTATTCAACTAAAAATAGTATTATTTGAAACAATTAGATTTAATTAAATTATAGCCCGTAATAGAACATATTCATGTAATCTTGTAACGAATATTTTCTACAAAATATTTATACATTTTACTACAATGTTGTGAACTATTTTACTAAAAATGTGTAGTAAATACTTCAATTCAATCTGTTTCAAAATTGTAGTACAATACATAATATTAGTTATTATTTTTCAGTACACTATTGTAAAAGCTATTGATTCAGTATGTAGTACATACTACAATGTAAGGAAATAGAATCTGTTTCAAGATTGTAGTAATAACACAATCAGCGTTTAGTATTTTTATTGTTTCAAAAATTCTTTACACTCAAATGCTACAACCATCTCTAACTTATAGTATAAGGATCCATGAATTTTGCACCAGCCTATTATCTGTAAAACCGTTTTCAAAATTAAAAAATACTGCATTTTTTCTTTGGTCTGCTTGCTCTGCTGATTTAAAAATTTTCTTTTGTTACCAATGATAGGTATTAGTTCAGTTAACGTGAAAAATGTAGGTTCATTAAATCTTTGATCTGAAATGGACATTCAATTTTTGAAAGAAAAATTAATTTCAATTTATATACTAAATGAATGGCATCAAGTGCATAAATTATAATTGAAACAAACAAATTAAAATCAAAAAATAAGAAACATTGGTGTGTTACATTAGAAATTCATTACAACAATTAACTACTTACCTCGGAAGATGTAACGGTATTTAGATCCGAATCTAGACGACTATTATAGTTTACCAACGGGCCGCGAAAACCTAATCCAATTATAGTCAAAGTTTGATTGCTAATGAAATTGAAACGTGGAGTTTGTTCAGTGCAATTTTTATCTTCAACTAGTTATAAATTTATAATTTTCTTCATAATGTTTTGGGTACCTATTTTAAATTTTTTCCGGGTTTTGTGAATTTTGTTACAATCAATTTTCAAAAGTCTTTGTAAGGTGTTGTTTTAAACATATATTTCTTATCAAACGCGAAAAATACGTTATTTATGATTTCAAAGAAAAATCGTTATAGAAATTGTATAATTTTAGGTTACTGTGAAGTATAATCTGCAAATTTAAATATTTTACCGTTTCATGCGAATAATCATTTTGTTATTTTAGAAAACCTGAGTTTTTTTTAAATAATACTGCGTAATAATAAAGAAAAATGGTGGAAATTTTTTGTTTCGTGCAGTTTTTTGAACAAATTATTTTTTAGATTTTCACAAATGAAAGATATTTTACTTATTTTGTTTTTACCAGTACCAAAACTAGCGTTTACCGCAGAACTCCACATCGCCCTGTTAAGCAAAAATAATATTGCGTTTTAGAAAAAAATGGTTCAAACAAAAGCTATAGACAATATAATATCCAACAACTTTTTTCCTCAACTTTTATTGTAAAATTGATATTGGTGGAGATATTGTGATAATAATTAGTGTCACGTGATTGTTATATCTCAATAATCAGTTATCGGACCAAAAAATAATTTAAACAAAAGTTGTGTATAATTAAATTATTATAAAATTTTATTTGAAACAAAAATGTGTAAAATGAACAGTTTTCTAAATATTTTAAAAATTCAAAAATCTGTGTTAGTTAACGGCCCTTTTGGCTAAATAGATTATGCTCAAAATGTAATCATATCTTCGGAATTACAAATAGGGTCTATGTACAAAGTTTCATAAATTCAATTTTTTTTGCTTCATTATAATATCGGTACTAACTCTAATTTGTCAAAAAAAGTGAAAAAAGGGATGTTAAAATTTTCAGTTTGGAATTTCATAAGATGCGGAGTAAAATATAACATGCATTAATAATGTGAAATTCAGGTCTAAGCTCTTGCAGTGTATGAAACTTTAGATGACTCTTCTCGTGGGAAAGAAAGGAGACTCATAACAAGTTCCTTTACCGCTGCATAACTGCTAATGTATCAATTGATACTTGTGGTCGATTATTCGTCTTGAAACATCGCCCGAATCAAATTCTTAAATTCCAGATAAATTATACTTATTTTCAAATTTAAGTATAAGACTTTCGCCTCCCAGTAAGACTACGGCTATGCTTGCGTTTTTGTTGTTGCTATTAAGTCGGGTGCAACTATGTAACAAGATTAAAGTTATAGAGAGGTTGATTACACATGCGACCTGTAATGCAACTAAATCTTTCGATCAGTGGTCAATATGCCATTAAGTGAGGAGGGTGTCCAGAAACTCTTCTGCCAAACGAAAACTACATGTATTAGAGGATATCTTATGTCAATTTAACTCAAATTACCTTAATCCTAAAATTCTTTCTAAGTGAGCTACAGCTCTTTGAAGAAGGAATCGTTGTATGAGTTTTCTTTAAATCATTCAAAAATGCCGTTACTTAAAAATCGCCATTTACTGTTATTAATTTTTTTTACATCTACCACAAGCATATCAGTAGAAGGAGACCAACGGGTATTTTATCTGACACCAAATTTGAGAAATTCAAGATAATTTTCATAGAAAATGTCTTCTTCTTTGAAACCGATATCATGAACCGTTTTCGAAAAAAATAAATTTAAACTTTCTATATTTCTAACATAACATCATGTTGTATTATACAATTGTATCTGTAATATCAAGTTAACTTTGAAAAATCAACAAAATTTACAGATCTATACACATAAAATCGTGGCCCGGTTTGTTTGTCTGTCTGTCCGTCTTCTCCTCCGAAACGGCTCAACCGATTTCGGAGATCGATACGTCAAATTGTTCAGCAGGTCCAGGCGCTGATCTTAGGCGGGGTCACAAGTTGAACTGACCTTTGACCTGACCTGGAGTAGTGACCTCACGTCTTTAATTTCAAGTTTGTCTAGATTAGGCTCATTTTCAAATGGGTTTGGTTACTAGTACTGATAATAAAAGTCGTAAGTATTAAATTGTTTATATTGTTTTGGAAATTTTAAAATAATTTTATTTCGCGAGGGAATAAAACAACAATTAACATTAAAATAAAAACAAAAATAAAGATAATTAACAACATAAATAAGATAATTAATTTTACAACAGATGCTTTACATGACGACCATTTGTCTCAATATTCATTCTTTTCTCTAATGACAACCTAATTTTAACGGCATTTTTGAATGATTTAAAGAAAACTCATATAACGATGTCTTCTTCAAAGTGTTATAGCTGACTTAGGTAGTATTTTCGGATTGAGGTAATTTGAGTTAAATAGATACAAAATAACCTGTAGTACTTGTAGTTTCCGTCTGGCAGAAGAGTTTCTGGACACCCTGTACACAGACAAGAAGGTACTTTGTACATCTCCTTACCGCCCAAAGATTTACTCTTGGTCCGTTTTATATCTTATTTCACCCAATGGAACATTATTAATTTTTTCTTCTGTCTTAGAATGAAAACATTTTCTTTTGGTGAACTTTGCTTCTACCTTGGTCGTTTTTATTCCCAGTTTCAAGTTCATCTAAGTATGACAAAGAAACTTTTAAGCTTTTTAACGCTGTAATAATATACATGAATGTTGCATTTAAAAAATTCGATAAAAATTGAATTGAAAATGGGGATGTTTTAAACCTCTATAAATAAATAGATTGGGATACAGAAAGTCAAGGATAGATTACCTATGTATACACTGCATTCGATCTACATAATAGTTTAGGTATGAATACAAAACTCAATGAGGCTTTATTTTCTGAATTAAAACAAATGATGTTCTATTTAAAAAAGGGCCGTTTCTAGTGTTACTCTTTCTTGGGACAACTTGTATACTTAAAAATAATTTGAAGTTGTAAAAGGGATAAAATGTTAAAAATTTCATTAAGAAATTCTAACGGTTTAGCAACTATTTACTGAGGCGCATAGTGGACTACCCTGAATATAGCGAAAAGTTATGAAACGAACAAATTCGATTAAAATTAAAATTTTTGGAAAAATCATTGGACACATGGATTACTATTTTTAACTGCCCAAATTTTGAACTACAAACCTTATTATACAAAGTAATCTAGATACAAGTGCCAAAACAAGGTTTCCTTTTTTAAATGGAAGGTCTTCAGTTGTGAGGCTTTTCAGTTGTCGTGTCGTTGCTGCCTTGATAGCTTCCACATCTCCCAAATGCCTCTTCCAAAGCACTATTTAGCATTTCAAAAACAGGAAAAAATCGCAAGAAGATAAATCGAGTGAATAATCCGATTTAGCCCCTTCTGACGTCTTCCTGTTCTTGAAATGCAAAATGGTGCTCTGGGGGCGGCACTTAAGGGATGTGCAAGCCACGACACGGCAACTGAAGAGCCTCACAACTAAAGGCTTTCAGTGATCCTATCAACAATGGAAACGGCGTTGACAGAAGATGAGAATAGGTCACCAGGCAATCTTAATACCATCTAATTTTTGTTTGGATAATATTTGAAAATTACTTAGAACACTTAGACGAAGTATTTAGAAATAGAAAAGGATTATTTTTTATTGGCAATGGAAAAGTCGTTTTCTTGAACTCCCGGTTAGTATAAGAACAAAATTCTCCCTAACAAGATTGAAATTGTAAATAAAATATTGACCAAGTTGAAAGTGAACCTTCTCCAACGACATCGAAGCAGCAAACGCTTGTGTCCTCATCGGCACTTCAAAATTTTAACATTAGTGCAGCAGAAGTGTCACCCAGCGTGAACCTAATGAAGAAGTGTTCCAATTTCACTATCAACATTCATTACAATAAATAAGTAAATTTTTGTTCAAATGATTATCAAAGAATACATTTAAAACCTACTGCGTAAAAATGTTTATTTACGGTCTGGTGCGTGAAATGCTAATGACATATTTTTGTTGATTTTATTTTTGTGTTAGTTGTAGAAAAAATAATTGTTTTTGTTTAATACTACTTGTTTTTACTTTTTTAATTTTTTATTTTCAATTCTAATAATTTTACTTTTAATTTGTGTTCTTCTTATAGCAATAGAATCCGTAAATTTGCCAGCTCATTTCTTGTGTCCAACACTGTGTGCTGTTTTTTTTATTTAGTTTTTCTTTTGTTGGAATTTTGTTTCATCAACCAATGTTTGGCGCTTTTTTAAGAAGTACTGAAGGATTCCAACCAGACTAATTAGGAGTCTTTTGAGAATTCTCTAAAAATGTCTGTTAAATTCTAAAAAACTGTGATAATTAATTAAATTGATACATCCATTTTTTAGATTGTATAATATATTTGTTTTTAACTGGCAATTTGCTGCCTGAACTAAATTCGTCTCTTAAAACATCGGCACTTAATGTTTTTAAATAACTCTACCGCCAGTTTTAAAAATGTCTAATTAATTTTTTTCCGATTTTGGGTTGTTTGAAGCTATTATTGTTTCGTATTTACTACGTAAAATTGGTCCGGTTAAAATTTGTTAAGAGCTTGATGGATCTGTTCCAACAAACACTTTTTCCCGCCAAGTAACCGCATTTGTTTTTTATTTTCTTTTGTATTTATATTTCTTAATGGTTTTGAATGTTGTTTTATTCTATAATAAGTGAAGATTAATTTAAATTCTAAGAAATTAATTAATGTCTGTTATTCAATTGGAATAAAAATTTCATCTAGTTTTAGTTGACCAAAACTTAACTTCCAAGCAAAGCATTCAAAAAAAATTTTATAAAAAATAATAACCGTAAAATTCTTTAAGTTCGACGCGTTTTACTTAAATATTAAAGCAAAATAAGATTAACAGTAATACATTCACAAGCCCAAACAAACTTGCTAAATATCTTCATTATCGCATCTCTAAACTCAAAAATTTTAATTTTTTTAGAAACTAATTTATATTTTTAAGTTTAATTATAGTTTATTATCATAATGCAAAACTATGCAATCAATTTAATAAAATAGAATTATTTAAAATTCATGATTTTTATTTGAGATTTACGAACCGTGTTTTAATTTAGGGCGATTTTGCATATTAATTTAGTGTTCGTCGTTTTGCAATAAATACCTCTATCTTTTCTCCAAACAAAGTTATTAATCTAAATTTTAGGAAAGTGTATCAAATTAACCCAGTAGAAAATGCTATTAGCTACAGTAACAAAAAAGACTAATATAACTAAAGTACCGAATAATATCGTTACATTTTTTACAAAACGAATACATTGGTATCTAATAAAGATTGTTATAGAAAAATATGATTTGCTTCGTTGATTTTAATACGATCGACTAGTCACGCTCTTTATATCAAATTTATGTCCAAACGAAACCATTATAACCGTGCTTGAATATTTGTTGCACTTATTCATTAAGTATTTTAACTGTGTGAGCATCCGTTCAACCAAATTTTGGATGTATCCATTCCCACATTCTTCGACGTAAAATATTTTGATGGGCGTATTCAAATCGGTACTTTGGTGTTCTTTATAACGGTTAATCAAGTTGCCCAATTTAACACTGAAGAATACTCATAATTAATTATACTTTTCTTTCTCTCTGTTCTTTTTTTTTTTGATACCCATATGTTACTAATTATAATTCATTCGAAATGACCGTTCTAATTGGTTTCTGTTGAGCATTACATTTAGTTTCAATAGCTTCTTTGTTAGTAATTACAAGGATGATTTGGTTTAATTTGTCTTGTGGTAATACGTTTCATTTTTGACTATAGGCGTGCTAACTAATATACTTTTGATATTAACGACTTACTTAATTATTAAACTCTTAATAATATAATAATTTTAATATAACATAAGTACTACATTATAATTTATAGAATTTAACAAAAGTGCTTCTTAAAAAGATGTTATTTAGCAATGTTAAATTTAAATTAACCATTGTTAAGACTCAAGTTTTCCTTTTTCTTTCATTTCAAGACATTTATATCTACACTTCTTTTATTTTATTTGTTATGTGTTTGCGTTAACAGTGTATCCATTTACTACCTACTCTCTACACTACACAATTAAAAGTGAAATTTCATTAATTAGATGATTTGAAAATTATTTTCACATGCACAAAACAATCTTAAAAATATACCAAAAAGGCAACATTATTAATTTAATCTAAAACACCAAAATCTAACATATTAAACAAACGTTTCGCGCAGAATTCCACTCCACCGCAAAGCAATTTTAAATTGAATTATGATTTTCAGTAACGGCCAACTATTGTTAGATGTATCTAATTGGTCATTAATAGGAACGCTACTGAAAATAAAAGAAAAAATAAAAATTACGCTAAAAATAGTTCAAACAAAAGTTATAGACAATAAAATTTGTAACAAATTTTTCTCACAACTTTTTGTATAACTAATATTGGTGAAGATATTGTTAAAACAATTAGTGTATAATTAAATTATAATCAACTTTTATTTGAAAAAAAATGTATAAAATGAATATTTTTGTAAATACTTCAAGATCTTGAAAATATATGTAGGATAACGGCGTTTTTGGCTTGATGCGGTTTTCCTCATAAAATCTGATCAGTCTCATCTGGCGGTTATAGGATTACGGTTTCTTATGTTCATTGTTACAAAGTCCGCCTTTAAAGTAATTTCCATCTTATACTATAGTACATGAGAAACAAGATGGTTATACCACAGTATATATACTAACGACGAGTAACTAAACTTCTCACCGCATTTTGAAGTTTGAATTATGTTTTTAGTGACCTTGACGCCATTTGATAATCGTACATTCAACAAATATTTTTATAAATGCTACAGTAAATAATTTCTTTACTTGTACTTAACCACGATTGAGTGAAAGCTTCAACATTAAGATAATACATGATTATTTAAATCGTTCATAAACATATGATTCTTGAAATACTTATTACAAACTCGGGCCTATTACAACTATTAAAGTAGTGTATACACCTGCTTCAAACAGCATCAAATATAAATTATGGTTTGTTTTTGCAAATCACTACTAATTTATTACTTGAAAACAATCACATACAAATCAAGCTTATTATGTTATTTATACGAGAATTGACCTAACGATATAAACGACCTGTTTCGGCGTCAATTTCCAGTATTTGAATTAAATACACTTTTAAAAAGTACCATGTAATTTTTAAAAAAATTACAACTGGCGAACATCATTTATGTGTATGAGCTTCGATTTTTCACATTTTATAAAAATTGGAAAATATCGAATGATAAAGTTTAAATCATCTGTTATCTAAATTACCCTACTTCAGCATTTGGAAAATGGTTGATTTATGCAATTTCTGTGATGATAAGCAACGTTGCATTGCTTAAGTATACCCCGAAACTTGTTTAAACATATTAGTATGTATACTTGTGATAAAACTGAAAATAATTCTGAAATTAAATAAATGAAGGGCTCGAAAAGAGCAAACGGTATACAATAAATAAATAGTAATGTTATCAAATAAATAAATTAATAAATAATGCTTACCTAAACTTAACACTTAAAACAGTCAAACACTTAAAACTAGTGAATGTCAATTAATAATGTTGAATTCATTATACAAAAACACAAATAACACAAATCAACTAATAGCTATGCGCCATTTTGACTAATGTGCATTTTGACGCATGTCCGTTTTTTAGTAAAACATCAAGTTTCGCTACTGAACGTTAGTATGTATGCTGTATGTATACACACTGTTAGCGATAATGCGGGCTGTTCCGACGGACGGAAGAATTGTATATGCATCTTATAAGTAATCCGTATTATTTATTAATAAGTATTATTTTATATTTAAGAGAATTTTAAAAATCTCATAATGTCTGATCTGTAATTATAGTAATATCGTTGCGGTAATTACCGTACGTACGGAGAAAGATTGCCTCAAGGACGAGTGCCAACTCATCTAATGGTAAATTTTCTAAGCTTGGCAATCAGGTGGTATAGCCACAAAATTGTTCAGTTTAAGGGGTAATATCTGGCTTGAATTAAAAAAAAAAGATTTTTGTTTTAAATGATGGTAGAAAATCAAAAATAAGATACAAAAACTTCTACAAGGCCTGTATGTTTTTAGTTTGAGGGTTTAGCTTTTAGATTTAGGTAGATGTTTAGGGTAATTAAAAACCACTAAAATGCTATTCATTAAATTTGTAAATTTTGATACTTTGCAACATTTGACGGTATGACCTCCCATGTCAATAACATAAAAAAGCGCCGCTCCTTTAATCATTTCGGACGCAGTGCTGCATATTTCCTATATATTTGGAAGCCAACCGTTTGATTTTCTTCGACAATAGTAAAGCTTTTTGAAGCCCCAGTTTTTGTGCATTCTATTTTTACACCTACAACGGCTCCTCGGTCGTCTAAATCATCTATGGTTAATTTTACTAAGTCGTCCCTTCTTAGTTCGCCCAACACTCCTTCACCAGAACATTTGATTTAAATGTAAAATTTGGGGGTTTACATACCTTTTCCAAAAAATGTATATTGTTTAAAGCATCCATCAAAAATGTTAATACGTGTATGCTTGTTAAAATTTTGACTTCTCTTGGAATGTATCCTTTAGAAGTTTGTTTTAGAAATGCCTCCAGCATTTGAAATTTCCTATGTCTATTTCGTTGTGCACTAATAACGTGGCCTGCAACATTGAGTATTTAGTCCACAAGGAATTGGAACTAAATAATTCTGACTAATAAGAAAAAACGTCTGTCAAAAGTACGTACTAATTCCTGAAAATACTCCATCAAAACCGTTTCACTGACAATTGTGACAGAACTTTAATTTTTCCAATCTTCAAATTCTGGAGCTCTCCCTCGTACAGTGGCCGGGAGTTTTTAAGGAGCAGTTTCCCATCAGCTCCTTCATTTACTTTTACCGCAATTTCTTCTGCCTATTTCACACATTTACTTTTAATATTTTTTAAAATAAACTATTGCTATACATACAAAACACAGTATGTACATAGTGTGGGTTTCATTCATACGAAATGAATTTTTCATTTATCAATTAATTTTCATATTCCAAGTGTTGCATGAACCCACGGGCATAATGGGTGTTAATGAATCTAGGACAATTTATACAACCTCAGGCCGGAAGCCTTGCAAATAACAGACCAATAAAATCCAAGTTTACACATTTCATGGTTTCAAAAAATTCCACCGGATATTTCAACTAGTGGAAATTGTATCGAATATACCACTAGTGGTCCCAGCGAATATTTTTTTAATAAATAAGTGATTTTAAAAAAAGCAAAATTTTTCTATGTATTAAACATAAAAAAGATACAAAACATTATACTACATATCAAATCAAAATTGTGTAACTTTTATTTAAGTCCCTTTTGGGGAATTTGAGTAAAACAAAGAGTTGATTCATGGCATAGTCCTGCGAATACTACTCAAAGTCAGAGTATAGTCCACTATTTTTGAGTTACTGTCGTCAAGTGACAGTAACTCAAAATATTCGACAATAGACTTCTCGTGGTATTATACATATATGAGGGTTGTTTAGTTCTATAACTAATTTCTTGTGATTGTATTTTAAATTTTTTTTATACAGGGTGTTAATATATATGGTCAAATTTTAAAATGTTGTTTCTTACTCAATTTTATCACAAAAATTTAGTTATTATTTTTTAAAAAAACGTTTTTCGTAACGAACTAGAACACGCAAATTAGTATGACGTTGAAACTTATTGAAAGTTTAAAAATATCCAGAAGACTATTTTAAACCACTTTAATACAAAATAGTGTGTATCATTTTATCAGTGGATCGCACAGAGGTAACGCCCAAGACATAATTAAAAAAATATAGTAGTCAACTTTTAATTACGCAACTATTATAAATTATACTAATTTTTTTAGTCTTGGTTTTAAGTTTTGTTACTTTCAAAACATAGCATAAATAGCACTTACACTTGTTTTGTTATTTTTTAAAACTATATATAATAATAAACGATGTTATGCATAGTTATTTTCTTATTTTTATGAAAAGAGTCAATCTGAGCGAAAAAACTCAAGAGATGAATTTTCGAATGGTTTTCTTTTAAAATTGAGTAAGGAACAACACCCTGAAGTTATGCTTA
Source organism: Abscondita cerata (assembly GCA_030710515.1). Lineage (NCBI taxonomy): Eukaryota > Metazoa > Arthropoda > Insecta > Coleoptera > Lampyridae > Abscondita > Abscondita cerata. Next base: position 55,016 of record JALBCR010002342.1, read on the forward strand.
ATTAACATCTTGTATTTTTAATATCTTGTTCTTCCTCTGACTTTCTTTTGGCCGTAAATTCTTCATTTTTTTCTTGTTCATATTCATGTTACCTATATTCTTTAATTTCAATTTTATTTTGTTTGTACATTCTATACTTTTTCAATAGATTCTCATCATTAAATTTTATTAATTTGTTACTGTTTTATTTACTTATTCCTTGTGCATTTATTTTTAATTTAGTTCTTATATCATGTGTTAACTAAGGACTCAGAAATTTCTTGTGATTTTACTTTAAAACCTTGATCTACAATTATTTTTGGCGAAAGTTTTACTTGCAATTATGCGTTGGGTGTCCATTTAGAGCGATATCAGACAATATCTCGTTTCAGGGTGATGTCAGAAAAAAAAAGTTGAATGCAAAGTTTCGAAGTGCAGAACCTAAAATTAGATTAGTGTATACGCGGTTCTTCATAAGTGCGATACCAGACAAAATTTTGTTATTTTCAATGGAATTTTATATCTTTTTTAATTCCTTGTACATTTCTTAATTAAATTGGTGTATCATAAGTTAGTAAATAATTTTTCGTTTATTTTTTATTGAATTATAAACGTCTTCTAGAGTGAAGGGCCTTCAAAAGAAGTGAAAAAAACAAAAACAACTGGTCCTTTTTTTACGCCAACGTTTTGCCTACTATAGTGTGAGCTTATTCAGGGCATTTAAGGTAATGTGTAAAAACGTGTAAAATTTATCGGAATTAAATGATGAAAACAGCATTATGTTTACATTTTATTTAATATCTTTGTCAATATTCATTTTAGGGAGCTTTTATGCACCGCGGCAGCGGTTAGCGGCGCACCGCCGTAAACAGGCGGGTGGGAAAATTTTGACGCGTTCGCGGTGAGCGGCCCGCCAGTTTTTTATACCCACTGTGGAAGGGAACGTCAGTGCTGCCAACGTTCATCATTTATTATTTGCTACAACGTAGCCACTGCTCTGAGCAAGCGTGTTGTTGGCTGGCGTTGGCAGCACTGACAGCGGCAGCGGCCCGCGCAGGGTTGCATAAAAGCTCCCATAAGACCCAATGCACCTTCACACCGCCAAAAAGTAGCGGTGCGTAGGTCAGCCGCTCTCGACCTGCGGGCCGCCACAATATAGCAACCCGCTCCGCTGTATACAAAAGGGCTCATAAGAGCCCATGTACTATAGAAAAGTGGCGGCTGCCGCTGCGCGTGATCGCTCGTGCATAAAGGGCCCTTAAATAGAGAATGCTATGGCAAACTAGTAGAAAATGATATTTTTCATTGAATGACATAAATTGTTCATAGTAGTTCCGTTGAAAATAAGAAAATTATGGATGTTTAAAATTACGCAAATTTAAATGTGATTAACGATGACCTTGTATAAGCGAAAAATCAACCTCCAATTACAATTGGTGGTGTAATAAATTAAATTGCTATGTCATGTATCTGTCAAAATTTTTCAAAAAAACTTAATAATTAAGAAACTATTGACTTTAGGTATAGGACATTATACACCAATTTAATTAAGAAATGTACAAAGGTATTTAAAGATATAAAAATATACGGGTTGTTCCACTGAAAATAAAATGTTGTCTGGTATCGCACTTATGGAGTACCCCGTATATACTAAACTAATTTTAGGTTATGCACCTCAAAACGGTAAACAATTTTGCATTTAACTTTTTTTCTGGCATCACCTTGAAACGAGATATCGTCCGATATCACACTAAATGGACATCCTGTATAATAAATACATACTATTTATTAATTCTTTAATATAATTGAACTTGTGATTAATATTTGATGATTACAATTAGTGACTATAGTTGAGGAATCATTAAAGTAGGTCTTGCTAGACGGGCTCCTGGGAAGAGAACGTTTAGCAAATTATTTATCTCATGAAATCTTCACCAATTAAAGAGAATATCCTTTTTCCTACTGCATCATTTTCAAACAAAGCAAAACTAAATTCTTTTAAAATTCTTACTAACAATCCCCTTCCTGTCATGCTTTTACAAATCTATACATATTCAAGGGCAATTGCATTTATCCAAAAGACCGCCAAATATTCATTAGCATCAGGTTCAAACTTGTATACATGTTCGTTATTGCGGTATTCCTTTGTCTACAATTACAATGAGTATTTTGATAACACCATGGTGTAAGGAACAATAGTCCATGAAATGAAACTCAAATTAAGGCAAAACCTTGCAATTCTTTCAAAATGCACCGATTTGCATAAAAATTTTGGATTACGTTTAACTTCGCTTCCACTTTAAAATCTATATAGTAATCCAATCAATAGGTGCTTTTTATTTTTATTGATGAAAACTACCCCAAAATGCCAAACTATATTTATTAAAACCAAATGCAAATTTTGGCAAATATATTGTTAAAAAAAAATTCAAATAATTTGAAAAAATAGAACCAAGGGTTTCATGCAAAAAAATTTTTTCGATATCCTGAAACCGAACAAGAAAGAAAACGGTAATAATAATAACAGTAGCAATTTTAGTAACCACTACATATTTTCAATTTGCGAGAATTAATTAATCAAATGCGAGCAGCTTTTAGCTTAACACATTTGACGTCAGAAAATTAAAACTTTATTTTTAAAGAAAACAATTCTGAAAGTTACTAAAACAACAAAAATATTAAAAATAGAATAATAATCGTAACAGGTGGCTTTTTTAACTTTAAATTTTTAAAATTTGACAGTTATCGTCCTGCTGTGGGGGTAGTAGTAGAACCGTTCGAGTTACATAAAAAATAATTTGAGTTTTGGAGGTTTGAAAACAAGTAGAACATATCATCAATAGTGATATTTCTTAAGAAATCATAAGAATTATTTTCTTCTTTAAAAGGTCGATTTGGGGACATACTGTATGTTGCATATTGCATGGAAACTCATCAGGTGTCAAAAATATAAAATGCATATCCATTTTTACTAAGTTTTTAATGTAGGGGCTAAAAATGATCATGTTTGCTGAAATATTATCGTTGGAAATGCCTCGCCAAACAAAAGACCTAAAACTAAGATATTCGAAAGAAGTTTGACCATTACCGTACACATATGCACTTTATTAGTGTTATTTTATGTAAATAATTAATTATTATTCTATTGGAATTGTTTAAAATTATAACTTGTAAAATACATATTTTAAAATCGTACTCGCGCTGTGCTATCGACAATTACTTCGACCACATATTTACTCTATAAATATTTGCAGAATGTGCTTCTTCAGGAATATTCATATTTGTTCAAAACACATTTATTACTTTAACACGTACCTATACTTTATACTTTGTTTACCTTAGGTAACACCGATATTTTATGATAGGCATCCAATTTTATTATTCCTCTTCTGTTTAAATCTCTATGATATACTAGTATTTATTGTACGATTTACGAATTAATGTATTTGTTTCTTTTTGTGTTTTTCCTATATCATTAAACATTTACTGAAGATAAATTCAAAACTTCTTGAAGATGTTCGAAAATATAGTTCCGATCCAATTAATATTCCCTTCATTCAAGCGTAAGTAATGCAAGTAACACCCATGTTCAAATATTACTTCTCAGCATTACTAATTATCTAACCGAGAAAAAATTAGTTTTCTATAGAGGCATTTTTAAAATTGAATTGGTGTTATAACACTTTCAAAATGAACCATACGAACGTTTTATTATAGATATCAACATCATCAAGACATCAAGTTCCATTAAATAATTAAATTTTTATTACAAAGTGTATTGTATCCATTCGCGCAATCAAAATAACGGCTTTATGTTTATCGTAAAAGTTTCTAATTGCTTATAATTAACCAATTTAATGTTTCATTTTATTTTTTTATTTTACATTTAAAGCAAAGTGAAACTATACCATATACATACATATATATGATCGATTGTGTTGTAAATGCGCAACTAATTTTGTTTTTAATTTTTCTAGGATTATGGAAAACTTTATTCGTGAGGGCGAATTACATTTGTTACTGACGGAATCTCCATGCGACGTTTTAATAAGTTGTAAGGACCAAAAATTAAAAGCACATAAACTGATTCTGTACATAGTCAGTCCTGTTTTGCAGGTAAGTAAATTTAACCTATAAAAATAAAGTGCACCAAACAGGTATACACATTGAATAAATAGGTATATACAGAAAATAAATTTTTTTTTGCTTTAAAACTATGTTTGAAATGGTTCAGATTTTGCGTGATCTTAGTTGCGAGTTAATTTGTTCCAGATTATTATTTCAATTGAGTGAATTTTGTCAGTGTGGGCTGAACCCTTCTTTTTGGAAGGAGAGTGAATTAAGAATAGACTCTTTCGCTAGTATAGACGACGTTTTTCATTCTTTATCGGTTGCCTCATCAGATGAGTTCCTCTCACCAACTCAATTAAGGCTGGTCTTTTCTTAATGTAGGTATCTAACTCTTACGGATTTTTGCGGGTTTTTGAGTAAGAGTTAGATACGTACGAGGAAATGCTGAAAAGTTTCTGGCTTTACACAGAAAGAAACGTGCTAGCGAAATATGGTACACGTTTTATTCAACGTCCTCTCCCCCAACACGCTAACACACTTAGTACAACGCTTCTCCAAATAAATTGGGACGGTTGCCCCTCGAAAACGCCTCTGTAGCTGCGATGACTTCCTCATTAGAATCAAACTTGGTGCCCGTCAAGTGTTTCTTCAGTTGTGGAAAGTGGCGATAGTCTGATGGAGGCGTTTCTGCTTCAACGCCTCCTTCAATTTGTCCAAGAGAGACATGTAGTAATCGGCGTTGATCGTGCACCGATTTGGTAAATAATCCACTAGGTGTATGTGCCGCTATCTTTGCTTTATTACTGCGTGGAATAAAAACTCTCCCTCGTACGCATCTATTACTGCGCATGCGCGCTACTAAATAGTTAAATAGGCTGTGGTATTGTTTATTATACGGGTCTTATTTACGTGATTATTAGCAAAGCCAGGAACTTTTCAGCACCCCCTCGTACAATCTTATTATTAGAAAGCTTTCTACGTTCAACGGCACATAAAGTATGTATACTATTGGCGCGGAGTAATAAATCATAATTGCTTGAAATAATTTTTATTTTCTTGTGAAAGCGGTACTTCTACGGTTAAGTAAAACCAATAAATTCTAACCAAAATACGATCATTGTGCCGCTCTTGCAGCATATCGACCCATCTAAGGTCTGAGAACAATAGTTTAATCTGTGTAAACACGTTGCCATCAGCCCAGGTACTGACGAAACGAGAATCATAGCCGTAGATGTGGGTATTATACCAAGATACAAAAATAATGGTATATAATACGTAAGAAGTAAAATTTGTAATGTGATCTACTATACAAATAAAATAAATAACATATAAATAATATATGACATAAATATAAAATAAAATAGTAATGCAGATATCGTCAGTACATTTATTACAATTACAATTAATTTCCGGGGACCGATGAAAAATAGATTCCACAAAGAAAGGATTGAAACAATAAAAGAAACCACATAATAATTCATATCAAGGTAGATTTTACTATTATAATATATTTACCTACTAAAAATATGATTTTCCAAACGTATCAGGTACCTACGCCACTGCAATACGGGAGATTCGATAATTCTGACAGGTTTATTACTCCGCGCCAATAGTATACCGAGTATAAAAAAATTACGTGGTGCCATTTGAAAAAATCAAGTTATCCATGAATTTAGGGAGTTCAATTTAAATTAACTGATTATTCAAAACCTAACGAGATTGGAAAGGTATACAACTAGTTGTAGTTAGCATATGTAATGCATATTAAAGCTACAAAATCGTAGTTGGATAAATTTTAGGATACCTGAGTTATTTAATTTTTTCGAAACGTCATTTTTTCCGGAGAAAGTGAAATAATGCCGAAACCGTCCACTATGTATAATGCATAAAGTCACATTAGAATTTCCCAAGGAATTCAAATTTATAATAAAAATTGGGTGGTTCCGTTTAAAAAAACATAACTTTTGTATGTCGCACTTGTATGGTACACCCTGTACAAACAAAAATAATTTTAAAATGTGCAGTTCATTAATTTGCACAACTTTCATTGCAAAAGTTTTTTTCTAACCCCAATATTTTTATAGAGATATTCACCTTCTACTCTCTAATGGGCCACCCTGTATGTCAACTTTTACGTGGGGCATACGTACAATAAATCTATATTACGTAAATGGACTATTTGGTATTTTCCAACTTTTTATAAAATGTGTAAAATTGAAGCCCATACAAAAAAAATTAACAAATTACACAATTTTTTGAAGTTATCATAAATAACAAAAACAAAAAACAAGGAAACGACTTTATCAAACTTTAAACTATAAAAAATTTTTAATGTGCCCGCCTTCTACTTCCATACAATAAGGAATTCTTGCGTTCCTGAGAAATGCCTGGTCTTGTATAAGATTATTCGTAAAAACTTTAAACTTTAAGTATCCCCACAAAAAGTTGTCATAAAGATAAATCTGATGAACGAGGTGTCCATTGCCCTATCCAGCGTTGTTGGAAATAAGCACTTACACAATTCGTAATTGCAGCTGTTGAATCAACTGGAGCACCATCAATTTGAAAAAAGGGCTCATCCAAATTTAAATTTTCTGTTGCGGCAAAACTCTGTCTCTTAGCAATTTTAAAAATTTTGCTGACGTTAAATTTCCGTCAATAAAGAATAGCCCAATAAAGTTGTTATTAAAAATTCTAGCCCACACATTAACTTTATTGTTATATTGGGTTCTTGTGGCATTTTGAACGTGCGGATTTGTACGGGACCAATGCCTAATATTAAACTTTAGAAATTAACCACAATTTTTTACCAAATATAAAAACTCATCGGAAATTTTGCGAATTACTTCCCCGTTTAATGTTAATGTCGCCTCGTCTGTGAAAATAATGTTCTGTAAAATTTCTTGATTTCGTTCTAATAAATTGAACATTATTTTGCTGAAGTTTACGTGCTTTTCTTTGTCAACATCTAATAAGCTGATAGGTTGAATATTTGTATGCTTTGCACTTGAATTTATTTAAAGTTCTGAATACCGAAGATTTGGATACACGAAAATATCTACTAACTTTCTGCAAACAAAGCATAAAATGTTCAACTCCATCTCATCAGTTACTACATTTTTCATCTTTTTTTTATTTATGTGAGACCTAACAAGGCAGCCTTTAGATTTAATTTTTGAAGTTTTGAATAGTTTGGTCTGTCCGGATATTTTATCGATAATAAATCCCGCATATTTCTTAAACTACTACCGCCTGATGCTACAGAACCATTTACTTTTTTTCTTGCGTTGTATACATTTTTCAAGAAATAAGGTAGTTATTTTACAAAGGACTTTACTTAAACTGATGCCAAAGAATACTAAAATTTCCCAATTTCACACGTCAACGTCAATTGTTTTTGTTCTGAGCTTATTATAGTGGTAGGCTACGCCAATGCATTGACTCATTGAAAGTATACAAAATGTATGTATACTTATAAAAGAAATTACTGTATATAGACGGCAGGTTGTTCGAACAAGCCTTCCGATGTCATACTTTGATAAACACTCGCCTTTAATTCCAAAAAATACAAATGAAAGATGAGCTGACCACTAAAACAAGCGTAAAACGTAAACAAATCACCATTTATACGAGTGTTGACTTCACGACCAATGGGAACGCGTTTAAAGAATGACTTTAAAAGACGGTGTTTTGTATATTTTTAAAATGAAAATATTTAATTCTGAGCACATTATGTACTATTTGTGGTACTGAGGTTTCCTTTTACGTTTTACTAAACATTGAAGTATAATTACTTACGAATGACTAGAACGAAATCTCGATCTTAATCTACTGGACTATTTTCTATGGGGTTATTTAAAATTTAAAGGTTATGTTAATAGACAAGAGATTCAAAGCATTCCACCAAAAGTAATAGCCAATGTTACAAGAGAAACTACAAACTGACTTAACCACAGTTTAAAATTTAATACATTAAGTTTAGTTTCGGCAAGATGTTTTCTAATACATTCAGTTTTATGTTTTTTTTTCGATTGAAAGGATCGTAGGTGTAAAATTTCTTTAAATACTTTTTTATTAATGTTTTCGTTGGCATTGAAATAAAAAATATCACACTACTAGATAGTTCGTCAAAAAAATTTAAATCAAAATTTACTTCTGGTTTAACCGAAAGTTTAAAATTCTTTAAAAAATTAAAAACAAATACAAATACGAATGACTGTAATACCTACGTTCCAAATTTCAAGTTTTATTTCGATAACAATTACAATTATACATCTCTGTATAAATAGTCGTAAGATAGTTCAGTACTATGTTTTTATTTAATAAAAGATTAATAAGATTCAAATCTTAGTAGTTTTTGTTTTTTTTGATATTGTAAAAAAATTCAAAAAGTTTAGATTTATTTGCAATATCATATTTTATGATTTGAAAAGTTGCTTTTCTGGGAACTGGATATTGCCTAATTAAACGAAATATCAAACAAAATGTCAAAATAATTTAAGAATATTTAAGTAATTAAGTGTTTAAGAGCTTGGTGTCGAATTAAAAAAATTGCTGTCAATTTATTCTTGAGCAGATTTTTTTACTGGCTTTGAATTTTTTTTTTAAATTTGTTATTATCAAAAATTATTTAATCGTACAATTTCAGATGCTACAGTAGTGTTAGCAATTGTGATGGAAGTATCGTAAAAATTATACAGGGGGTCTCACCGGGAACTGTCATTAGCCGTATACGGAAAAGGATAGAAAACATTTGAAAAATTGGAAAATAACTAAAAACTTACTAATCAATTCTCTTTAAGAAGGACCGCTAAAAGAAGTGGGAATCCTATTACATAAATTTGACAATAAAAAGGAGAGCACTATTAAGAAGATGAGAACAAAAATGTCCCAAATAAATACAAACAACTAAACTATAATAACTCAGTCGCATAATGAAACATCCTAAATACAGACTACTGCAGTTCTTTCTACAGTGAAGTTACCTTAAATGTGCCTTAAAAAATACAAAAGAAGTAAAGAACAAGTACATTTGTTAATCTTGTTTTTCGTATGTATAACATTCTTTTGATTGTACTCATTTTATTTTCCAATTGTTTCATTGTAGAACCACTCGTTTTTGCAAAAGATTCAAAAGCAAATTGCATTTGGGGTTTAAAATGTTTGTATTATAAATCAAAAAATTATCTTGGACTACAAATACTTAATATTTTATTTTAGAAAAGTAATTGAAATTTTAAAAATAATTATATTTTAAATAATAGCATTACATACTTTGCAGAATTGTATAAAATTTGTATGTAAATTACATAATATTTTTGTAATATTAGAAAACACAGCAATTAGGTACTAAGAATTCATTAAATCTTATTAAATAGAAACCAATCATTAATTTTGTGCATTTAAACATTATTATCTATCCGTAAAAAAATTTCGGGGCAATCCGATATGAACTCGTATTCAATAAAAGTGTTAGGTGACTTCTTAAATATGAAAATAATTGCCTATTCAAAACAATTATTATTATTGTTATGTTTTGGGTTATAAGTAACGCACAACTGTAAATGATTTCTGAGAAAATGGGTGTTTGTAATATACGTAATATGTTAACAAAGAAGGCCCTTTAACCGTTACTAATTAATTACTTTATAAACTTTACTTTTAACTAATTATTGTAAGTAAAAGAATGTATTGTGTTATTTGAATGAAATCCAGTGTTATAAAAAAAAATATGTGGAAAAGTTGATGCAATAAAATTTAAATCTTTAATTAATATGAATTTAAAATTGCATTTAGAATTAGTGTAATATTTTTTATGTAAAATTTTTAAACAGGTAGTTGGCCCCCGCTGAGTAAATTATACTACCGGTGGTTATGGGGTCATATTAAAAGTAATTTTAACAAATTAATTTTTTTTACTTCGTGAATATAAATAGACAGTTTCTGTAAACATTATAATAATAGTGAATATAACGAAAATAAATTGAACAACAAATTAAAAATAATAATAGTTCAAGCGTGAAAAGATAAAATTTTTAACGAATGATAATATAAAACATGCATTTTTCAAATATTTAGTAGTTAATTAATTGAAAGTCGTAACAATTAGTTATAACTAATTTCTTAACGCGTATAAAAAAGCAAATAATTTTAGACTGTTAATAAACCTTTTCATCTAATAACTATTAGCACATACTTGACGTAAACATTAATTGTTTATAATAAATAATTTATAAACGCGTAACTGAGAACAACATATACAGTATTAAGTGCAGTTATTTGACTTTATGGCATAAGTTACAACAAAATCATACGCAATACTCTTGTAAAATAAATCGTTTTAGTAGTATTCTACTTGGTGAAAATTGTGCTGTAAGTCAATATGTAATTTAAATTTGCACATATAAATAAATTACAGTTTCCTTATTTCACATTCTTACTTTCAACTAATGATGATCCGCATAAAGAAGGTATTTTGTTTTCGCTATTTTAGTAAAAAAAGATTATTCGGAATTTTAAAAATATCTATTTTAGTATTACCACATTAGTTATAAAAATCATGTTTGTTTACGTGTACATGCAATTTTGAAAAAAAAATTAAAAAAGGAATTAAACCTATTTTGAATTTAAATTCTAATCGATTATGACCGATGGTCACCATTTCCAAAATAGATGTCTAAACAATCTGAAAAGTGGCAAAACATTTTACTTTTCGTAACAGTTACGAAAAGTGGACTATTTTGACATTAACTTTGATGATCAAAATCGCACTTTATACAGGGTGTTTCATTGGGAAACGGGCATACGTTAACTGCAGGTAGAGGACATCTAGGTGATTCTAAAATACTCTCATATGATTGATGTAGCGCTCTTTATAACTGAAATACAGAGTGTTTGGTTCATTTCTTTAATGACTTATAACTTATAATCCGCCCTGTATGTTTTTTTAATATTTGGGCTGCACATTTTTTATAATATGATCAATCCATATTTAAAAAAAAGAAAATCCAGGCCCGTCTTCGCAAAATATTTACAAATTTGGTCACCCCCTAAACAACACTTTTTATTATCGAATTTAAAATGTTTGTTTCATATTCGAAAAGACCGCAAAAACCAAATCAAAGGATGTACTTTTGGAGTTTGGCCAGAATAGTTCACTACTTCTTTTAATATTGAAATTCTTTATTTTTAAAATTTTCTAAGTCGAAATGAAATTCATGGGATTATTAACATTTTAGTTTATTTTAATAAAAATTATCTAATCCTCATTAAAGGTAACAAACATGTAAGAAAACGTGAAACGCTCTCTATAAAAAATGACGTAACCTATTAACATAACGACAAAATAAAATTTAACAATTAACCTACTTATAAAAAAAAACAGAAATTAGGAAGAAACTAAAGTACTAAACACTATACAACAACGAATGGAATGTTTTTGCAGCATGACGATGCTTCATCACATTATAGGCGAATTGTAAGAGATTTTTTAAAAACCAACTTTCTAGAAAATTGATAGGTAGAGAAGGTCCACATGAATCACCTTGAAGATCACCTGATTTTAACCCTGTCTATTACCACGTTTGGGGATATCTCAAATCTAAAGTTTATTCAGTAGAGATAACAGCAGAAAGAAATTGTATGAAAGACTTGAAGAAGCATATAGCAAACTTCGAAATAACCCAAAAATTATTAGAACTCTGTCAAGCCTATTATATAGAGAGCGGAGAAATGCATTGAACAAAATGGGGATCACTTTGAACATTTGTTGTAGTGTTTAGTAGTTTAGTTTCTTCCTAGTTTCTGTTTTTTATAAGTAGGTGAATTGTTAAATTTTATTTTATCGTTAGGTATGTTAATAGTTACGTCATTTTTACAGGGTGTTTTACGTTTTCTTACATTATTGTTACGTTTAATCCCTAATACGACCCTGCAATAATGTCATTCGTAGTAAACTAAAATACATTAATTAATTCTTATGTAACAATGTTTAGTGTTTATGATCAAATAATTGTCATTAAAATGAAATAAAATGTAAATAATCCCATGAGTTTTTTACTTCCGAAAATTTTAATAAATAAACAATTTTAATATTAAATAGAAGTAGTGAACTATTCTGGCCAAACTCAAAAGCACATTCTTAGATTCCGTTTTCTTCGTTCTATTCGAATATGGAAACAAAAAAATTTAAATTCGATAATACAGTGTGTTGTTTTAAGGGTTAACAAATTTGTAAATATTTTGTGAAGCCGGACCTGGATTTTCTTTTTTATTAATATTTTTATGGATTGGGCATATTATGAAAAATATATAACCAAAATATTAAAAAAATATACAGGGCAGATCATAAGCCATTAAAGAAATGGACTAAATACATAAAAGACCCTGTATTTCGGTTATAAAGAGATACAGAGTGTTAGATCAATTATATGGGGGTATTTTAGAATCACCTTGATGCCCCCTACCTGCAGTTAACGTATGCTCGTTCTCTAATAAAACACACTATTTTTTTTTATATTTATTTTGCACGACGATGTATTGATATCTAGTTAGCCTAGACCAGTTCCTTGCATAAACAAAATATTGCGTTACCTTAGCAACAAACAATAACTTCATAAGAAGTGTAACGTTCGACGTCAAAAAGTAAACCAGAGCACGCAATAAATTAAATGAAAAAAGATGTCCACTAAAATTGTGAAAATCGAAGCCATCATCAAGTACCTGTATTTAAAAGGGTTAAGAGGTAAGCAGATTTACGAAGATATGCCTAATACCATTGGTGATTAATGTCCTTCGTATGCGACCGTCAAAAATTGGAATGCAAGCTTCAAAAGAGGTAAATTTTCCATTGAAGATGATGACCGATCGGAAAGGCCAGTTTCTGTGTCAGTCCCCAAAAATATCGATGCAGTTCATGACATGATTTTATCAGACCGTCGAATTGGGCTAAAACGGATATCTGAAGCACTGAATATTTCATACGAACGCGTTTATCATATGGTTCACGTCAATTTGGACATGAGAAAAATTGCTGCAAAATGGATCCCCAAATGTTTGAATGTTGACCAAAAGCGTGCAAGGGTAGAAGCATCGCGTTCGATCTGTGCTCGATTTGAAAACGATGTAAACTTCTTAAACCGAATTGTTACTATGGATGAGACTTAGGTAGATTTCTACGATCCAGAAACAAAGCAACAATCGATGGTTCTCCAAGACCTAAGAAGTTTCGTGTCCAAAAATCTGATGGAAAAGTTCTTGCTTCAGTTTTTTGGGATTGCCATGGAGTAATCATGATTGATTTTTTGGATAAGGGTAGAACAATAACTGGAGATTACTATTCGACATTACTGACCACTCTACGGGAAAATATTAAAGAGAAAATACGCGGAAAGCTATCCAAAGGTGTTTTGTTTTTGCAGGACAACGCCCTGCACACAAATCTCATGTTGCCATACAAAACATTTGTGATTTAGGGTTTGAATTACTAAAACCCCCTCTTATTCACCCGATTTGGCTCCGTCCGACTATCAACTCTTTGCTCAACTGAAAAAAAGTTTAAAAGGTCGTACATTTTTTTCCAACAGGGAGGTAATAGAAGCTGTGGAGGTCTGGTTTGTAGAGCAAGAAGAAACATTTTTTTTGAAAGGTCTAGAGACGTTGGAGGTTTGCTGTAATAAATGTATCCAATTAAGAGGAGAATATGTTGAGTAATAAGATATTTTGACATTGAAATTTTGTTTGGTTCTATAGTAGGCTAAGAATTTTTCAATATATCCTCGTATGCTGTTCATGCACTAATAAATAAATCAGCCGATACATGGTTTTGAGAAAGTGTTCTGTTATGTAGTGTTACGATTTTTCTTAACAGCAATAATTTCTATTTTGCAAGTTTGGTATTGCTGGGAATAAAAACGAACATTCTGCTACAATAAAAAACTTTTCATATTTATCTTAACAGGGGATTATACCTGGGTTTATTTAAAATTGTCACAACACTATGGTACACTATCACCGAATGAAAAAACTAGGAATTCGCAAAGTAACACAATCAGCAAACTTGAGCATCTCAAAGATAAACTTGAGAAAAACTGTGTTGAAGACCGTCTACCAACAAAAAATGTTCTCCGAACAGTGAATTTATGAACACTTGAACAACATATAAAGATCTACCAAAGAACAATGGTCTTTCTTCCACCTACTAAAGGCTGTTTTACACTATTAGATTTTTGCATTAGATTTAAGATTCGATCATTTTCGAGTTCAAATTTGTCTGTTTAGACTACTAGAGTTGACGTTCGTCTAGTCAAGTTCTATTTTGTATTCGACTTCCCATTCGAGATTTTGAGAATAGGACCGTACCTATTTCAAATTGATATTCTATTTAATTTTGTCGGTGAACATGCGCAATTCAATGGAAATCTCTGCTTTCTGTCAGTTCTTTCATCAGGGTCGTTTATATGTCTAACCCTAATTTTCTGGAATAGTCTAAAAGGATATATAAATTTCATTCAGAGTTAAACTCAAATATATAATGTAAATTGGCTTTAAGGAATTCATAGACAAAATAGAAATGGTTACAAAAATGACATCCAGCTAATTTAGTCATATTTTGCAAGGAATAAAAAACCAAGCAAGAAGAAAATGGAGTCAAGAATGCTAAAGCATACTCCTCTCTCGAAAAAGAACAAACCAGAGATTGGCAGTACAGGATTACTCAACGAAATCAGGACATTTAATCAAATTAGGAGAGATCAGAGAAAGCCTAACAAAAGATTGAACTTTTCTGGCCTTTGAACTGGCGAAATCAATTATTATTTTCTTAGTATCTAAACTATCCTAATATTTCCAGATTCTATAGATATTATGGATAAATTATTTAATCTTGGTTGAAGCATAGTCGATCTTAAGTAATTTTTGATGAATTTTAACTTCGAAAAGACCTTTCTCCAGATGCAAACTGTG
Source organism: Abscondita cerata (assembly GCA_030710515.1). Classification (NCBI taxonomy): domain Eukaryota; kingdom Metazoa; phylum Arthropoda; class Insecta; order Coleoptera; family Lampyridae; genus Abscondita; species Abscondita cerata. The sequence continues at coordinate 70,028 of JALBCR010002342.1, forward strand.
ACTGGTAGCGCTGAGAAATATTCTTAAAACTATTGACATGTTAAGAAAAGTTGATAGTAAGTTATTTGTGAACAAATATTGTAATAGTGTAAAGGGGATCAGTAGACTGATTTTCTGTAAAATGCAGCTTTAAAGCATTAATTTCACTATATAAGTCAATCCGTCAATGTCAGCTTCATTTTTCGACTCATCTTTTAATTTGAGATGTAAATCTTGCAATAATTTAACAAGTCTTCGCTAGGAATATTAAATAATGAAGTACTGAGAAATACGCTTTCTAATGTTTGTAATTCTTCAAATCTATTTTTAAGGAAATCAATGTTTGGTCAAAATTCTAAAAACTCAACTTATAATTCATTTTAGGGTCCAATACTTCGTCGCGTCGTTCATATTGAAAATGAGTAGGTTTTCATCTTGGACGAAGTGTATTTATTGCTGGAAAATCTGTTTCAGCATTTATTTTATTTGCTACTTCGGTAGCCTCTTGTAAAATGCTATGAAAATGTTCGTCCGTACGGTTTTTTGTAAAATTTTCAATTAAATTATTGAGCAAATTTATACAAATTTGTATATTCATTGTAGGGCTTTGCATCATCTTACTCACATAATTTATTTGATCTAAAATTTCATGCCAAATTAAAATAGAACAAATAAATTTATAATTGTGTATTTTTAATGCAAGAGAATGCGCTTTGTGAGTTGTGGCACAGTCCCATCCACTATCAGACGTATTTTCAGAAATTTCCAATAAAGCATCAAATATTTTTTCTATATGGTAGCGCAATGGTTTGATTGCGTCAATTCTACTAGACCATCGTGTAGTACTTAAATCTTTTAATTTTTAAATCTGGTAAATGATTTGAAATAACTGACCATCTTTTGTGGAAGATGAAAAACAAAAGATTTCTTGAATTATATCAAAAAATTGATAGTCTCATGTGTCACATTGGCTGCGTCGTTAACTACTAAATTTAAGCTGTGTGCTGAGCATGGAACATAAAATGCACGGTTATTGAGTTCCAAAATTTTTTCTGCAGGCCATTATGTTTTCCACGCATATTAGAACCATTGTCGTAACCTTGTCCGCGCAAATTTTGGATGTCGAGGTTCAATTTTGAAAATAAATCCAAAACAAATTTTAATAAATCTTCGCCTGTCGAACTGTAAATTGGGCAAAACCAATGAAGTTTTCACAGACCTCTACTTTATTTTTTGAGCTATTTAAATAAACGTATCTAAATATTATTGTTATTTGTTCCGTATGACTTGCATCCGGTGTGCAATCCAATATGATGGAAAAATATTTCGAGTCTCTAACTTTGTCTAAAATGGAATTTTTTTATTGATGCGCCAAGTAACTCAATAATTTCATTTTGAATTTGGTCTCCTAAATAATGACCCATACGAAGGTTAGATTTTAATTCAATTCTGCGAATGTGTTCCCGCATAACTGAATCAAATGAACCTATCATTTCTATAGCTTTCAGAAAATTACCGTTATTATTCTCAAAAGTTTTTTCGTTGAACCTCAAAACCCAGACATTGACGAGATAAAAACTTTATAACAGCTATAATTCTTTCTAATACGTCACACCAATGCTTTTTTTCTGACTCTAATAATCTCAGTTGCATCTGATTAACAGTAGTTTTAGTTTTAAACATATTAATTAATTGTACCCATGCTTTTACATTTTCATTGTGAAAATCGCTCGTTTCGTGCCTTTTCAAAGTGATTGACAAATGTTGCCAGTCCGAAAACCTGATAAATTGGAAAAGTACTTGAAATCTTACCGAATATTTTGCAACAAAAGCAATAAACAGAATCATTTGAAATAGAATAAATTAGCCAATTTCTATTAATTTTTTCGCCATTAGAAAGATGTCTATAATAGTAATAGTCACAAAATTTTCGTCCATTAGAATTAACAGGAAAATTGTGGTTACATTCCTGTACAGGACCACGTCTAACTAAAATGTTAACAATATCGACGTTAATAATATCAGGCCACAAACCAGGATCATCGTTAATTGGTATCACTGATGACGATATATTACTTAAAAATTCTTCAGGTATTTCTTCAAGTGTATCTTCACTTGTGGTATTTTCCGAAGGAGCAGGACTGTCACACATTTTTTCCTCTTCAGATTCATTAATACTCGTAGACTTGGGGCATAGACCCGATGTCGACGGTGTATCAGTTGCAGTATTTTCATCAAATTGCTTATTTTCAGATGTGTTTTAACATTGAACCTCCCAGTTTCTCTTTCTGTTTCTCCTTCTCTCGTTTTTGACTTCGAAATTGGGCCCGGAAAGTTTTTTTCTTTGAAGGTTCCTGAAAAATGTTTTTTAATGGTTATTTTATTTTACTTTATTTTTATAGTCCGTGATTAGCAAACAAAACTGAGTTACTTACCATTTTGAATATTTTTTCACTTTACTTACAATAATCACTAACTACAAGATATGACCTAGTTTAGGTATGATTTGGTAAAAAATAATTAACAAATTGACAGTAAGTTTCATAAAAAGCTCCACAAGACGAGTGAACTACAAATTATGGGATGCGATGTAAATAAGTCACGGACGGGGATTCACATGTTTCAGTAAATCAGTGAATCCCCGGTCATCTACAAATTAGAGAATTTAGCTGCGGAGTGCGGACACTACTCAATAGATGTCGTTAGTAGTATATATTATAAAAAATTCAAAGGCAAAAATAATTTCAATTTGAAGATTGCTTTTTTGCCGCCCCCTAGACAGTGCCGCCCGCGTGCGATGCACGCCTTGCACACTAGGTTCCGGCGGCCCTGTCTGTTGTATATTGAGTTATAAACAAATACCTTTAGAAGGTTTTATTAAACGTAAAATAGCAAACGTCAAACAATTCTATAGTAAACTAGATTAATATAAAATATTACATTCACCCCCACGTAACAGTTATTAACGAGACACAATATAATCTTGCAAATATCGAAGTAGTTTTCGTGCTGTTTTCCGCAGATTTGTCGGATGCGTTGCTTGGTTATTTGACTGGTTCGAATTCAGATACATTATCTTGCTCTTCAGATTGATTGTCAAACGCTTCTTCTCTTTGATTTCTACCTATAGAAGCCAGATAACGAACCGAGACCGTCGACTCGGTTCCATCTGGATACTTCTTTTACAAGCGGTTTAAATTTCAAGTTCCGAACATGCTGTCGCAGTATACAGGTACTGGTCCAGGCTCTATTAGCCAAGGAGGGGTAGCTTTTCCATTGCTGCTACATCTGATATGTCGGAACATTCTTTTATGAAGTGTTTCATTAGTTGCTGTACACAGTAACGACCTTATTGAATGAAGACCTTTTGGAAGTACCGACTCCTGTTGCGTGATAGGTTTTTCTAGAGACTTCAGAGCCAATTCAACAGTTTTCCAAATTATTCCATTATAGTGAAGTAGCAGTTTCAGTTTTTCAGTATCGGTTCTATCAATAGTCTTGTCTTGTCTTGCCATGATTAATGGGCCAGGAATGTCCTTGTACCCCGTCGTCTTGAGGAATGTAATCTGCAACAGAAATTTTAAATATTATTTGTGTTAGTGTAGAGGGGGCGGAAAAATATTAAAGGTCGTCGGGAAAAGCGGTTTTAGGGAGTTTGATTTTTCTTGAAATTGCAATCAACCGGCCACAAAGCAAAAAAAAACCAAAATCTTCACATCAGAACAAATTCAAAAGTTTTTTTTGTCTACTATACAGGGTGCAGCTCAGGTTATACAGGAAAATTTAATATTTTAAGTAGGACACCCTGTATATTTTTTAATTTTCTGAATGTTTACGTTATTCTCAATAAATTTTGTTAATAATTCTCTGTCTATCTTAAATTTACTTTTTCCATATGTAGAAAAAGTCGAATATCTTCTAATGAGATTTAAATAATGTTTACATATTTGTAATGGTTCTTGTATAACCGGAAGTGGCAAGAAAATCTAATATTTCCAATAAATAGTTCAGTCTTCCAAACCCCTCCATGTAAATTTTCAATTTTCAGCTACGTTTAGTTATCGAGATCCGTCTAACTAATGCTTTATCTGCTGCACCCTGTATGCGTATCTACAACGATTTTGTAATATTTCAGGTAATACTGATTTTTGCAATTTCTAGCGGATGCCGTCGCGTCGAACAAAGGAACTTTAAGATAAATCATGTCAGAGATTTATGAAACGAACTCCAAGTTAAATTGATAAACACAAAAACAAAAACTGACCGTACTTTCATAATTCCTGGGATGTTTTACAAATTCTCTAAAAAATACATAGTTCTTAGACTACCAGATCTGTAGTAATTTTTTACCAAAACGGTAAATGCTTTAAGTAGATAGGTGGCATAAATAAAACAAATAATCAACGGATAATAATTGCCCACTTTTTAAAATTATCTGATCCCGAATTATATACCGGTCAACGTTTTTGCCGTTCTGGAGCAACTATCCTTGCCGACCGGGAGGCCATACTTTAACAGTAAAAAACTTTGATGGGTGGAAGTCAACTCCAGTGATGAAAACTTTCATCGAAAATTCCCCAAAGAAAAAAGAAAAGATTGGCAATACCATCGTGCATTCGATTCAAAGCATACAAACGGAAAATATTCCATCAACCTCAAAAAAGTACATACCACCGGAGATGTCGGCAACATCTAAACCCTATATAACTAATAATTGATTGCTATCTTTTCGTGAACGAAAGTTTCAAGTCCGTGAATAATAAAATATTTTTGTTATCAACAGTTTTCATTTTTTATCACTCTCATCCACAAAGAATTCTTTCCGCAACTTTATTCTCCCTAATTTGAGTATGCTGTCTTCGTCTTCCATACCGACAAAATTTTTGTAATTTTGATTATTGCGTTTTAAAATAAAGCATGAGTAAATATAGATGAACGAACATTATCATTTTCTTCTTATTTTAAAGCTGTGCCTCAAAGAATTGTATTCTAACATCTGATATTGTCTACTAACCTTTTTATTCTTCTTATTCTATACGAATAACTCGTTTTTCCCGCCACCTGTACTTAGACCCGTCAATTTTATTTCTGAGGGGGACATCTTTTCAATTTTGTCAATTGCATTATTAAATTGTTACTGCAATATCGTTTGTTTTTTTAAATGACAATATCCGCGAAATTATATGACGGCCCTCTAAGGGTTTCTGTACGGTTGTTCTAGCCGAACGGCCAAAGGAAACTAGCAACATGTGGGTTTGAAAAAACTGTGGATTGCTATTTAAAAAGTTTGATGTGACGTCATTTCCGTTAAAACCAGACGTAATACAGGAATGTCGACAGGCTGAAATGATGTCCCCCTCAGAAATAAAATTGACGGATCGGAGTTTTTTTTTTAAATTATCCATGCGACTGCAATTGGCTCCGTTTTGTCGGCGTTGGCCCATTATAAGTTTTGTTAACTTTTTAACGATGTTTATTTTTAATAAGTTTAGTTCAGACAATTATTGTATTACAATGTCAATTGTTGGAAAACAAAACTAATACTAACTTCTAATTACTATTTACTTCCGGACGAACATTTTGCAATTATGTTTATTCTATAATATCGTCGGTCACTGCACAAGTTTCTTTTAATAATGTTTTATCTGCAATTTTCTCCGATGTAAGTTGTATCTTAAATTGTACAAACTAAGAATAACACTAACATATTTTAATAAAAACATTACCGTCGTATAATCAATAATAAATATATAGAATTAGGTAATTGTATATATTTTTAATGCCATTATAACATAATCGTTCAAAATTTAAAGAATAAATCATTTTACGATAACTATTTATTAAAGTACCGAATCCGTTTGTGTACGTTAATAACAACAACTAATCTGCCCTTCAAATGTTTTAAAGAGAAAGCCTTTTGAATCTCTATCAGGTAGATAGAATTTCGAATTACTTATTAAGGTAACAGTAGATAAGATTTATCTGAGCCTTAAGCACTTTAAATGACAACTACATTATTAAAATGTTACACTCAACACTCATTCAATTATGGCTTTTAAAGTTAAACTTTAAGAGGTTTTTAAAATTATAAATCTTATCAATGGCGGCATCTTTAGTACAAAATAAGTTCTGTAGACTGAAAAATAACGATTTTAATTATGAATTTATATTGAACAATTATACAAGTTAAATTTAAGTAAAACAAATTTTCATAGTAGGTATTCGAGAAAATCTTTTGAATTAAAACTTTGGCAATAAAATCCTTTCTCCTTAAACATCAATGTCTTAACATAGGTATCTAAATAGAAATTTAACGTTATAGTTATTTAATAATGGACAACCGCTAATTTCCTAAATTATTAGGTGTTTTATTACGTGACCCTAAAAGGTTATTCGATGCTATCGTCTTATATTGGGTTTCTAAAATGTATGTGAATATTTTCGGGACGCCCCCGGTCGTAGTTTACAAAAAAAATAAATTTATGTAATAAAAGTTTCTCTTTTTTAATTTTCTAAATGATTACAATCACAACGTTGCAATTTTTTAAATTAATTAGTACGATTTATGTTACAGGAACTGTTAGTGGAAGATTCGTCAGAGACAACAGTCCTCATTTTCCCAGACGTCAACGGTAGCACGATGTCGCTCGTGCTAAGTTTTATTTACAATGGAAACGTGATCGTACCTTCCCCCATCTTAACGGAGTTTCTCAGCATCGTCACGCTGCTAAAGCTGCAGGTTGATCACGAGTATTTTGAAAGCAATATCAATGCAAGTAAAAAAGACGTTTTACAAACAACTTTATCCAAGAATGGTCACGAGGAATCTTATTTACTAAATTTCTATAGCCAAGGAAATAATTGCATCAAAAATTTAAAATGTGAAAAAACGGCAAAAAAAAATTTAAGACAAGTTCCAAATTTAATGCCAATCACTTCTCTAAAAACAAATGGTAATGGAATTAGAAAAAGTCTTTACAATAAGGTTTTTCCGAGCCCTTGGTGTCCTAGGATGGTTCCATTACATTCAGATCCTAGAGAAAACTGCATCGTATTTAATAAAGAATTGGTAAGTTTTGATTGTCGCATTAATAAAATTTTAAGGTATCAGTAAACTGTTTGTCTGTTTCTCTTCTCTTTGAAGGGAATGAAACCCGTAAGTTTCCGTTGCTTTTTTTCTCTGATAGTATAAAAATGTGAAAATGTACCCATAAGGGTACAGTAACGCCATTGACGTTACTTTCTGGGTGGTGTAGGCAAATGCCTACAGTTCAAAAATGATACATTTTTTCAATACAAAAGGTATTGAAATATACTTAAAACTAGTTTTGACTGATATTCAATTAAAGCGTCATCTTCAGTTAGAACATTTACATTAACAAGATTAAAAACTAAATTTAGAAATCAAAATGGAAAACACCCTTTGACATATGGAAAAAAACATATTGCGTGTAAATGCAAAACATCTGCATATTTGAACTGTATTGGCACTTTAAACTTAAATCAGTTTTAAAAAATGATGCAATTTTAAGTTGAACATTGAATAATTGTTGTTGTAGAACGACTTAACTAAAACTATGTTAAAATTCAAATAATGAAAAGTAATTAGTTGGTAAACCGTAGTTTTATTATCAATTAACAAATCGTTGATTAATGGTAGAGCTTCAGTAAGTCTAATCGAAAACATATTTTTAATATTAAATGAAATCAAAATTAATTTATTGTAGGTATTAAGATAACAACCGTATTCACAAACTCGATTATATTTTAATTTAACATCTGAAGGTGCCGTTACATTGATATTTCACATTTTACAGTAGCGCAAGAGCGCCGTTAAATGTTTTTTAAATTGAAAATGAAATGTTAAAATGTAAATTATTATTAAGTAAAATAAAAATTTAGGAAATAAAAATTAAAAAAAAATTATTATTATTTATAAAATCCGAGATGGCGTCCAATTAAAAATAAAGTACGAGACCCACGAGAGTTTACTTTAACGAAGCAAGCAACATTTGCTTATATTTTCATAACTTCACGATATTGAAAATTTTAGATTTTTCGAAAACAGAGTTTTTCGAGTTTTTCCGAATAACATCGGAACTGTTCGGAACCTTAGACTTTTCTCACTAAAATCTGAACCACCATAATAAATAAACTGTACATCAATTTTTAGCGGTGTTGCCGCTTCTACTCATAATTAGTTACAACTTTGTTGTTTTTAATGGCAAACGAAAAATAAGTATGTCATTACTACTTTTATCGAATAATTCAAAAATAAAAAAAAATACAGGATATTCCATTTAAAGTAACCCACCCTTTATGTGGTACGTATTTCTGGAGCATCATATACCATCTAAAAATACATTTAAAATGTGGTCCCGAGTGATCTCGATATATGTACACTCATGAAATTTAAAACTTGGACACCACAAACAAAAGTTTGCACATTGTGAAGCGGGCTTAAGGGTATCATTTACAATTCTAACAGCAGGTAGTCTCAGCAGGGGTTATCTTATAGAAGGACTGTAGAATGAATCATTACACTAAGCACGTTTTAGAAAATAGGTAATTTACGTTGCTTACTTAATTTTTTTCTTTAAAGAATATATTTGAAGGTATCGCTAATTAAACACCATAGCTCGATTAATTATCGAATCAAAATTTTGTTTAGGAAATGTTTACAAAATAAAATTAGAAATAATTTTGATTTAAAAACGTCTACAAGCAATAACTTTTAAATTAAATCAAAAACTAAACATGGTTATTTGGGTTGACTGATTATTACTTATTTTTAAATAAATCTAACCTACTAATTATTGTAAGTTATTAAAAAAATCATTAAACTCTCTATTCATAATATTTAGTCCTTACAAAATGTATATTTTATGACGTTTCATTTTTTTCTGTAGTTAATATAAAAAGTGAAAATAAAAACTAAGGCAATTCTTATTGTCAACGTATATATTTAGTTTTTTGACAAGAATTTATTACATAATTATAATTAAGATACCAAGTTATAGTTTAAAATTAAATGAAAACGTTTTTTAAATAAAGGTATTACTATATAAATAAATATAAGAAATCAATAATGGGTGTAACCTCCATTATTATTGATACATTCTTGGAGGCGTCTGCTCATTGACGCTATCAAGGTATCAATATAATTAATATTAATCGTTTCCCATGCGGTATCAATGGCTGCAATTAGTGCATTACGGTTTACTGGTATAAAATTTGGCACTTGTTGTCTTCGGATAACAGCAAGTATTCGAGCCCAAACATTTTCGATAATGTTAAAATCTGGGCTTTTTGCTGGCCAGGGTAACAGCTCCAAGTTATTTTCTTGTATGGCGCTTTCAAATCAGCACCGAGATGAGGTGGCATTTTCACAACACTTGAAATTTTAAACTAAAATGGAATTTACATTTCTTACTTTATTTATTGGTTCACACTACCCTTCTCAAACAGTACGTAATTGTTTATTTATTACATACTTCTAATGACCAATGTAACAACCCTTAGAGCAATATGACTCAAAGGAAGTAAATTAAACAAGCAAGGATATTCTATTGTTATTGAAACTTATTCATAAAGTAAAGCCATTTCCTTATAATGCTAATGGACAGGATTTTCTTTTAAGTATTAAGATTACAATAGAGGACTTATAAACTTTCGAAAATATCTAATTATAAATATTTACACTGCAATTGCGCTTTTTCCTTAATAATTTCTTAGCAATAACATACACGTTCTTGGTTTTAAGTTGTCATAAATTTGATATGATATAAATTTGTGTTTCTAATATTACATCACAAACTAATCTTTATTCGCCAAAAATTGTTGCTTAAGTTGTAAAGCTTCGTACACACCTGAACAACAAACCGAGCAACAAACATAACAACGAACCGAAAGTCAAACAGAACGACAAACGATCTTTTATGATTTCCACAATCCGAACAACAAACGGAACGTTTGTGCTGTTCCCATAATTATTTTCAGTAGTTTTCAGTTCATATATATTTATTATTGAGAAGAAAATTGCGGAAAACAAGAAAATAGTGCCAACCAAATTTTTACGCACAAAGAAGAGTAAAAATTATAATTTACTTCGCTTTTTTTTATTTTGGAAATTTTCCGCCCAAATGATGCTAATAGGGACATCATTTTTTCTTGCATTCTTAAACACTGATTAATTTAAAACATTTTTCTTCTGTCAACTCCATAATATTACCTAAAACACAACAAACCCACAAAAGGGAGGACAAAAATAAATAATTTAATTCTCCCGCATAAGTTTGTTCGCCGTTTTGTTTAGATTCGTCCAAACCTGCAAACGCATTCGCGCGCATTTTCTTTGATGTCGGAAAAAAACCGACAAGTTGCGGGAACGCCGCAAACCGTTCGTGGAACAATCAGGACTTGCGAATCTGTTCTAAAATTCGTACGTAGCACCGTCCAAATTAATGTTCCGATTGCCGTTCGGTTCGTTGTTCTGTTTGTTCCTCGGTTTGTTGTTCAGGTGTGTACGAAGCTTTACAATAAGCATATTAATATGAACTATATCTTATGAAAGGAGAGTTATGTAACTATAATTAACGACTTAACGTTACGTTAGTAGATTCCATTTACTATTTACACATATTTTCTTGGAACATTCGATAATTAACTATCGGGATATGATGACCCTATACTTCGCAGGTTGTGCGCAACTGGATACAAGCAAATAACTTGGAGCTGTTACCCTGGCCAGCAAAAAGCCCAGATTTTAACATTATCGAAAATGTTTGGGCTCGAATACTTGCTGTTATCCGAAGACAACAAGGGCCAAATTTTATACCAGTAAACCGTAATGCACTAATTGCAGCCATTGATACCGCATGGGAAACGATTAATATTAATTATATTGATACCTTGATAGCGTCAATGAGCAGACGCCTCCAAGAATGTATCAATAATAATGGAGGTCACACCCATTATTGATTTCTTATATTTATTTATATAGTAATACCTTTATTAAAAAAAAACGTTTTCATTTAATTTTAAACTATAACTTGGTATCTTAATTATAATTATGTAATAAATTCTTGTCAAAAACTAAATATATACGTTGACAATAAGAATTGCCTTAGTTTTTATTTTCACTTTTTATATTAACTACAGAAAAAATGAAACGTCATAAAATATACATTTTGTAAGGACTAAATATTATGAATAGAGAGTTTAATGATTTTTTTTAATAACTTACAATAATTAGTAGGTTAGATTTATTTAAAAATAAGTAATAATCAGTCAACCCAAATAACCATGTTTAGTTTTTTGATTTAATTTAAAAGTTATTGCTTGTAGACGTTTTTTAAATCAAAATTATTTCTAATTTTATTTTGTAAACATTTCCTAAACAAAATTTTGATTCGATAATTAATCGAGCTATGGTGTTTAATTAGCGATACCTTCAAATATATTCTTTAAAGAAAAAATTAAGTAAGCAACGTAAATTACCTATTTTCTAAAACGTGCTTAGTGTAATGATTCATTCTACAGTCCTTCTATAAGATAACTCCTGCTGAGACTACCTGCTGTTAGAATTGTAAATGATACCCTTAAGCCTGCTTCACAATGTGCAAACTTTTGTTTACAGAAATTGTGGTGTCCAAGTTTTAAATTTCATGAGTGTACATACACCTTCAGTTTTCTTATATTATGTTTCATAATTAGTATTTATAAAATATTAACTTATGTTTTAAGTATTTGATTGATTGTTTTCATAAATGTTCATTTAAAAAAAATTTTATGATTGTGCTACATCTGTCAATTTTTTTCTTAATAATTAAAGGTCTCCAAACTAATATTACAATTTAATATACAATGATTACCTACGTCCCAAATACATATTTAACTTTTTATAAATATTAAACATTTTGGTACCCAAAATTTTGGAAAAAAATATACTTTTTAAAATCATAGGGCAATTACAGTTACACTTCAAAACCATTAATTTGCAAGGAAGAACAATTTTGAAAGTTTAAATAGACATAACCTCTATAAGACAAAAATAATTTCAAGTTTAGTATTTTTAAGGTTATTATAATCCAAAAGAAAACAACTTGTGCTAAATTTGTTTAAGAAATACAAAAATATATTTTTTTAAAACGTTGCAAAAAACACATAGTGTGCTCACTTTCTGTCGTCGGATAGGGTACTCCGTCGATTTCCGGTATAATCGGAAGTTGTAAAATTCCCAATATTGCTTAAAACACCAATATTATCTACCAATATCTACAAATTGTAAAGAATTTCCGATTTGCGCGCATCCTGACCATCCTGTATAAGCAGATGTATTATTAAACTACAGACACTAAACGTCTAATAAATTAATTAAAATATAGGAATTGGAAAACAGTAAATCCACATACATCGTGTAATACTAAATGTAAAAATATAAAACAACATGTAGGTAATTGATATCTATAGCATAAATATACATCTCGTTGTGTCTATATATGACGAATTTTCGTTATATATTACTCGTCGTAAATTACCCACAATATATTACCTTGTAATGAAGCAAAACACTTAATGTAATAATTACTGATCATAAATTAAGAACATTGACAAATTGATGATAGATTTCGTTTCATTAAACATCTCGTAATGAAAGCGGCTTCTCACAATTATTAGAAATAATTACATTATGACACGTAATTACATAAATTTGTTATTTTATTAAAATTTTAAAGGATGGTTTTGCGACGATTCATTTTTTTATAAAAAATTCCAACATGTTCACGCATATTTAAACAAGTTTAGGATAACGGTGCACGGAATTAGATAATGATTATTTCTCTTTGATGATTGTTTGAATAACAACATGCATTGAATACAATATAATTAGAGCCGTTTTTTATATTATAAAAAAGTAATGACATCGAATTGTTAAACATCAGTAATTTGCAATTACTGTTTTGTATGTGTTAGAAAAAATATGACAAGACGATCTTTAAGTAGTGTTTACATGAGGCTATTATTGGTATGCATACCATAGCACATAATACTAAGGATTATAAATAGAAATTAGAGTTGTAGATACATTATTATTACCATTGTCGAATTCACTGAATATTTTCTTTTGTGTAATGAAATTAATTGTAAAATATTATATTTTTTGTTGAGTAACAGTATTTTAGTTTGTATTTACGGTTCAGTTTTTTGTAAATAATTTATTGAATATTTTATCGATTTATTTTTGTCGATAAAATAGTTTGTAATTGGGAAATACAAGCTAGTTTTCTATATACCAATCAGTTAACAGTTAATGTGTAGCAGCCGGTTGCTAAACATATAACAAAGCATTATTAAAAAAACTGTGATTATTGTAACCACCTCACAAATAAAACCCTTAACCCTCGAATATTACTAGCATAGAAAAGACAACTAATAGACCGGGAGTCATCAAGAAAATCGTTGTATGATTTGCCCCACGTCAAAACTCTGGGGAAAGTTAGCCAGTAATATTTCTTGCACGAAAATGCAAGTATGACGATCGTCAGGTGTTACTATAGAACCAAACAAAATTTCAATGTTAAAATATTTTATTACTCAACATATTCTCCTCTTAATTGGATACATTTATTACAGCGAACCTGCAAGGTCTCTAGATCTTTAAAAAAAATGTTTTTTCTTGCTCTGCAAACCAGACCTCCACAGCTTCTATTACCTTCTTGTTGTTTTTTTCAGTTGAGGAAAGAGGTGATAGTCGGACAAAGCCAAATCGGGTGAATAAGGGGGGTGTTCTAGTAATTCAAACCCTAAATCACGAATTTTTTGCATGGCAACATGAGATTTGTGTGCAGGGGCGTTGTCCTGCAAAAACAAAACACCTTTGGATAGCTTTCCGCGTCTTTTCTCTTTAATATTTTCCCGTAGAGTGGTCAGTAATGTCAAATAGTAATCTCCAGTTATTGTTCTACCCTTATCCAAAAATCAATCATGATTACTCCATGGCAATCCCAAAAACTGAAGCAAGAACTTTTCCAGCAGATTTTAGACACGAAACTTCTTAAGTCTTGGAGAACCAGAGTGTCGCCATTCCATCGATTGTTGCTTTGTTTCTGGATCGTAGAAATCTACCCAAGTCTCATCCATAGTAACAATTCGGTTTAAGAAGTCTACATCGTTTTCAAATCAAGCACAGATCGAACGCGATGCTTCTACCCTTGCACGCTTTTGGTCAACATTTAAACATTTGGGGATCCATTTTGCAGCAATTTTTCTCATGTCCAAATTGACGTGAACCATATGATGAACGCGTTCGTATGAAATATTCAGTGCTTCAGATATCCGTTTTAGCCCAATTCGACGGTCTGATAAAATCATGTCATGAACTGCATCGATATTTTCGGGGACTGACACAGAAACTGGCCTTCCCGATCGGTCATCATCTTCAATGGAAAATTTACCTCTTTTGAAGCTTGCATTCCAATTTTGACGGTCGCATACGAAGGACATTGATCACCAAGGGTATTAAGCATATTTTCGTAAATCTGCTTACCTCTTAACCCTTTTAAATCCAGGTACTTGATGATGGCTCGATACTCCAATTTTTCGATTTTCACAATTTCGGTGGACATCTTTTTCATTTAATTTATTGCGTGACTCTGGTTTACTTTTTTGACGTCAAACTTTACACTGACACTTCTAATAAGTTATTGTTCGTTGCTATGGTAACGCAATATTTTGTTTATGCAAGGAACTGGTCTAAGCTAACTAGATATCAATACATCCTCGTATGTCGCGCAGGAGTCGAAATTTGGGCTTATAAGGAAATCCATTTTTCTATTATTTTATGTTTTAATTAAATTAAATACAACGAGACGAAAATAAAAAAAAATAGCTTCTGTACGACATAAATAATAATGTTAGCTATATGTTTGTTCAAAATCAGGAAGACATTTCTAAAAATAAGCGAGATAAATTTACATAAATTTTATAGCTCCCTGAGAGAACAGCCTTAAGACTTATTATAATTTTTTTCGAACGCTTCTAAAGAAGTTTCACCAAAAAAAAAAAGAAAAGTAATTTTAAAACAAATTTTATTCAGTACATAAAATATACTAGAAACAGTTCGTTACAAACTATTTTAATAATACTCTTCTCGCTTTTAAATTACAAAATCTTTTACAAGTCGTATTTCAACGATTCACAAATATTACTTTCAATAGATATTAAGGCTAAACCTACTAACCTTTCCTGACAAATACTAACTTAATTTATTTTGAAAAACTGCGCTCTCCTGAAGCCACACTTATCGGAAGTGTTAGAAGTATCCTCAAAGATATGACAATATTTGGAAAAATATTTAACATATTGCTGTCAGACAAAATTTAAAAGGGATAATGAATCCATTTCTTTAGGTAGCAGTGTTGCTAATTGTATAATTTCTTCGCACAGTTCGAGTGCATCTATGTCCGAGTTAGATCCGTCAGTAAGCACTAACTGCAGATGTTCACAATGTTTCGTTAATTCTGCTCGTTCTGCATTTTTACATTGGTAAATATTGTATAAAAATTGATAACTGTCATTGTGTGTTTTTAATTGTTCGAATCTTTCACTAATAGAATTAATAGCCACGTCTATTATATAATTACAAAAATTTAAAATGCAGTTGAGGATCGTTGATGGGCTGGTCGTCTGATTCATAATTAAAATTTTTCTTCTTTCGACGAATTCTAAATACTGCCAATTCTGGAAATGTTGCTTCTACTTCCATGTTTTCCGCTACAATTTTTGCCTCATTTATTATTTTCAGAAATTCCTCATCGGAACGATAAGTTTGTAAAAAAGATAAAATTTCTTGAATTAAATTAGTACAAGAAGAAATATTCAATTGGGGACTTTGCATTAACTTAGAAACTATATTTACTTTAGAGAGAATATCATACCATATTATTACGCTACAAATAAATTTAAAAGATGAAATGTGGGTTGCCAAACTCTTAGCTTCGCATTTGGCTGAACCATCAAGATTTTTAAGCAGATAAATTTCTGTTAGTGCATCATAAATGCTTTCAAGTTGAAATCGAAACGGTTTAATTGCTAAAATTCGACTTTCCCATCTGGTTTGACAAACTGATTTTAATGCTAAATTTTTTATGTGTTTTTTCAAGTTATATCTCATTGAATAGTTGAAGACGAAAAAAATACAAATGTTTGTTGAATTATATTAAAAAAAATTGCAATTTCTCCAGAACATAACGCAGCATCATTAACAACTAGGTTCAAGGAATGACAAGCACAAGGTACAAATGCGGCACGAGGATTGATTTGCTTTATTCTGTTTTGAACTCCAGCATTTTTTCCTCGCATGTTAGCACCATTGTCGTATCCCTGACCTCTCATGTTACTAATAGAGATTTTCAATTTATTTAATTCATTAATAATTTCATTTGTTAAACCTTCACCTGTTGTATCTGTGACAGGGATAAAACCAAGAAAGTGTTCCCTTATTTCAAATACATTACATTCCCGTGTTAGAAATCGTATAACTATTGACAATTGTTCTGTGCGACTTTTATCAGGTGTGCAGTCCAATATTATGGAATAATATTTATTTTCGTGAATTAATTTAATTATATGATTTTTTTTTCTATTTTGAGTCGCTTACAGAGCTATAAAAGCACCCAAATGAGTTATTTTATAGAAAGTTGAGTTCTTTTATAGAAATAGGACAATTTTTATTCCGAACGGTGGTAACACTGATTTGATATTAAACGTCAAAGCTGTCGTTACGTTCGCGTGCGTTAATTTAAATCGTAATTAATGTTCAGTAGATTTATTTATCTTACTTATTTTTATTTCTATGATTTTTAAATTAAACGTATGATAAATGTTCTAGCATTTAAACAAATTTTAACGGAAAATATTGCCATCCATAGCAATTATACTTCAAAATTCTCTAAATTTAAAAACTTGCAAAATATTATCTTAAAATCAAAATAGTATAAAGAATTTGTTTAGCATGTTTTCGACCTTTTTAATCATGATCTTGAAAAACTACTTATTTTCGTGAATTAATTTAATTATATATACTTTTATGTATGTGTCGAAATTAGAACTATTATTTCATTTTGAATGGAATTACTGAAATAATGAAACGGAGTTTTCTTACTGGTAATGCTTTGTAAATGATTTGCAGTAGTTGCATCAAATTTTCCTAATAATTCAAACAATTTATAAAAATTTTCATTGTTTTTTTCATACAAATTATTGCTTGATCCACGTAAAGCAAGTGACTGAGATGCTAAGAATTGTATGACTGCAATAATTCGCTTTATTATATCTTGCCATTTTTCCACTTGTTGATTTAAAACCTTCTGTTGAGCGGCGTCGATAGTTGTCCCTGGTTAAAGTCGGGAATCTAATTATTTCCAATTTTTAGAGCTTTCAAAGTGATATCGCGATACTTCATGATTTTTCAAGTCGCGTGTTAAATGTGACCAATCACAATGGCCATTTACAGCCCAGGTATTTCTGAATTTGGAAAATAAAACACACGAAAAACAAAATACTAAATCACTAGATTTAGAATACACTAGCCACTCCCTGTTTATTTTTTCGCCATTTGTCAGTACACGCGTATAATTCCAGGTTGAAAAATGTCTACCGAAACGATTTGCAGGAAAACTAAAGTCAATAACTTGCAAAGGGCCACGTTTCACTAATGTTAGTCTGTCATTATGAGACAAATGTTTCCAATTAGCTGGATCAGACGATATTTGATCTTCAATGTTGTCAGTATAGTACTGATATTAATTGGCAAATCTTCATTACAAACTTCACTTGAACATGGATTATTCTCAGCATCACAGTTTTCTTTAATGTCAGTTTTCGATATTTTATTCTTTGGTTTATCAGTTAATAAAGAAGTTGTTGCATCAGTTAATTTTTATTAAAAAACTATTTAGAGCATTTCTCTGTTTTATATGCTCTCTTTCTCTTTTCTCTTTTTGGTTTTTAAATTCCCAACCCGACTTTTTTTTTTGTTCCTGGTCTTAGTTTAGACATTATTTTATGTATGAGAAGTATTTTAGGTTTTTTTTATTCAATACGCAAGAGTACTGAAAAAAAATAATACACTGTAGATAGAGGTAGGTATTTGAAATTTCAATAGAAAAATAAATTATGTATTTTTTGTAGGTAGGTACTTACACTTTTTGTCCGATTTTCAATAACAGCATATACCTAATAGGTATGTTGACCTTACACAATATGTACGTTTATTCAGTCGAACTCACGTACCTATGTTCAATATGTTTAAAAATCAACAATAGAATATCACTACTACTAAGAAACTTCACTGAACAAAATTTATACTTAAAAAATATACCACAAATGTAAACAAACACAATCAAAATTACATTTTGCTACCCCTTTATAAACAACTGATTACACAAACGCCAAATTTGCAAATGATTATGCAGGCTCAATAACATTAAAGTGCATTTAGAGACCCCAAAGAAATATCGTAATCCGCTTAAAAGTTTAAGCCTTTACATAAATAGTAGAATTTTTGTAACATTAGTGAAAGTCTTTACCTGTAGTGTAGAAATAAGAAGTACCGACTATAATCCGCATAACAATGTATACCTACCTATTGGCGATAAGGTAGAGACAAAATAACTAATTCCAAGAAAAAAAATTGTTAGAAAAATACCATAATAAGGAATTTGTTATTGTTATACTAAATCGTGTAACTCTTTTATCTTCAATTACATTTCAACTTTGCGCCTTTTAACTAAGGCGCCTGGAGCGCTCGCTCCACCGCTCCATGCCAGGCAACGGCCCTCTTCCATAGAACGAAGTCTTGAACGTGTCAAAAAATATATGTTTTTGGGGAATAGTATAGGTACTTATATCAATCAGGAGATAGCCAAAGTACGAAAACGCAATATTCCATACCGATACGGCGACGGCAAATATCCGCCATACTTGTTAAAACATGTCACTTTCTTAACGTATGGTGGACATTTGGCGTCGCAATACCAGTATGGCATATTGCGTTCTAGCATCTTGGCAAATATAATAAACTATCACTATTCCCCAAAAACATGTATTTTTTGACACGTTTAAGACTTCGCCCCAAAGGGAAGATGACACCTGGCGATCATCATACTAGCATTTTCGTCTAAGAATTATTACTGGCTAACTTTCCCCAGAGTCTTGACGTGGGACAAATCATACGACGACTTTCTTGCTGGCTACCGGTCTACACATAAAACCGATACTTCAAACAGAAAAAGCATGTTTTAGCATAGCGATTAGTGATTTCCTTTGTTTTCAAAGAGGAAACAATTAAATCCTTAGTTGAATCCAATTTACGTTAATTATTTTCAAGTATAGAGGCAATTTACGCACTTTCGATGATGAAGTTCTTACGCAAATAATTGGGACACAGTTTAACTAATGTTTATATGCATCTTATGATGTGGATTTAACGTCCCTGATGAAGATGGTATTACTCCAGCATCTTTTCTGCAAATGATTGGGGAGTTTTGTACAGTAAATTAATAGCTATATAAACTGATTCAAATTTACCTTATTTATCATTTTCATTTTTGTTACATGTGCGTAGTTTCAGATCAATAATCTTGGTTTTCCATGTTTGTCGTCAGGGGCCAATTGAATTATTATGATGTCAAACAACGGTTCTTATATTTTATTTTTAAAAAGTGTTAGTTATAAAAATATTATAAAGTTAGCATAATAAATAAGTTGTAGTAATAATAATCAGTGTTGATTATTCATGCAACTCAACTATCTGAGTTGAAAGCAGAATATTTACATCAAGCGTAAATATTACATAATGTCAGGTGAAAATTGGTTGCTTCCTGTTTGACAGTTTCATTTACCTTCCGAAATGTTATTCACTTGTAATGTCATTCAAAATTGGGATAAGTTCAAGCAGAAATATAAACTGTACTTCGAAGCTAGTGAAAAAGTGAATCAAGTCGACAAAACCAAAATTGCTATGCCTTTGACTGCGATGGGAGAGGCTGGAATTAATATTTTTAATACTTTTTAATGCAACGAAAATGAACAGCTCAACAAAGTAACCCGATTATCAGAAAACTTGATGAATCGGTACTGCAAGCCACGTAAGAATGTTGTTTTTAATCGATGTAAGTTATTTTCGAGATTGCAAGAAGATGACAAACTAATTGATAGATACATCACGGAATTTAAAATTTTGGCAGCTTCATGTGAATTTGATAACCAATTGTAAAGTTTGTTGCGTGATCGTTTAGTTCTTAGAGTACAGGATAAAGATGTGCAAGAAAAGATTTCTGAAATCTCAAATTAGACAAAGCTTTGAATTTTATACGGACCGCGGATTGAGTGAACAGTAGATGAAATAAATTCAGAGTAATCAAATTCTGCCAGTAAAATAAATACGGGAAGAAAAGAGTTTCATGGATCGCGAAATTGTAGTGAAACGCATCCGAAAGTTAACAAAAACTTTCTTCGCCTGGAAAATCGAGATGTTTAAGATGTGGATACAAACATAAACCAAAAAAATGTCCGGTTGCTGGGAAAATCTTCTTAAAATGCAAAAAAAAGAATGATTTTGCACCAATGTGTAGATCAAACAAAAACAATGTCGATCGTGTCAAAAAACATGTTGTGGATTATTGATTCAAAGTTGAATTTTCTACTTATTGCTGTTCGGCTATTAATAAGGTCGATGTCTTATAATGGAAACGTTAAATAATAAAAGCGGATGCTTGACTCATTGGATATGGGATCGTATATAGTTAGTACCACCATAAAATTATTGTCATACTCTGGTCATTCGATTAATCTAAGTGGATCGTGTCATATTCTTTGTTGTATGGTTAACCTAGTTTACGAACTTCTATTTTTCCTGACAAAGAAATATTGAACTAGTATTGGGTCGTCCGACCAACTGGATTTGTTCTTTGGTATTAGTAAAGAAACCAAATGGTGTCATTAGAGTATGTATGAATCCGAAACCGTACACCTCAAATTTGTGTACGGTCGCAACGCCGTTTGGTCGGTTTAAATTGAAAACTATGCCGTATGGTATCAGTAGCTCACCAGAAGTATTTCAGAAAATAATCCATAATGTGTTTGACGGAATTGACGGAATAGTACCATATATGGACGATGTTTTGGTATACAGTTCTACTATGGAACAACATATTGAACAATTGTCGCTTGTTCTCGAACGTGCTCGTAAAGATAACTTACCTTTCTCAAAGACTAAGTTGCAATTAGCTAAAAGTCGGGTAAAATTTCTTGGTCATATTGTGAGTGACAATGGGCTTTCGATGGAAACATCAAATATAGGTGCAACAGAAAATTTTCAGTCACCTCAGAACAAAGAAGAGGTCTAACGATTTCTTGGAATAATCACATTTCTGGCTAAGTCCGTACTTAATTTGTTCGAGAGAACTGCTACCTTGCGTAAATTAATTCAGAATAACGTTGATTTTAACTGGGGATTGGAACAACAACAAAGTTTTAAGGATTTTAAATCTCTAATAACTAAGTCTCCTGTTTTAGCTTTCTACGACAAAGAAAACCGTTATGCTTATCAGTCGATGCTAGTAGTTGTAGTTAAGCTCTGGGTTGCAGTCTTATGCAAGAACAAAAACCTTTGACATATTCATCAACGGCTTTAAATTTAATATAGCAAACGTATACCCATATTGAGAAGGAAATTCTTGGAAATTTGAATGGACTGGAAAAGTTTAATTTGTCTCTGCTTGTTATCGTGAAAAACCCGCTGGAAGATATATCACCAAGATGTTGTTGAAAATTATGCGTTACCACACTGAACTTGACTATATTCTAAGAAAACAACTGACTGTGGCCGATGCGTTGGTTAAAATGAAAAACGCACCTTAAGATTTTGAAACAAGTTATTTGGAGGAGACTGTCGTTGTAGTAGATAAAAAGCCGATAAATTCTCCAAAAATACATGACAGCGTTTCTGATGACACTGCGCTTCAAAAGTAATTAAAGATATAATTAATGGATGACCAATTTACAAACATTTGATTAAATCACCGGCAAAACTTTTCTGGGATTTTAAAGAAGAACTTTACTACGCGGATGGACTTTTATTCCGTGGACATCGTGTCGTCATTCCGAAAAGTCACATCGCGTACATTTTGGAAAAATTTATTAATATCATCAAAGAATTGTAGCGAGCTAAAGGATTGTATTACTGGTCTGGAATGACACGCGATATTGAAGTGTATCCTTAAATGTTTAATTTGCTAACAATATTTCAGGTTTAATCAGAAACTGCGGCTTAAACCGCAACGATGTTCTGAATTTCCATGGTCGGAATGAATTTCGCTCAAATTGGATTAAAATATTATCTCATAATCGGAGATTATTTTTCAAAATTTTTGATCGCAAAAGTTATGACATCAAAAACTGCTCATGTAGTAACCGGAATGTCAAAAAGACATTTTCTCACATTTTAGAATTCCTCAAGAAGTCTTCTCGGATAATGGTCCTCCATTTTCTGATAAATCAAATTTCTGTTTGTTTTGAAACGACATTGCATCAAACATACGACATCTAGTCCGAATTAGCCATGTTTTAATGGGTTTACTAAACGTGCAGTGTGAACAGTCAAGTACAACCAAAACGCTGCTGATGATACTCTTGTCATACAATTCAACACCAAAGACCGATCTGCCATCACCTGCAGAATTGTTAATGGGAAGACGCGTGAGAATGACATGATGGAAACAAAAAATAATCTGTATCCAAAATATGATTGTTCCGCGGCTAGAAATAAACTGGAGACTAAATAAAGGCAGTCGAAAAACATTCATGATCGTTATAAGGTTAAATAATTATCCGACTTTGGGCCGGGCGAACTGATATTGGTACAAGAGGATATTAGAAATATGTTTTTAGAGATATTACAAGACATAATAGAGGTTGGCACAACCAAAAACATCAGGTAACTTTTTTGGGTTGTCATGTCTTACAATTTAAAACCGAATTATGTAGTAGCGTTTAGAAAAATTGCAATTGCAATTTGCAATAAACTAAAGAAATTACAAAATAAATTGAAACACAAAATAAATATACTGTAGCTACTCAACCGACAAGTCGATTTTTTTCTTGCAAACGTAAAAAGGCAAAGCAAATCATCATGGGCATAGGGAATCAAAAAATGATATAGTGCGTAGGTTTACTTAACACGGAAATGATTATAATATAACAACAAGGGCAAAGCTAAGTGTACGTTCACATAGGCCGCTTGCGATGCGATGCAATTAATCGTCGTAATTAATACGTTGCGACACGATGTGGATTCAGTAGTGTTTTGGAGTTGATTTTGTGCACACATATTATTGGAAAATTCTCTACTACTACTAAAACAATAATGGTAATGAAATTTACGAAACAAAAACGTAGATGGGTATAGATGTGTAAGTAGTTACATAAGTTGATTCTTTGATTATTATTGGCAACTAAGCGTTGGAAAAAATAACAATTTTGAATCGCCTGCTGTAAATTCGCAACAATAGCAAAAAAACACCGACAGCTGGTTTACCCTTTTGAGACTTTACAGGAGTGAGAGAACTCGAGTGTAAGTTTACTATTGTATAATATACGCCGCTGTCGACTTATTACCTACAGGAACACATCGGAAAATGATCACTTCACTAATGGAACTTTGTCGATAGATGTGTAAGTAGTTACTATTCTTCGATTGTTATTGCCAAATAAGCAAAAATAACAATTTTTTATATTATTCTCGCTACGTCAATCCCATGGTGGCGTACACAACAAAATTTATTAATTGTTCAACGTATATGCCATTTGAGTAATAAAATTAAACATGCTTGAATTTCAAACCATCACGCTGATTAGCTCACTTTATGAATACTTGCGTTGAAGTTCATGTGTTTGAATTTCTCGCATCCAATGGATCGCGTCGCTCAACGCGTTATAGCAGCCTGTGTGAACATACACTAATGCAATCCCCAGCAACACCATGTTTTAATTAATCTTAGCCCATGAGACAAATTTTGCTAGACAACTAATGCGAGATTTCTTCATATGTAATCTAACTTATCTGTATGAGGTCCCTAGAAACACAGATGAGGGTTGGTGGACTTACATCGAAATTTAAACCTAATAATGCCTAAACATGTGATACGTCACATAACTGAAAATCAGAACCGGTACCTAAACGTTCGTAAACCAGGTTGGAAAAAACAAAAATTTGAACTTTTCTTCACCTCCTTTAAATCGCATTGTACTTTTACCCACGATTTTATATTTTTACGCACGATTTATTTAAAAGTTTACACGCAATTGTTTAGTAATTCATGTAATGATTATTAGTTAGACATAGATAAATATTTTTGATAATATTTAAAAAAAACCAAAATCTCAATTTTCAAGTTTTGTTTTGGCTATTCCAATGACGCTCAAAGGCTAATAGATCACCTGTTATAAAAAAAAAAGTTTTATCAAAAGAAAGTAAGTAAGAAACATTTTTTTGATTATAATTTATACTAACTCGTTTACATACAGAAAAATGAGGCAATCAGGTACCTATAGGAACATAATTATTCATATTATTTGAATATTTGACAATGTAATTTTATCCATATTTGATAATAGTAATAATTTTATATACAGAATAGAAAAACGTCAAACATGAGCTAAAATAGCTAAATATATGACAACTTTAATAAGATTGCCACAAAAATATTAAATTTTTTTTAAAGACACTTCTTTGAATTAAACATTTGCAAAATTTCGTGAAATTTCGAAAATGAATAAACAGACAAATAGACAAATTGCTATGTACACATGTTCAAAATTTGATAATGTTCTGTATGCAAATATTCAAATAAACATAATTGCCAGCCCGACACGTTTTTCTCTAAACGGGCCGTTTGAAACCAACAACCAACCATTATAATTGGCAGTTAGAATTCCAAAAAAAAGTATCCTAAGTGAAAGGCATAAATAATTTCGTATCAATGAATCTTAAAAATGTATTTAAACTATTTTTATTAGTGTATCGACATAGCAATTAAATGTAATACTAATTAAAACTGTCAACACCTTTCCGTGCTCATAAATTAATACAACACTTTAAAACTTGTCTGTTATTTATAATGTTTAAGCATAACCATATTCAAAACAATATACATTATGTACTGAACTCATTAAACGTAAATAGCTTTCTATTTACAAATTTACATAAAAAAAAGTTAAAGAGTGCATACATGTAATACTACCGACAAGTTTACTTGTCACATTAATCATTTTATTAAATAAAGATTTTTAAAATTAATTACAGATACCATTGACCCAAAATAGAAGTACAAACGACTCCAACAACAACTTCAAAGTGAATTTTGAAGACGCACAATGTGAAAAAGCAATTTATATAGAAAATAGCGTGCCCGATGAAAACAATTGTAAAGTAATATTGAGTTGTCTGAAATTAACACAATCTTCAAGTTTATCCTCTACAATACCAGAAACTAATGATGAGAAACCATTAACATTTGAAAAACCACTGGCAATTTATAACAATTATTCTGACAACCTTAAGAATTCCATTAAAGCAGAAATAATTAAGGAAAATTTATCAGAAGATGTCAAATCTAATGTCTTTGTAGATAATAACGAAGAAGTGGGTAAAAAGGTAATAGAAGGTCAACCCGATGAAAAACAAAAACCTTATAAATGCACAGAGTGTGGAAAGTCGTTTAGTCAGTTAAGAAACTATAAATATCATAGGTGAGAAATTTTGTATGCAAATTAACGTTACCTAGTCGAATTAAGAAAAAAAATATCTTAATTTAAATTTATTTGTTCCGGTAATTGTCAATAGCCCAAGGAAAATCTAGTCTTTTATGTATCCTGTAATGGACTAATTCTCCCATCACACAATTCGTGCTACAATCAATCAAATTTTAAAGTTTTAAATATATAATATTGTTTTCAGATCAATTCACGAAGGAACGAAAGAATTTTCGGCACGATGTCAAGAATGCGGAAAATATTCAACGATAAAGGGTACCTCAGCAGTCACATGAAAATACATCGTGACAGAAAAGAGTACGCTTGCCCAAATTGTCCAAAAAGATTTAATCAACGAGTTGCATACAACATGCACATGAGAATACACACAGGTCAGATCTTTTTAAAAAGTTTGTTTAAAAAACAATGCATTTTTACGCTTAGGTTTAAAACCTCACGAATGTCCTACGTGCGGAAAATCATTTTCGAGAAAGATGTTACTTAAACAACATCAACGCGTGCATACAGGAGAACGACCATACAGCTGTCCTGAATGTGGAAAAAGTTTTGCCGATAGATCTAATATGAGTTTACACGCAAGATTACATTCGGGTACATTTTTATTCGCCGTCTTTAATTGTTACATTAACAAAACTTTTTTAGGTGTAAAACCGTACGTATGCAGTTTATGTCCAAAAAGTTTTACAAAAAAACATCATTTAAAAACGCACATGAATTTTCATACAGGATTAAAACCATATTCTTGTGAAAAATGTGGTTTAGCATTTTCACAAAGTAGCAACATGCGAACTCACTATAAGAAATGTGTTTTGAAACCGCCCGAAATAGTATCTTCATAGTTTGAGACGGTATTGTAACTATATTAACCTGTGATATTAATAAATGTAAAAATCTATTTTGTTACAAATATTTAGAATTTTCTTAATGCAAATAAACTATAAAAAATTGAGTTGAATTAATAATGTTAACTCCTCAGTGAAATAAAGTAATTAAGCCACTCCCTAAAAAATAAAAAGCAATATTATTTCATTGGTTCAATGTATTTATTTATTTATTTATTTATTTGTATTGTACATTTTAAATATTGTATTGTGATGTTATTTATAAGTATAGTGCCCAGAACATTAGTATAAACCTGTATAGTGTGGTGACGAAACCGCGTGCAATAGTGGATTGGTTCGTCTTGGCAAAGCATTTCCTTCAAGGTTTAGGAAAACCACTAAAACCTAAACATGCCAACCCTTACCCACCTTAGTATTCATATGTAATAATATTAATTAAGTGTGTAAACATTGTAGAAAGTAAATAAGAACATAAAATATAACAGCACAGCCATTGCATGTCGACATATAATAGACCGGTCCAAGCGCCAGTCACGACAGTGACAAAAAAATACTAAGTTAAAGAAATAGCAAAACAAAATAATGGAAAAACAGATAATCAAGACAGAGAATACAAAATATTGATAAACTTCAGATGTCTTTTAGATTTGTAAGCCATAATATAGCTTCATCCGTTAAATTATGAATGTTTGGAAACTCTCCTTTAAACTTTGTTAATTGACAATCCTCTTCAATATGTGTAATGGTCTCTGGTTTGTTTCCACATTTAAACAACATAGAGTTGCCTTTTGAATGACCTGTTCTTATGCGATTTACTTTTAACCAAATTTTTCTTTTTTGATCAAAGCTCGGGACTTCTATTGTTGGATCATCAATGAGATGTTTATTGAAAACATCAACTCCAGACCATAATTTCTTCCATTCTTTAATTTCAGAAAAAGCTGTAGTTAAGTAGTTTTAACCATATAGAACTTGGAGATTTAAGTCTTTTAGCAAGAGGGTTCTCAATGTCATTCCAAATTGGTAAGTTTTTGTTAAGTTGGCATATATCCCATTCTTGTTTTAACGCAGCTTTTCGTCGAATGTTTGATGGAGTAATATTGCAACCGAGTTTGATATTTTGACTTATTCGGTGACCACATTTATTTGTTTTATTATGTAAATTTAAAATTATTAAAATTTAATAGATTTATAGAAAATTATAGATTTTGTTGTTACCTTTGTTAATATATCGGTCATCATGTGTTTATTTTTAGCAAGTACAAAAAAAACTTTAGCTGCAAAAAATTATTAACTTATTACTGAACAAGGGTCTTGATAAAACCTGCACATATGGGTCAAAACATCGGCAATTGCTACTATTTGAGTTGTTCTTCCACCTCCACCAAGAAGGGATGCTAGACCAAACTGTTAACAAAATAACACTTTTTGGAAAAAACTTCACCTGAAAAGTTGCCTTCCTGGCCTACTGCTTTTATTCGATGTAAACGAGAGTGATCTTTTAAATAGTTAAATACTTTAATTTCTTTAAGATTTCTTCTTACTTTTCCTGTGTCAGTGGAATCAGGAGAATGTTTATTTTCTAAACTTAAGCTAATTATACATTGCTTAAGATAAACAATATTGAAGGAAAGGTTATCAAGGATTAGCGATTTTTTCAATAGAATGTGAACTTTTAGACATTATTAACATAGAAGATATCTTAAAAGAATTTGCAACAATTAAAAGTAGAAAAGTTTAAATTTTTTAAATTTTGAGTTTATGGTTTTTCACAGATAAAAATTTGTTTTAATAGTTTAATGTATATTGATAACATATTAGTCCATATACGTACATTAATCTTACCAATACCAAAAACTGTTTTATTAATAATTAAGCGACGTTGTATACATATATGTAAAAGCAGTTACATAAGTCGATCCTTCAATAATTATAGCCAACAAATTGTTTGCAAAATAAAAACCTCGAACGTACACATCTGGAGTTAACGCCAGGTGCGTTGCTCGGGATGTCGGTTCTCGGGCGTTATAAATTTTGAAACTACACGTACACTCTTTATTTGGAGCCTGAACTTTGTTTTAAAATAATAATAAAAACCAAGGATGTCTTTTCTATGTCTACGTTCTTCTTGAACTATAGTAAACATTAATAAATTGAAATACCAATGTTGAGGTTTATACTTTTCTTCTTGGTCCATCCCGGAATGACACATCTGGATTTTTTAATTCCTTACAAAATCTCCTCTTAAATAATTAATGTTTTAATTACAAATTATCTGAATGGGTTGTCAATCACATAATTTATCATTTAATTTTTATTACTGTAATCTTTACTTTTGATTTTATCATTCAATGCGAAGTGTCTTCTCTGTCCTTACCAAGAATGTTTGCCACGTCAACTCAGCAGAGTTGGCGTATGGACAAGATAAGAATTGTGCATTCCAAAAGCGCGATCTGGCGAGTACGTTAATGGCCACTTTAAGTTCGCAAGAAAACTTTACATACGTGATCGTTACACGAGTCGACACTAGGTGTCGCAAAACTTATTGTTTAATAATAATGTAATACTATATTACCTAAGAAGAATTGTAAGAAGCATATTACGTACGACTGTAAAGAGTTGAAAAATTATTTTAGCTTTTAGGTAATAGAATAATTTATTAATTGCTACAGTACAGTTATTGAACATCAGCAAAGCGTTACTGTTAGATTGCTTCTTGTTACACCAGTTATTTAACAGAACAATTTCTTTGGTACTGGCAGCGGAAGTGGCGCTACTGTTTTTGATTATTGTTAAAGCCATTGTTTATTTGGCTCTGCATAGAACTATATACAACTTTTCACATAGTCTTCCGCGTCACCAGACTGCTGCCACTCACAACCATGTTGTCAAAGCTAACTGATCACCACCAGTACCTGTAAGAATGATGGGCCGGTAATGTTTGAAACAATGACCTGTATACTGTCTCGTGTTAGGCAATCCTAGATATTCAGCAATTTTCACTGGTAAATTATTCATTTATGATGTTAAAAAAATTGAGAATGTTCAACATTTTCTCTTTTTCCTAAAAAATATATAAAACATTTGAGTTTTAATTCAGTTACCCGAGTAAAATTTCTAACTGTGCTTGACATATTAAATAAGAATAAATAACATTGAATAACTTTGTAACTAATCTGTCACTATCACTATTTTCAAAAGAGGCATTTTCATGGTAATGTTCTTAAATACAGAACACGTACGATTTGTTTACAGTACGTAAGAGCCCAGGCTCTTACAGTAATAGTAGGCCGTGTGCATTGAGCTATTTACTTTAGTGATCGTAGGTAATATACGTATTAACTATGTAACATAAATGTAATCTTTTTTTACTCAGAACTCTATGTATAGTGACTTACAATAAAGTATGTAATTTATTATAACAAAAGTTTATTTTTTCATCACACTTTTTTAGTTCAATCATTAAGTTACGAACTTCCACGCAAGCGGGATTTGACGTCGTGGGGGGACAGGAAGTAAGTTTAGAAACAATAATGAAATCGATTAAGGAAGCAGAAGTAGAAGTGATTCTTGTTGATGAGTTATAAATTTGTTTGAGATTATTAAAAAAAACTTTTCAGGTGAGGTTTTTTCCAAAAATTGTTATTTTGTCAAGAGTTTGGTCTAGCATCCCTTCTTGGTGGATGTGGAAAAACAAGAACAACTTAAATAGTTGGAATTGTCGAAGTTTCGTCATCTACGTGAGAGCTTTATCAACTCTTACTGAACAAGAGTCTTGATAAAGCCTGCACATATGGGTCGTGTTACAGCGGCGTGTGAGAGAGCCTGAAATCTCGCGCCCTAGCATACGCTCGGCCCTTGCGCTTGGTGTAGCTACGCCAGGCATACGACCATGGTGGTGATGGTGCTATTCATATGATACGCTGCTCGACAGCCGTTTTATGCATCCTCAGTTTCCGAGACGTTGCACGTCTTTGATTTTAATTCACTAAATAATAAGTCGTAATGGCAACAACTCTTAATCTGTAAGTATGTGACGTAGACGGCACTAATACCGTCTAACGTTCAACGCTTTTAAATCAAACTGAAATAATAATTAATAAATTTTAGGAAATAGAATAACACTATTTCAGTTATTTATGATATATAATAAATTATCAGTAACGTTTCTTGGTTGTATAAAAGGGTACCTAGTACCTATTTCCTTTGACAATGTGGCATTTTTGTCGCCCCTTAGATTTACCGCCCGCGTGCAACGCACGCAATGCTCTCCTGCTAGCGAGGGCACTTATTAACCACAACAATAGATACTATTAAACATTTTAATATCTCTAAGAAACAACGAATATAAAAAGCGAAAAAGTGTAAAATTGGGGAAAATAGTTTTGTCTCCAGGGCTCTATATTAGGACCTACATTATTCTTTATTAACCCAGCATTTTTGGATAATTCAATACTCCATTGTCAGTATCACCTCTATGAGGATGATATCAAAACGGCTAAAATAAATATAAATAGTGATTTGCATAATTTATTTGAATCCTTCCTGAACCATTCATTTAACATTGCAAAGGAGTATAATTCCAAAACACAGATATACTCTGAATCTTCCTACAGTAAATTTAAACTTAAGCTTTTGGATCTATTACAGCTTCAACAGTCTAAACCAAAGATTTAGTTTGTAACCAGACCAGGTTAGCAAGGAAGACAAAACTGCACTATGTGTATAATGTGGAATAATGCGTTAATAAAAAATAATAATAAAATAAATAAAGGATAAATTATTTACTAATTCTGTGTTTTTATTTTGGGTAGAATTTATGTTATTACATATTATTTTAGGTTAGGTTAGGTTGTGTATAGTTCAATAAAAATCGATGCAAGAGGATGCAAACTTTTTTCAAAAATGGAGAGAAAATTTTATTAGTAGTAATAAATTGCACCCGACGGACGAAGTTTTTCAACGCTCTCTTCGGAACCGTAAGCCGTATTTAAGGTGTAAATTTCTTCGTCTCGCGTTCTTCGTCAAATGGTAGTCCAAGTTGGTATGGTGTTATTTTTCTTGGTTCTAAAGCAGCACCGTTAGAAGTGAGTGAGAAAGTAACAGTGAATAAATATGTGATAGAATGTTAAAGAGATCTGCGTATTTGTACTAATGCAGATAAATGAATGAGCGAAACTAAAATCAAAGAAGTGCGATAGTGTAAAACCAGAAAGCAGAGGAGCACATCGCGTTTTCAAACAAAAAGAAAGATCAAAGAAACACCAAAAGAAGTCGAGTTCCAAGAGAGCTGAACAAGTAGATCGTTGGAACCGCTACGCAAACTGCGTATAAAAGTTGGCAAACCATTAGATTTCTTATTAATAATTAAGATAGTATTGTATTAGTATTTAACGATTCAATGTTGTATAAAGGTATTTCAAAATAATGTGAAAAAATACATTTCAAATAACGTTCCCACCAATTCCGTGAGAAAGAAAGCCTCCAAATAGTCATATTTAGTAAATGTTAAAATAAAAATGTTGTGCTTTAAACATGTAATACAGTAATAGTTCTTGGGCCAACTTGGCCAAATTGAACTTGGCGCAGGTACAACACGAATGTACAACCATTGGCAAAGTTAATAAAGATAATAAAACCAATATAGTACTTCACTTATTTGTTATTACAAAATCACAATTACTGTAACAATTTTCCTAGTCAACTAATTTTTGAAAGAAATAATTTTTCAAATAACTAGAAATTAACAACTAACGAAATAGTATTTTTTATGGTTTTTTGTGAAAAAGAAATTTGCTCACGAGTAGTTGCGAGTAATTGACTCGAACGAAAAAAACGGAATTATTTTGGAATAAAGTAATAGTTATTTGTCCAACAAGTGAAGGTTAGACACAACATTTTTTCCACGACATTTTCCAAAAAACCAACCAACAAACCCTAATGAAAGAAAAACTATTAATTGTAAACGTAACATATTGTTACAGAATTTTGTCTCGACTTCGTACGTAAAAGCAAAAGTCAACAATCGGAGGGTTACAATAGTCTCGCCTATTTATTTTGTGGTCTCGGTAAGGTCTCAACTTGTCATAGCGCAACGTTGCTAGCCGCGTAATTCTAACCAATAAATGTAGGGTAACATTGTTTAAAAGTCGAATGTTGAGCATGTTATTGAGAATGGGCATGTATTTATGAAAATCAAATCTTAATACATCCTTACCAAATTAATAGTTATAATAAACAGATTTTAGATATTTTAGAAATTATTTACATTAAAACCACTAATCCTAAAATTATCCTTAATGATCAAACCAAATTTGAAGATCTGATATTTAAATATAGTGATATATATATAATCGGGAACCTTCCTACCCTAAGGTGTAAGGTGTTTACATTACATTGTTACAAGTTACTTTAATAATTTAGGTCATATACAAATATCTTTCATTTCTTCTTGTCCAAGGCTAACTTTTTTTCTTCTTTCTAACTCTTGTTTTTTCTTTTTAGAATTGCTGCTATTTCGTTGTTCCATGTTTTCTTTGGCCTACTCCGTTTTTTACTTTTATGTACTCCTGCCTCCCATACTTTTTTTACTTGTCTGCTATTATTCATCCTACACAAATTGATAATTTTATTTTATTTAATTGCTAACCTTTAAACCAAATTCAGAAATTTTACAAAAATAATTCTAGTTATGATATTTTATGTTAATGTCATTATTTATAATTAAATGTCATATTAATGTACAAATAGTATAGAATCTGATGATGGCTCTAAAATTTATAGAGCTGAAAGTATAGTCATTATAATTAATAAATTATATAATTAGTATTGGTAATTGCAAGAATTATTATTTTATATCTATTAAAATAACCAATACATAGCATGGATCCAAACAAAATTTTCAAATGTAATTTCATTCGAATAAAACAATAACATTAAAAACATTGTTTGTTGTTGAAACATTTTACTCTCGACAAAATCTATTATAATACTTTCTATATTCGTTATAAAAAATAATAGGTTTCGTCACTGGTTACATAAATAGCTATTGTATAAACAATGATGACATACGTACTTTTCTTGTACCTTTTGTCACTTACCTTGATTATTTGATTATGAAACATGTCACTTGCGGTACTCTCGTCGAAAACAAGTTCTGCGTCAAGTTTACCTGTATCAAGTTCGCCGAGCCAAGATGATTGCGCGAAACTGGACCAACTTGTCCGGGCCCGAAAAGAAACTATATTTAATTTTCACTAGAACTACCCCATAGTCGAGACCGAGGGTCCGGAAAGTAAACTTCGTCACCAAATATTTCATTCAATACGGTTGCATCTATATTTTCAGCTACAAAAAGTACTTCACTATGAAATCAACGCCACAAGTAATAATAAAATAACAAAATTACTATGTGCGCTTCAAGTTGTTGAAGAAAAATACTCTCTTTTGAGCGGTACGGAATTGCGACATAAAATAATTTCCTAGCAGCTATGAGAAAGGGAAGAACGTTAAAAATAAAATTGACCCTAAGTGTCCCAGGACAAAAAATGATGTTGAACATAAATAAAACAAAACAAATGTGCTTCTTTATTTAGCCTAGCAAAAAAGTGTATACTCAGTATACTATTGGCGCGGAGTAATAAACCTGTCAGAATTATCGAATCTCCCGTATTGCAGTGGCGTAGGTACCTGATACGTTTGGAAAATCATATTTTTAGTAGGTAAATGTATTATAATAGTAAAATCTACCTTGATATGAATTATTATGTGGTTATATGTTATTTATTTTATTTATATAGTAGATCACATTACAAATTTTACTTCTTACGTATTATATACCATTATTCTTGTATCTTGGTATAATACCTACATCTACGGCTATGATTCTCGTTTCGTCAGTACCTGGGCTGATGGCATCGTGTTTACACAGGTTAAACTATTGTTTTCAGACCCTAGATGGGTCGATATGCTGCAAGAGCGGCACAATGATCGTATTTTGGTTAGAATTTATTGGTTTTTACTTAACCGTAGAAGTACCGCTTTCACAAGAAAATAAAGAATTATTTCAAGCAATTATGATTTATTACTCCGCGCCAATAGTATACAGACTTTAGGCGTTTTGAAATAGTGAACTGTATATTCATTTTCGTTTTAGGAGGTTCAGAATCTCATCAATGATGAAGGTCATTTTTCTAAACTTGCTACACCAACTGATTTTACAGTGCATTTATAGTTTGACCAGGTTATTAAAATATCGTCATTTCCAATAATGCTAAATGACTTATTTCCGTTCTAGTATATAAAAAATTTTTACATCACCCTATAAAAACTCTTTTTTTAGCTTTCATGAAAAATATTAAAAATCATCCTGTATACAATAATTTTCTATATCATATGATGTCATTCACCTTAGACCATAACCTCAAAAATAAAATTTGAAAATGAATACAATTTTATCTTCTAATATAAGAATAGTATGTAACAACAAAGGTATATAAACATTTCATTAAATTGCAACGTTTTTCAGGCTTCAAAGTTATTGCAAGACTTAAGTATTACTTCAACGGAGCTAACCAATGCTAGTTTAAAACGAGCAAATGATATCTCGAAATTAAATGCATTTATTGCTATTACAACAAACGAAGCAAATCGCCAAGCTGAAGAATCATTACGCAGATACAAATCTCAAAACCAATTGTCCGAATTAGATGGAATAACAATTGCCATAAAAGATAATTTTTGTACATCGAATATCAAAACAACATGTGCTTCTAAAATGCTAGAAAATTTTACTCCATCTTATAATGCAACAGTTTACGATAGGCTAAAACAAAGTGGTGCAGTATTAATTGGAAAATGTAATTTAGATGAGTTTGCCATGGGTTCTGGTACTGTTGACTCAATTTATGGACCTTCTAAGAATATGTGGAATTTTTCTGAAGATTTTTTTATATCTGGTGGAAGTAGTGGAGGGTGTGCAGTTGCGGTTGCTACTGGGGCTTGTTTTTTGTAAACTTCAAACTGTGTATAATCAAATTTTAGTACTTTAAACCTCTAGGGCTATAGGATCTGATACTGGTGGATCGACACGAATCCCCGCATCATATTGTGGATTAGTTGGATTCAAACCTACCTATGGTCTTGTGTCACGTTTTGGTTTAATACCTTTAGTTAATTCGATGGATGTACCTGGAATTTTAACAAGAAGTGTTGATGATTGTGTTTCAGTACTAAATGCAATTGCAGGCCCAGATCCTAAAGATTCTACATGTTTCACAAAACCTTATAGAAAAATTGTGTAAGTTCTTAATGAGATGCCTTGTGTGTTCATAATTTTTTTAGTTTACCTTCAGGTGATAAACTAAGCATTAAAGGGTTAAGAGTTGGAATTCTGTTGAATACTATTGTAATGGTTTAAGTGACGAGGTACTCCAAACTTGGAATGAAATTGCGCAGATGCTTAAAAATAATGGGGCTATTCTTAAAGAGGTATCAATTAAATGAATTATCGAAATTTATTTTTGAACCATTTGATGCAAAGGTGATATAAACTTTATATCAAATTTTAGATATCAATGCCAAATACTGATTACAGTATTGTATGTTATTCAATATTGAATACATGTGAAGTTGCTAGTAACATGGCAAGATATGATGGAATTGAATTTGGACTTCGAGCTGATGAAAATGCTTCTACAGAAAAACTTTATGCAACATCACGAAGTCTTGGCTTTAATGAAGTAGTTAGAAATCGAATTCTAATTGGAAATTATTTTTACTAAACAGGTTTGAATTTTCACGATTAACCTTTTCGAAATGAAATAAATAAATACTTTTACAACACATGTTAACGCAAACTGAGACTTAACTACAAGACATATGAGTAATTTTAAATAATAATAATGAATTTATATCTTAGGAACTATAATAAATACTTCAACCAAGCACTAAAAGTAAGAAGGTTAATATTAAATGACTTTGACAAAGCATGGGAACAAGTTCAAGTTCTCCTTACTCCAACTTGTTTAACTACAGCTCCAAAGTATGATGATTTTATAAGCAAAACCAACAGAGATCAGTGTGCAATTCAAGATTTTTGCACTCAACCAGCCAACATGGCAGGTAATTTTATTAATGTTTCATCGAATTTTTTTCTTTAAACTTGTTTTTAGGTATACCCGCGGTGTCGCTACCAATAAAATTGGGTAACAATGGAATGCCTTTGAGTTTACAAATAATGGGAAGAAGTCTTAGTGAGCCGATGGTGTTGGCGTTAGCCAAATTTATAGAGAGTAATGTGAAGTTTCCTCAGTTTTTGACTTTAAATAACAATAAAATTAGTTTTTAAACCAATCTTTTTGTTTATTTAAAATAAAGACTTTAGGTTCTGACAAGAAATATCTGAAATCAATTTTATATTGTATTTATAACAGTAAACAAACAGAAAAAAAACTTTGGTAATAAACTCAATGGAAAAGGAAACAAATAAGAATATGATCAATTAAGAGCAGGAGAAATCAGCAAATATTTTATGTGGTGGTTTCTCCTAGTGGATAAGGCTTTCGATTGGAGATTCATGTGAGGATGACTTAATGAAACCCAAATAATTCATGAAGGCCAACGTTTCGACGAGAATGGTCCCGTCTTTATCAAGGCATCTGAAGAAAGATAAAGACGGGACCCTTCTCGTCGAAACGTAGGCCTTAATGAATTACTTGGGTTTTCATTAAGTTATCCTCCCACGAATCTCCAATCAAAGGCTTCTATCCACTAGGAGAAACCACCACATATAATATTTGACGGAGAATACCTTAATCAAATATTTATTGTTGCCTACGTATACACCATATTAATACCAATATAAAAACAAATATAGTATCCTACATATATATAAATTAAACTTATTTCATTAGAATAAATGAAAAAATAACATACAGATACAATTTTGAAGTTAAATATAAAAAATAGAATTAATTAATACAATTATTCTTCGCCTACAGGAATCGCATCTTCAAGCTTACGTATAAATTTAACTCTAATTTCAGTATTCGAATCGCCCTTTAATTGATCCTGTACATATCGAATTCATTATTAAGAAACGTTTAAACTGAAGTTATACAACTTACTTGTACTATCCAACTTTGTATATCTAACTGAACCATTTCTAAAGCACCTCTTATCGCACCACAAATTATATTACAATAACGTAAACTCTTCAAATCTTCTGGTAATTCAACTAAATCTGTTAAAGGGTTCGAATCAAGAATGAATGAAAATTCATCTCCCGCTGGACTCCAATTAGCAACATTAGGTAGTACACCCAAATACATGCGAAAAGCACTTTGAATTTTGTCTGCAGTATCTTTTAAATCTAAGCAACGCCCGCTGTTTGTTTTTGCAAGAAAGTCTTCGACAAGACGAATACCCATATTATAACCTAAACGTTCTAATTGTTTATTTACATCATCAGGATTTTCTACATCTTTAACCATTTGTGCTACCAAAGACCCATAAGTTAAAGTAACTAATTCGGAATTCTAAAATGTAAACCATAATGTACTCATAAGTACCGTCTCTAATTCAGATTTTCTTACAACTTTTTAGTATCGAAACGTGTTGATGCTCGCGACATTTTTAAAGTTTAGTTGCTTTATAAATTTCTTCTTAAATTTTCGTGCAATTTTCGAAATTGTTGAATGAATTATGATCGTCGACTATTATCAAAGAATAGTAACTACGGTAAAGAAGCGACACTAAGTTGATTTCGCATTTTTGAATTTTTCAATAAATTAATAAGAAAAATGTTACTCAGAATATGGGTTTCCTGTAAAATTTATATACAAATGTTAAATTATCAACTTTTGTATTCTGAAACTACCTAATTACAAAGATATCTTTACGTATTTATTGATTATTCTAAGATTCATCAACGCCACCGACCGTGGTGTCGTTTCTACATGCACACTCAATCAAAGTTTATATACACTGTTGCATAATTTGAACACACACCATATCGTTGATGACGTGTTTTGAGTTAAATACATGTTATTTCGTTTTAAATTTTACTTATACATTTAAATAGATCATCAAATAAAGAAAATAGTACCTAATGGTATAAATCATAAAAAGTACCTAGCGCTTTATTTTCAATAAACTTAATATTTATATGAACTTGTAAACTACTAAATAATAGCCTTACAATCCTAACTTGTATAGAGGTTTTTTTTATTCCTGTATGGTAATTAATTTATTAGAATTTTACATAACATGTTAATTATACAGGGTGTTCCAGAGATCACTCCCCAGGCTTGTATTTCCGTTATTTTTTATTTTTTTAAAATTTTTGTAAATGAGTTTACATTCTCTATAAGATAAGTAAATACAATTTTCAAATTCTGCACTTGTATAATGGTAGCGATGTTCATCTATTTTTTTCAAATCGCATAATATATTTTTTTTTAATATTTTGGATAGTACCTTTTATTCTCTTTACAACCATATAAAAAATATGAGTCTTACATAAGAAGTTTTGTTAGAAAATACTATTAATAGTTGAAGATAGGTTTGTCATGGAAATAACTGATTTTTGTCATTTTTATCTAGTAGCCTATAAAAACAATGCGTAAAGTTAGTTGTCAAACTAATTTTCCTAATTTTTCAGTGTTCCGTTTATGATAATATATAGGGTGTCCCAGAAATCACTCCCCAGGCTTGTATTGCCGTTATTTTTATTATTTTATTATTTCTTTTTAATTTTCGTAAATGAGATGAAATTCTCTAAAGATAAGTAAATACAATTTTCTATTATAACATAATCACAAAAAAAAATAATAATCAAATTAGCATCATGTCGCACTTTTCGGAATTGGTATAATTGAAATTTACTACTAGATAAAAATGACAAAAATTAGTTATTTCCATGGCAAACTCAGCCTCAACTATTGATCGTATTTTTCTAAAAAAAATTCTTATGTAAGATCTATATTTTTTTATATAGTTGTAAAATTGTATTTACTTATCTTATAGAGAATTTAGTCTCATTTACGAAAATTTAAAAAAAAACAATAAAAACATGAAAAATAACGAAAATACAAACCTGGGGAGTGATCTCTGAAACACCCTGTGTATACAGGGTCATCATTTATAGTTGATGAAAGGTTAGACGATTATAAAAACAGGGGCATAGAAGTAATCTCAAAATTTGGCTACTGCCATAAATAGACACAATCGATCTTTCTAAAATATTTTCATTTTGACGGTGTTGCCGCTTCTACTCAAAAGTAGTAACAATTTAGAAATTTTTAATGAAACACTTGTTTATTATTTAATTTTTAGAATAAAAATTTCTTACTGAAAATTTTTTCTGAATAGTTCCCTATACCTATCTACAACGGTTTTTGAGATAATAATTATTTTAAGTTATTTTCTTTCAAAATATGATCCCACCAAAATTTAAATTTACCTGCTATTTGAACCCATATAAAGCTGAAATTTTAGGTGCAGTTTGCAAAAAGCCTTGTATTTAACAGCTACATAAATAAATTTATTTTATTTTATACAGGGCAGTTTAAAATTAATGATTTTGACGTGACATACAAAAAAGGTCAAAACTTTATTTTTTTAAATACCCCGTATATTACTTGAATTCTGATAGACAATTAAAATGCCTTCAAGTTGATATAGCATAGTGGTATAGCTAACTCGTCAACTTTTCGAAATAATCGCAATAATTAATTAAAATCACATGTCTTTACATAATTTGCATTAGTTATAGCCTGTTTGACAGACGTCGAAGTTTTAGGATTGTGATTGTGATTTAGTACTTAATACTTATTCAAAAACAAATTACAATGGAGCAAAATAATTACTCGCATGAAGTTTTGATGAATTTATTTATTCTTCATAGACAATGTGACAACATTGTGGCAAGAACATGTAGGAAATTTAATGAAATGTATCTTGATTTGCAGCCAATGAAGTTTATGCGAATACAAGAGAACTTTATCATTTATGGGCATAAACTTTCTTTCGTTAATTGGCTGCAAATCAGGATACATTTCATTGAATTTTCTATGTTCTTGCCACAATTTTGTCACATTGTCCATGAAGAAGAAATAGATTCATCAAAACTTCATGCGAGTAATTATTTCGCTCCATTGTAATTGGTTTTTTTGTATCAAGTAGTAAATCACAATCACAATCTCAAAACGTCGACGTCTGTCCAACACAGTGAATAATTGTCAAATCACATGGCGTTCCATGGCTAACTAATGCAAATTATGTATAAACAATGTGATTTTTAATAATTATTGTAATTATTTCAAAAAGTTGACGAGTTAGCTATACCACTATCCTTTATCAATTTGAAAGCAATTTAATTCTCTATCAGAATTTCAAGTAATATACGGGGTATACCATTTGAAAAAATAAAGTTTTGATCTTTTTGGTATGTCACGTCAAAATCAATAATCTTAAACCGCCCTGTATAAGATAAAATAAATGTATTTAGATAGCAGTTAAATACAAGGCTTTTGCAAACTGCACCTAAAATTTCAGCTTTATATGGGTTCAAATAGCAGGTAAATTCAAATTTTGGTGGGATCATATTTTGAAAGAAAATAACCTAAAATAATTATTATCTCAAAAACCGGTGTAGATAGGTATAGAAAACTATTCAGAAAAAAATATCAGTAAGAAATTGCAATTCTAAAAATTAAATAATATACAGGGTGTTTTATTAAAAATTATTAAGTTGTTACTACTTTTGAGTAGAAGCGGCAACACCGCCAAAATGAAAATATTCTAGAAAGATAGACCGTGTCTATTTTGGTAGTAGCCAAATTTTCAGATTACTCCTATGCCCCCTTTTCCATAAACGTCTAACCTTCCATCGACTATCAATGACCCTGTATGTAATGGCTATTAAATCATTTCACAACGCCGGCTGTTGCTGCTCATTGCATAATATATTATTATTTTGTAAAATAAAGCTTTAAAAGATATTCGAAATAATATTTCTTCGGTTGATTGTAGGCTGGGCGATTGTACCATAAAAAAAGTCATTTCTCTTACCCATTATAATAAACCATTCCTAATAAACATTATCGGTTTTTAATAAAAATGTTAATTATAATCGTCCTTTATAATATAACATTTTTATGTTAATGGAGTGACAAAATATACCCCTATCCATTTAAGAAAATCAAGTCATATACAGGGTGCGGCACTATCGACGAATTATTCTGCAGCATTATAACAACAGTGCAACACATTTTAAAACATACATATATCGAGATTATTTGAGACTACATTTTAAAAATATTTTGGATTGCACGGGTGCTTCAGAAACACGTACCATATTTTATTTTATTTTAAATGGATCACCCAGTATTTTTTTCTATTTTTGAATTGTACGATAAAAAATAATGTATGTTCTTTAACATGTCCCTACTTACTTCCGTTTATGAGATAAATCGATTTTACCTGATTTTCATGAATTCTTTGATCCCAAATTGTTCTTGTTGATGAACAGATTGTACCATGTGGGGATTCGGGGAGTTCCAAAATGTCTTTCATTATGTCTGTTAAGAATACCGTAACTTGTAATTCGACGTTCCTCTGACCAAATTCTTTTTTTGTGAAAAGAACAATCCTCGTTAGATTTATTTAAAACCAATGACAAAATTCCAATTCCAAAATCCACATCATCACCAGGGTGCAAATAACATAAGGTAAATATTTATTGGATCTCAAAATTCTTAGCGCCTTTGATTTTGAAATTGCAGTTTCAGTTTCTGTCGGAGCTAGATTTCTGTTCCTAAAATTACAAAGTAATATTATAATAGTATACTTATTTTGGGATTGGTATATTATTCAACAATCATTATAAAGAAACTTTTCTGAAAACATTTTTCTGTATCTGTTTTAATTAAGAAAATATAGTGTGATTTTAAAATGGACATATTTTTAGTTTTCTTTCATATCTCTTAAGCAAGCGAAAATTTGTTAAAGATTGTTTTTATCATTTTATGTTTGACCCAAAAAGAGCACATAACAACGACAACACCTATATTACTTTTTTGATAGCACTAATAATTACGTAGATACCCTGTAAAAGTAAAAGTGTCGAAAATAGGAAGCCTTATTTAATCGTGAATTCAATTATTATTAGTGATAAAACAAGTTTGGAATAATAACAACGTAATCCAAATGTAATATGTAGTGTGTAATAGTAAAAACGTCAACTCATAGCACTCTGCTTACGAATACGGCCGGATTGCGCTCGACCGTTTTGCGCTCTTACCTGAACTCGACCAGTTTGCGCTCTGCGATTTAATTATAGAAATTTGAACCTACCCTATTGTCTCCGATCGACCGATTTGCGCTCTCTTGTAATATAATAGTTATTTGTATACCTAGGCCGAGAAATACCTTAATTCCTTATAGAAAGTATTTTTAACTAAAGGCGTTTTCCCCGATCGCCGTTTCCTCCGATCGCACTGCCCCCCTTGAACAATACCCCACCCCCATCACACAAACATAACTAATATAAACGAATGTTACTTGAAATAATTGTTTGTTTTTTTTGTTTTGTTTTAAAGAAAAAACTGTACTAACTGTAACCTACCAACCAACACCGTTTACCCCCGATCACATGAAAACAACTTAAATCTCGATAATTTCAAAATGTTTATAGTACAAGAGAGCGCAAATCGGTCGATTGGAGATAATAGGGAAGGTTTAAATTTATATAATTAAATTGCAGAGCGCAAACTGGTCGAGTTTAGGTACGAGCGCAAAACGGTCGAGCGCAAACCGGCCGACACCCTGCTTACTATATTAAAATTTGACATTAATGTAAAATAGTTGCTAACATTTACTAACGAAATATTTGCTCGATACAAAAAATATTGTATAAATCTCTTGCGGGAAGATTATTCTAGCATTCGCGCTATTAAAGCACTTGCTCACTTCGTTCGCTCGATGCTTTAAATGCGCTCATGTAGGAAAAAGTTCTTCCCAATCTTGGTTCGTAAATAACTATTGAAGGTTAGTTTCATCGGATGCAAAATTGAATAAAGCTTAAAGGAGAGTATTTTGAGAAGCAATAAAGCGATTTTCATAGCGTAATTTGTATTTTGTCTTATATTTTTTGCAAATTTAGGCAGTGCTATTCGTAACACAAAAATAAATACTTTAGTCTGCTGACGCTAGGTGTACCAGCTTTACCACAATAGTGACGTTGTAATTATTTTCTACTAAAGCTCGTTGCACACTACAGGATTTCGCCCGTGCGGGAAAAAATCGTAAACATAATATTTTTTAGTCAACTGATGAAGATCATGGCCGGTTTCACATTACACGATTTCAACACGGGCACGATTTTTACCCATGCTGCAGCCGTCTGGTGCGACTGGAGCCACACACGGGAACCTGTCTGTGGGATGGAATATATACGAGTATATAAGGATAGAATAACCACGCGAAAAGCCTGGGAAGAACCTCTTAAACCAGATTTTTACACCATCAGTGATGCAGAAGCGTCCAAAATTCCTCACGTCTTTAATTTATTGGATGAAGCCAAAGAAAACGATTGTGTTTTCTTCTTTTTCTTACTACAATTGATGGTACACTTTCAACATGTTATAAAAGTGTGGGTTTTCAACGATTTTAAATCATCTAATGTTAAAGCCAACATATCACGATAAAAACTCAAGCGGTTTTTTCCGCACGGGAAAAATCGTATAGAGTGCAACGAGCGTAATGGGTGTCCAAACGGCTGTACGTGAGTATAAAATATGTACCTATTGTTGTGTAGTTGGATATGCAATTTCTTGCAATTATTCAAAAGACAAGGAATGGGAAATTATGTATGGAACACCACTTCAGACATATACCGACCTAGTGCTTCTCTACAATGGGCCAATAACCATTCAAGACCTCAAAAACAATATTTTTATAGTATATGCGTCTGTCATACGCAGCGGCGGCTCGTGGTCAATCATAATAGGAGGTCAAAAATTAATTTAAAAAATAGGCATACTTAAAAAAATATAAATAACTCAAATGCACCGCAAAATTTTATACAATCAATAATTTTGTTCAAATTATATC
Organism: Abscondita cerata; assembly: GCA_030710515.1. Taxonomy (NCBI): domain Eukaryota; kingdom Metazoa; phylum Arthropoda; class Insecta; order Coleoptera; family Lampyridae; genus Abscondita; species Abscondita cerata. The sequence continues at coordinate 114,799 of JALBCR010002342.1, forward strand.
GATTTTTCGAAACATTTTTATTAAAATCTCTAAGGGATTTTCTATAAGCATTGTCTAGCTGTGTACGAATATCAACATTTCCCACGGTTGCAAAATTTACCGAGCATTTCATGTGTTCTGCAGACGAAGCATGCTTTTTATTTTCTCTTTTAAATGTTTTAAATCGCTTACACCGGATTTGCACCATAGCGAGTCTGACGAGTCTTTAGAAAATAATAAACAAACAAAACAGTAAAATACGTTTTATACTTTACAACCACATATCTAGTCAGCTAAATCGTACATTACCTTGCGAAAGTTTCGATGAACATCTTTATTTTTGTCTTTGCTAGTTTGTCGTAAACTTAGTTCTGGCAAAGGACGACCATTTGCCTTGAACTCAACTAATTTTGTAAAATTATGTTTGTTATCACTTTTTAGTTGTTTAATTTTTTGCACTACCGACATTTTCTATAATAGCGCATGCACACGCGAACAAAAAATAGTATTTTTACAAAACAACACAACAACAGTAAAAAATATCAATATAAATTCTTAAATTGATTTAAAACACGCGAAAATCGAATCAAAAATTGAGCGTAGATGTACACCCTATTTGAAGTCAACGCAAACTGCGGGACCTGGCTTATGACCCAAAGTTGATTATTGCTTCGGATGTTCGCGTTTATTCGGGCGCTGCACGTTTTTCGAGTTTTTCCGGGTAGATCTAATTCAATGAGGACAATTCGCACCGCCAGCCCAAGGTTGAGAAGGATGAATTACGAACGACGGCCTATAAGTTTTAAGTTATTTTACTTGCGACTTGCGACTTTTGTGAGTAAATTACCTATTTTAATAAAATTGATAATTAATATTTTTTATGTCAAAATTTTTGGGAGGTCATTGACCAAATGACCCTATGGACAAGCCGCCACTGGCCATACGTAATTTTGAGGAAAGAAGGACCCACAGTAGAGCAGCTCTACGTGAACATAAGCCTGAAGTAGTGTTCCATGCATAATTTCCCGTCCCTCGTCTTCCGCATAAAATAAAATGTGAAACAGTTAAAACCAAAAAGCTGTACCGAAGAAGAAACAACAGTCATGATTTTTTTGCAGTGCGAGTGCCTTCTTGAACTAAGGCTCAACTTGGACGTATCCGATACCTACTTTGCTATTTGGAATCAACGCTCATCTTGGACACATCGCCTACAGACATTTAAACGTCTGATTACCTACAAAATGACGTCAAAACATCATCGTCGTTTCTGTAAATTTAGTTGTTTCTATAGTAATGCGAACAATTTACCATATTCACTATCTAAGAACGTGTGTTCACTACCACTATCATAAAAGAGTCATTTACAACTTTAAATTATAAATAAAACAGGAACTAAAATCAATATTTATTTTAGAAAATAGTTATTGTAGGAACCACAGGCGCTTGTGTTATCTTGCAACATTAATTCTTTATAGAAATCTGAATATATTTATAAATACACAAAAGTGTTCTTGTGACATGGCTACAGATTATTAACATTATGTATACTCGTATTAAGAAAGATGACAGTGGTGTTCACATCAAGCAATCAAGTAGTTTCCGTCTTTACCTTTTTGAAGTTCAAAAGTGCGATAAGATATTTGCAGCTATATTTACCAATTATTACATACATATGTATAAGTTTAAGAATGGTGTAGTTATATTATTTTGTGATGTATGTATGGTATGTATACATCTCCAAAACATCTTTAAACTTTTCAATAAGTAGGTAAATGTTAATTAAAGTTATACATTAACATTAACTAATTCATATCACAAGACGGTGATTACACTTACACATCAAATAAGTAATTAATTGCCCTTTTATGAACAAACAAATCAATACATTACAGAATTTAGACGCATTTTTCTTAACAAGCATTTATGTAAAATAATTTCACTGATAAACGCCACTAAAGCAATTGCTACACCAAAACAAAGTATCAAAAAAACCCAAAAAAGATCGCTCATCGCTAAGGTATTCGAAACAAAACTTTTTTTTTGAGCTCTGCGAATGGCAATTTCAACAAAATAAATTGATTTCTTGTATCGAAAATCTATAAAACCCGCTTCGCGCATACGTAACAGCAATCGATTGACTTTATTAAACAGCGGATAACCTTTTGCGAATGCTAATGTAATTAAAATATGATTCACATTGCTATCGAATAAGTATAAAAGAGAATTTCCTTCGTCGTCAAGAAAGTGCATACTTATCACATGTTCCACTATTTTTTTAGGCACAACAGTTGCAAAATTTCTTTGAGACGCTGTCTTATTTAAACATATACTATTTAGAGGACATATGTCGGAATGATCAAATATATATTGATCAAATTTATTATATCCATTCAGAAATGAATGTCTGATATCAATATAAAAACCAAATCTCATTTTTGATTTAGTTAGTTCTTCGACGGTAGATATTTGATTTTCTCTGGAATTAGTATTTAAGACAGATATTAATTTACCTTGAAATGCAGATGTAAATATAAGCCCACCAATTATCCACAACCCAAGTATCAATCTTGAAAAAGGTTCGGTTGGCAAATTAATTGTTTGATTTAAAAAGGACTGGTACAATACCATACAATAATGCGTGATTCTATTAAACAAGCTACTCTTTGGTGTCCTAAACACCAGCAGAAACTTACAACAACAAAAGATAAAAAAAATTGAAATCCAAACGTCAACTTGAAATATGTTAACGACACCTTTCCAGTTTTCTTCAATTTTTGCCATAGCGACAACCCACTTGACATCATCTTCCATATATGGATAGGTTTGATCAAAATCCCAGTATTCATTGTTATTAGCGTAGAAGAATCCGAAACCAAGATCAACTTCGTAATTTCTTAGGTAGGAATACGCGCCCGTGTAAGATTTGTTCTTTAAACGTGTTCCCCAAGTGTTAACTGATCTGTTTTCGTAAACGACACTAATTCCAATTAATTGTTCTAACTAAAAGTTATATGATTTAATAATTCTAGCTGTTACATACCTCAGACTAACCAACGAAATAATGCCTACTTCCAATCCTACAAGTTTTCTTTCATCTTTTATTACATATGGAGGAGAAAATACAGTTATAGTACGCACACTGGTATTACGCCAGAGCTTAGGAAGCTTGTCGGGGAATAAATCGATTTCATTGCTTAGCTTTCCATTAATGCAGATATCCATTTCTTCGATTTTGTTAACTTTATACGGAAAATAAGTCACTATACGAATGTCGTCATTGTAATGCATTAAACATAAAATGTTGAAGATGTAGAATTTTTGAAGAATAAGAAGAAGATACTCAAATGGTTTGTCAATCACAACCAAAAACTTTGCTCTAGGATTCCAACTTATTGTATAAGTCAAAAACACGAAAATTTCTTGTAACTTCTCTTCTGGTACTATAAGTACATAATATTTGGCTTTAAATATTTGAAAATACTTCAAATCTTGCAACTTATTTTGAGATATGACAGGTTGCTCCAGTTGTACATCGCTATATTTTTCGCTTAAATTAATATAGATTAAATAATCGGTACTAACAAAATCGTTCTGAATTTCACGAATGCAACTTTCCAAATTGTTTACCGAAAAACTTTCAATTGATTGTAAATGTGACAAAGCAAGTTTTATTGAATGTACTAAAACGAATAGTTTTATATTCATGATGGAGGCAGTTTAATATTTAAATTATGTTAAATATATTGTTATAAAATTTGTGTCTTATATATTCAAGCGCATTTACAAAAATTTATTCTATTCCATTAACGGCGTTATTTTGTACACGCATATAAATTATTCCCATTAAAATATGTAATCTATACAAACCTTCACGTAAACATTTCAAAGCCAATACATTTTTTGCTGACAAGAGAAAAATTAAATTCTGTTGAAATGAAATGTTTTGATTTTTAGTTGACAATCAAAAACTGTCAAATTATTCATTTATTCAAATGACATAAATATACCATATCTGATGATAGTATTGGATAAAACAAAATTAAATTTTAGAGCTAGTTTTATTAACATTATGCATTCCTATCTTCCGTAATTTTTCACATAAATAATAGGAGTTGCTCCGTAGCTTAGTAGGTAGCGAGATGATTTGTCTTCGTCAAACAGACAGATCTTAGTAAATGGTTGAAAAACAATAGCAATCGATAAATTCGTCAAATACAAAGAACACTTTGCGACAGTTTATAATTTACTAAGAAAAATGCCAACAGTTAATTGTAACGACGTGTGCGTTTAAAGTGCATAGCGCTATCTAAGCGATGGCTTTAATGCTTGAAATACACGTGTGTCGATAAAGCTAAGTAAAACTTGTACAGAAGCATACAGTTGTATACCGCACTTAAGTATACACCTCTGATGAGCTCATAATAAGAGCGAAATGCTGCATCAGGTGTTATTTCGTTGCGTGTTATGCTTCTGTACAAGTTTTACTTGGCTTTATCGACACACGTGTGTTTCAAGCATTAAAGCTGTCGCTTAGATAGCGCTATGCACTTTAAACGCACACATGTCGTTACAATTAACTGTTGGCATTTTCCTTAGTTTATACTATTCATACGTGTCAATGTTTTACACGAGATGTCGTAAGACACACATTTTATTTATAATTTACATTATAAGGTTCAAAGCCCATTTTAAATTCGGTGTTGTTCTCATATTTACTTAAATGAAAACATAAATACCTGAGGTCTGTACTGACTGTAAATTTGGGCTAACTGAAATAAACCATAGGTTGTTGTGGTGGAACGGACAATGATGAAAACGGAAACGAGAAGTCGGATCAAAATAATTCTGCCACGTCGACACATTAAATTTTTTTGAATAGCTCTTCCTAAGTAGGAATTTATGTTTGTGGTACGGGAATTTTAAAACATCAACGTCGCGTAATTGTGTAAGACTCCTGTTCGGTTTCCTGAAGAAGAATGTATGTCTGCCAACTTGCAAAACTGGAAAAAACATCCGTAACTAACTTCAATCCAAAAACTTATTCATTGCTGGTACCCATACGTGCGTTACGCACGTAACTAAAACCAGCGTAAACCGATCGTCGACTGCTTGAAAACGGCAATAATGGCATTTTATAATCACTTGTGCATGTACCGTCCACAAAACTTTTTAGATGATGAAATAGAACTACATTAAGAAATAATTATTTATCAATGCATTATAGTTTGATTTTTTATGACAAATATGTTTTAGTTGCAGAGGCAATAACCGAGGCAAATAAAACACGTAAGTCATGAAAAGAACTTTAGTGTCGAAGTACATATTTTATTTATTTATAAGCATGACTTATAGCAGGCATTCGCTAAATATTCCTTCTAACATTCCGTCAGTTGACATCAATTTTAATATAAGTGGCGACATTGACATGTTAATTTGAGCAATTCTCTTTACACTCTTCTTAGCTCTCAAAACTGACTATTCGGTCCAGGATTGCCTGTTCTTCAATAATCGCACTTAGTTTATGTGGTTGTTGGACAAATAAATGTTTAAAGTATCAACTCTATTTCAATTTCTAATTACTGCGATTCCAAAGAAAACTTAGATTTCGATCTTTAAATATTTTAGGAAATGAAAAACGTTTAACCAAAAAATTCGATTTCTTAGGTACACTCATGAAATTTAAAACTTGGACACCACAATTTCTGTAAACAAAAGTTTGCACACTGTGAAGCGGGCTTAAGGGTATCATTTACAATTCTAACAGCAGGTAGTCTCAGCATTACACTAAGCACGTTTTAGAAAATAGGTAATTTACGTTGCTTACTTAATTTTTTTCTTTAAAGAATATATTTGAAGGTATCGCTAATTACACACCATAGCTCGATTAATTATCGAATCAAAATTTTGTTTAGGAAATGTTTACAAAATAAAATTAGAAATAATTTTGATTTAAAAACGTCTACAAGCAATAACTTTTAAATTAAATCAAAAAACTAAACATGGTTATTTGGGTTGACTGATTATTACTTATTTTTAAATAAATCTAACCTACTAATTATTGTAAGTTATTAAAAAAAATCATTAAACTCTCTATTCATAATATTTAGTCCTTACAAAATGTATATTTTATGACGTTTCATTTTTTTCTGTAGTTAATATAAAAAGTGAAAATAAAAACTAAGGCAATTCTTATTGTCAACGTATATATTTAGTTTTTGACAAGAATTTATTACATAATTATAATTAAGATACCAAGTTATAGTTTAAAATTAAATGAAAACGTTTTTTTTAAATAAAGGTATTACTATATAAATAAATATAAGAAATCAATAATGGGTGTGACCTCCATTATTATTGATACATTCTTGGAGGCGTCTGCTCATTGACGCTATCAAGGTATCAATATAATTAATATTAATCGTTTTCCATGCGGTATCAATGGCTGCAATTAGTGCATTACGGTTTACTGGTATAAAATTCAACTCTTTTTAATAAAGCCTTGATAATTGTTCTTCCTTAAATAGAGGCAAAACGTCAGCAAATTTAACGATTTGGGTTGTTTTGTGTTTTCTACCTCCACCAAAAAGGGGCGTACTAGAACAAATTCTAAATATTAATAAAATTTTGATGAAACCTTACCTGAAGCCGTCTACTATATTACGTAGCTATATAACATATTGCAGTGATCGCAAGGTCGTAGTAATGTATGAATTTGTAACCATGTGTATTGTATAGTATGAGGATAAACCGGTACCTATAATGTAAGTGTTAACATAAAATTAAAAGTGGAGAACATTAGGTACGATACACAACGATGCCGATGCACCGAGCTCTGCGGTACGCACCGTTGAATAAATAGGAGCATACACGCGCCCGTTGATTGCCCAGAAACAATATCACTTGTCTAGTTGATTATTTATAAAAAAAAGTCTTGCAAATTTGACACAGAAAAATTAATAAATTAGGTGGAAGGTAGAAAACCTTTGTGGAAAGCATAACACAAAAAATTTAAGGCATAATTTTAGAGATTTGGATGAGGTAAAGCAGAAATACTACGGTATGTAAACGTTTTTGTTGTCTATACGTTTACAAGGTTCAGGCAATGAAGTAGCAACCAAAATTCTGAAGTTTTCAAACGAAATGATGAACCAATTACTATTTGGAAATCTCAAATAACAATAAACTATTGTCATTCTTTAAAAACTTAGGTTGTGTTTAGAATCTTTTATTCTTGCCACGGCAGTACTGCAAAATACAACAAGCCTTAACAATTGATACCACGAAATCTAGATTAACATACAAGGGACGATGAAAAATCCTCTACTTGTTAGTCAAGATATTAAATACACATTGAATATATCTCGAAGCTTGTCCGAGGTCGGTAGTTAAAAATCTTTTTTGGTGGTTTAAGTCTTTTCACGCATAGGGTCTTAAGACACGCTCTGATAAAGCAAAAGTTTCATCTGCAAAATAACGTATGGTAAAAACCGTTCCTGTGAATCCGGGAGAGCTTCTCGTTGTGGTAACGTAAACGCACCATTTTGTAATTTGTTCGAAAATGTGCTGTTTTTAAAAACGTTTCAGTCTGAATTTTCCATATGCTCCTACACCAATTCAAGTAAAACAATAATTACTGTCACATAGGACCATTAGAACAATTGATAAAAAAACGTTTTTGCTGCAAATTTTATAAGCTTTGAAGGACATCAAACTATTTTGTTTTAGGATCGGATATTTGGAAAAAATATTTTTCACCACACTTCTTCATCTCCACAAAAAGTTTAGCAGACGTCAGATCGTTGACAAGTTTTGAGACAATTTTTATTATAATATTATAACTCAACCGTATAGAGCAGTTGAGTCTCGCATAAGTGTTTTGTGCTGAGTTTAAAGAATAAACACAATGTTCCTTCGTTTAGGGAGGGCTACTATGTAAACTGCAACTTTTTTGACATGTTACCCACTTAAGTGTTGACAACTTAATATTGAAATTGACATTTTAACACGATTCCCTGTGTGAGATTCGAACCGAGGACCCGTGTATGTAAATACCGTTTACAAGGATTCTAACCGCTAGACCAATCGAAACCCACGGTAAAATTGATGCGTCGAATGGTCTTAAAGTACTTGTAAAATTGGCTAAAATTTTTAAGTTATCACCAATGTTTTGATTTAAATTTAAATGGTAGTGTTAAATGTGCTATAAAATGTAAAAATTCAAACATAAAAAACACAGAATGTAAGCATTTTAAAAAAAAAGTAATACTACAGCGACAAAGCCTTAAGTTTTGTCTTTTATGAAACAATAAGTTTGACTTCAAACATTTAAAATTAAAAGCTGTTTTAGCGATTGCTCACTGGTAATACTTATTCCTCTTAACAACTACGTATTTAATGTTAATTGCAAAAATTATCAAAAGTTAATTCTGGGGCTACTGACACATCAACGGTTACATAGTTTCTGTTTCAAATTTGTAAGAATTTAGATAAAAAGGCAAGTTCATCATTTTGCTTGCATTGTGCGAGTGCTGGAGATATAAACAAGTTTCACTTTGTTTTTTAAGTAGAAAGGGATTTGCGTTTAAAATATGCCCCACTCCATACCGATAAGAGTCATTTTTCCATTAACAATTTGTTGCAGGTAGTTTCTCTTGTATTGAATTCTAGGATTAACACTAGAAGAACAGTAAATAGGTCATAATTTATGCAAACTGCATGTATTTTTTTTTTAAATGCAATTATCGCAATATACGGCATAAATGATTCATTTTATACTACTATGTTATTTCTGCTTGATCCACTCATTCGAGTAATTTAATTATTTTTCTATTTATCATATAAAAGCAGTAGCTACAATATTACATAATCGGTTGCATACATAGAATATTTCAAATTGTACCACAAAAAACATTTTCTTTACGGCGTTCTACATTTTACATTTCGAACGGACGTTCCATAATCACTATTTAAAACTTAAAAAAAAACGTTCCTAGAACAACAAATATAAGCCTTCCATAAAACGTCACTTATGTTCCAAGCAGTGTCTGTAACTTATTTACAACGTTTAAAAAAAACGACAAAATGAATTACTATTCAACGTTCTCAATCTTACGTTTTACGCCGCACTTTCTAAAGACATGATTTGAAACAGCCAAAGAAAACGTTCCACGCGGGTCAAATGTATTCCTTAACTGAAACGTCCATTATGTTCCAAAAACGTTTTGTTCTACCTGGGATCAGAACCCTATACTTGCCATTTAAAAATTTAGGGGTTGTACCTGCCATTCAAAGGGGGTTGACGGTAGATATCACATTTTCACGTTCAAGAATGTCAATTCATAATTTAAGTTTGACGTGGTTGGGGATTTTTTATAAATATGTACAGTAATCGAAATAATGAAATTATTTCATTTGGGTTTTACACACTGTACAACATCCATATTTCATAAACTGGCAACTATGACCTCTAAAAACAATGTTACTAGGTTTAATTTTTTTCTAATTGATTTTGAGGAGCCGAGATTTTTATCGCTTAAAGCCCCCACTTCAATTGTTTTGCCACGAATTGGGGTAGCGAAACGTAACTCAATTTCAATTTTTTGACCCAAACTTTTCTTTTTTACGACATCTTCTACATATGCTATGAAAGAAAAATTCTATAACGAATCATCTTATAATATTTTTATTTATTAAACTCAAATATGTACAATACCTAACAGATTATAAACCACTCTCCACTCTATACTAATACATGTACTATCTACCCACACATTGTAAAACCAAGAAATATTGGATACATTATCAATCCTTTATAAAATACCTAAATCTAATAAATGCATGTTTTTATTTTGTATTTAATTTAAAATAGTCTTGTGTAGTATGACTTACAATTTAAAAGTACTCTATAAAAAATAGAAATGACATTTAAGAAAGACGACGTCATAACGGTATTATATCATCGTTATATCTGAAATTTAAAACACCTTATATAAATACTTCAATTTAAAAAATATCGGCCTGGGGTTGGCAACGTTTGTTGGTTTCACTACTTAGGTTCCGGTAAACAAAATGGACACAAGAAATTGAAATACTAAAATTACCAGCATAAAATAGACGTTTCACAGAGCATATTTCCGAAGAAAAAAATGCGGATTATTCGCTAATTTTAAATAATATTGAAACTCCAAAATTCACTCACTTATAGGTTAAATTGTTGTACATTTCCACCTACCTTTTGCAAGAAGTTAATGATGTGGAGTATTTTCAGATACATTATGTGTGTCTCATTTGCTGTCTTGGAAAATTAAACTCATACAAATTTGTTTTAATTAATTTAAGTTAATTTCATGTGATCGGGGGTGAACGGTGTTGGTTGGTAGGTTACAGTTATTATGATTTTTTATTTAAAAATTACTCACAATAACAATTTAAAAATTTGTTTTTTTTAATTTGTTTGTGATCGTGGGTGAACGGTGTTGGTGGTAAGTTCCAATTATTACAATTTCTTTTTTTAAATGACAATCACAATAACAATTTCAAAAAAAACTTTTCTTTCAAGTAAAATTTGTTTTAATCAATTTAAGCTGTTTTCATGTGATCGGGAGTGAACGATGTTGGTTGGTAGGTTACAGTTATTACAATTTCTTTCTTTAAAAAATTAAAATCATAATAAAATTATTGTTTCAAGTAATATTCGTTTTAATTAATTCAATTTAATCGGAGGTCAACGGCGTTAGTTGCGAGGGACAGTTCTTGCAATTTGTTTCTTTAAAAACAATACATATTTTCTTCACAAAGTGCGAAAAGGTTGGTGATACTGCGTGAATTTAAAAATTTCAATAACCTTCTTTTCGAAAATTATCGAATAATCTGCATTTTTCTTCGGAAATATGATTTCTGAAACGTCTATTTTACGCTGATAATTTTGGTTTTCGAAATTCTTGTGTCCGTTTTATTCACCGCCCCACTATTTATATTTTTTCAATTTTATGAATTAACTCCAATTTGTATCCTATACCAATATTGGTTAAATATAGTTAATATTACATCATATTAGAACTTTAGTTTCATACATTGGTCCAATTTGAAATACCTTGATTTCTAATTTTTTTCAAAATAGCAACTTATCAACGTAAAATAAACTGTGGTTGTACGTAGTAAACCACGTTAACTTTGATTGCTAAGTTTTAGTGAGTAAAATTCAATTTATTTATAAATTGTTTTGACACAACACTTTATTATTTTTATTGATTAATAATTATCATCATATAACAATTGCTAGATCAAAATATACAATAGTAGATTTTGTAACAAGGTTAGAATGAAAATTCAATACGAGTGAAAGATCACGAGCAGATTGAATTTTCATTCTAATCGAGTAACAGACCATGTTTTCTCCACGAACATATCTGATTCGCTACTAGTTACTGAATGAAAATACATGCAAAACCCACAAGAAGCAAGTGTTTTAGAATAAATATTCTATATCAAGAGCTAGAATTTTTTCTTTCTATTATTAAAAATGATTTCAGAAGTACTATATTACACTGATGATCGTAGAGGAAATAATTTATACAACTCTTTAAACATAAAATTTAGCTATTCGTTTTAATACTAACTATAACACTACAAACTAAATTAATGTATTGCGGAACCTTTGCTTAACCATTTATTTAAAATAATCTCACCGATAAATACTGTTAAACCAATTGTAACACCAAAAGAAAGGATCAAAAAAATCCAAAACAGATCGTCCATTGTTAACTTATTTGAAATGAAACTTCTTTTTTGAGCTGTCTGAATAGCTTTTTGAGCAGTATTCCTTGACGTTCTGTATTGCAATTCTATAAAACCTGTCGAACGTAGATCAGACAATAATCTATTGACTTTGTCAAACAAAGGATAGCCTTTTGTAAATGCCAAAGTAACCAAGACGTTGTAAATACTACTTTCGAACATGTACAAAAGAGAATTTCCGTCGTCATCTAAGTAGTTATTGCTAATCAAAAATTCAACAAACTTTTTGGTTTAAATGTAGCAAAATCTCCTCGAAAAGCGGTACGATTTATACATACATTACTTAGGGGACAATCTTCAAAGTGATCGTAGATATACTGGTCATACTTACTATTTGAATTGATAAATATATATTTGCTATCACCGAAAGCGCCAAATTTCATTCTTGATTTAATTAGTTCTTTGACGTTTGATATTTGTTTTTCTCTTGAATTAATATTTAAGACAGATATTAATTTTCCTTGAAATGCAGATGTAAATATAAGCCCCCCAATTATCCACAATCCAAGTATAATTCTTAGAAAAGTTTTAGTTGGTAAATTAACTGCTTGACCTAGAAAGCACTTGTATGATAGCATAAAATAATAGGTTATTCTATTAAGTAATGTGCCTTTTGAAGTTCCCCACGCCAAGAAAAATGTACAACAAAAAAAGGTTGCAAAAATAAAGACCCATATGTAAACTTCGAATATTTTAATGACACCCCTCCAATTTTCTTGAATTTTTGCCATAGGAACAACCCACTTACCATTATCTTCCATATAGGGATACGTTTGATCAAAGTCCCAGTGTTCGTTGCGATTAGCATAAAAAAATCCGTAAGCGAGATCAACTTCATAATTTCTTAGATAATAATAAGCGCCCAAGTAAGATCCGTTTTTTAAACGCTTCCCCAACTTTGAAATGTCTTATTTTGATAGACAAGTTTAAATCCTATTAATTGTTGTAACTACAAATGCGACAATAAGTAAATGAGAATATTGGGTGGTACATACATTGCACTAACCAATAAAGGATTTCTACTTCCATTCCAACAAACTTTGTTTTAGTTTTCATTACATAAGGTGGGTAGTCAAAGGTTATGGTTCGTATACTGATATTTTGCCAATTCACAGGAAGCTTGTTCGGAAACAAATTTGTTGTGTTATGCACCTTTTCATTCCAACAAATAGCTATTGTCGTGCTTGGCATTGACTTATAAGGAAAATAAGTCACTATTCGAACGCTGTCGTTATAAGGAATCAATAGTAAAATATTGAAAACGTAATACTTTTGAACAATCACAAAAAGATCATCAAAAGGTTCGTTAAGCACAACCATAAATTTTGCTCTAGGATTCCAGCTTAACGAATAAGTCAAAAACAAGAAAACATCATGTAGATTTTCTTCAGATAGTATAAGTACATAGAAAGTAGCTTTGAAATTTTGAAAATAATTTAAATCTTGTAATTTATTTTGGTGAATTACAGGCAGCTCCAGTTGCACATCACTATACTTTTCATTTAAGTTAATATAAATTAAAAAATCCGTGTTGCTGTATTTGTTCAGAATATTATTAACACAACTTTCCAAGTTATTAATTGAAATATCTTTAATTACGTTTAAATCTGATAAAACAAAACTTATTAAATTCAACGTAACGAATACTTTCAGCTTCATTGTGATGGAAGTTTGTTGTAGCTTTAGAATGCGCAAAACACGTTGACCTAATTTTCAGTATATAATTTACATTCTGATTAAACATTTTTTTTTCTTCCATTAACGTTGCTTTTTGTATAAGCTTTTATTTGAAATACATTGGAAAAGTTATGAATATGCGTGTATTTTGTTATCGGTATATTTTTTTGCTATTAAAATTCTAAATTATAGTGATGAAGTTATCGAAATTTTGTTTAAAAGGTTACCCAATTTTTAATTCAAAATACCCAAAATTTCAGATTTTAATTTCTTGCCATATTTACAATAAGCTATTAAATGAAAACAAATTGAAAGATAATTAAAATAAAATCGTAGTTTGCAATTATTCATTTATTTATCGTTAAAATTTATTTTTATTTACAATCACAATAATAGAGTATATTAAAATACAAGTGACAGAACGCATATATTCGCCTGAATTTGGTGTTTTCCATTGCTTTAGATTTATTAAATTTGTGCGTTACCGTATTCTAATCATTTACCAAGTTGCATAAAGCATCATTAATTAACAAAAGCTATTAACAATTTGTTAGCCAATCAGAAGATTTAAAATTTAAATTTTAACCCATCATAATGATATTTACTTAACAATAGACTTAGTTATTGTTTGTACAACCAAGCTTTTATATTCTAAATTAGTCATTGTTAAAAGAAAGTTTTACATTCCAATGATGTCAATTTGCAGCTGGAAATGTAGTTATTCAATTAAAATTAGAAAGATAAAAGATCAAAATTTATATTCCACATTATAAAGGACTGGACTGGAATCTTACTATGTGTTATAATTTTAGTTTTAATTTATTTTATATTAGGTAAGTTTTATATTTAATTGTCATTGTTGTAATTAACGATCTTTTAATCATAGTAATGCTAATAACAATTAGCGAAACGACGCCATTATAATTAAAAATTTAAAAAATAACTTTTCGAGTCGATTTTTCTTTTCTGTAGTAACAGTTACGAAATCATTTTACCTTTGAGTGTAAAACCGGGTCCCTACTCATTTACGTTACCTGCGAAACATTCAACTTTTTTCACAGTAACGATGGATTACTTGTATAATAAGTTGACCACTATAAATATAGCCAAAAAACATTACTCAAAGTTTTTTCAAAAAAATAGTGATCAAGGATCTGATTCTTAAAAATAACTTGTCGGAATATTTTTCCAGGGAATTGAATAGGGTATTCACTTATTTATCTCAGGTTTTCTTTTGCTGTTTAGTAACACTTTCACGAGGAAAATATGGCACATTTCCATTAAAGTAGTAGGGTACCAACGACCCAAAGGCTCGCTCTCAATCAATTTGATAAGATATTCCGACTTTAAGAACGTGGTGTTCAACATATTCTAGTGCTAGTAAAATTTGTATACATAATGAGTGTTCTTCTTTAAACAGAAATTATGTAACATAGGTTAGGTTTATTTATTTATTCGTATGGTACATTACACAAATATTGTATTGTGATGTAAGTGTTATGTATGGTGTGTGTGTGCCAGTCATGACAATGACGAAAAAATAGTAGGTTAAAGAAATAGCAAAACAAAATAATGGAAAACAGATAATCAAGACAAGAATACAAAAAATGCTAAACTTCAGATGTCCATAGTATTGCTTCATCCGTTAAATTATGAATGTTTGGAAACCCTCCTTTAAACTTCGTTAATTGACAATCCTCTACAATATGTGTAACGGTCTCTGGTTTGTTTCCACAGTCACAATTTAGATTAGACATCTAAATGCTGTAGAATAAACTAATGCCAATGCAGCTGTACGAAGTGTCTTTGCATCTGCTCCCCAAGTTGTTCCTGCTAATTTTAGAATCACATTATTCGACATTGTAATGAAGGAAGATCAGAAATATATACATTAAAAAGAATAGGTGCAAGAACCGATTCCTGTGGAAGACCATTATTTAAAAATCTAAATTTACTGCTTTTATCTCCTACAAAAACTCTAAACTTCCGATTAGACAACATATTTTCAATAAAAGAAATAATTTTGGAACAAGGAATGACGTTAAACAATTGAAAAAGTAAACCTTCTTTCCACACGGTATCGTATGCAGCAGTTAAATCTAAAAAGGCAACTCCAGTTTTAAGTTTCATGTCACGATCCATTGATACTAAACACAGGTCCGGGCTGTAATCGTTTTGCCATCGACCGGAATAAAATGTTTTTTTTTTCTTTTGGATCGTATACTAAATGTATGTTGTGAAATTCCATCCATGTTTGTAACGTTATTCCATTGATATCGTTGTCTTTGTAGCCCCATAATGTGTTGTGACAATTAAAGTCACCAACATATACACATGGATGAGGAAAAACGACATTAAAAGTTTCTGGCCAAGGTATTGGAGGAGGTTTGTAAATATTTACTACGTGTAAATCTCCTATTTTAGTAGTTATAACGAAAATTCCAGAAATGATACTTTTTTGTATATTTTCGTATTGAATATTTTCTTTGACGTATGTTGCTATTTCATTAATGGGGCTCTCAATAAAGTCTACTAATTGAAAACCTTTTACTATACCTTTATTGAGTATACTTGTCTCATCTCCACAGTGTGTTTCCTGTAAAAGTAAAATATCGACCATATTCCTGAAACAAAGATTAGACAAGAAATCTGATTTGTCCTTACTCAACCCCTCAACATTAATTTGTATAATATTTGTAGTGTGCCCTATATTAGTGTGTGATTGTGTTTTGTGAAATTGTGTTTTACATTTTTTCGTAATTATCCGGGAGGGTCTTGATGACCAGGTCCGGAAACCAAGGTGGTGATTTTCAGAAACAACATGTTTTTCTTGTTGACCATGGAGTACTGTAAGGTACTGATCACCTTCCATATTTGATATTTGTATTAAAAACACACACGAAAAAAACTTTAACGAAATTGACGTACGTTTTGATAATTAAGTAGTGATAGCATAAGTTAAAATTAGAAAAGTACAGTTTAGGCAAATGGTTAGTATGTAATGTAATAGTCATCTAGCGGTTAGATTAGCAGTTACAAAAGTTTATAATTTATAATACAATAATTAAGTTTATAATTTGAATAATGACGGAAAATTTAAATTATTTTAGCCCAATATTATAATTTAGTGATATCGCTAAGATTTCGTTGAAAGTGGTTACGCACTATTTTTATTAACTTTGTATACGTCAGTTGAAGGACATTCTACATTAGAATAATATATACAAAATGACATAATTATTCATATAAACCTTATAAATAAAATTAATACATATCATCGTTTCACCAAAACGATTAATTATATTTTCTTGTAACAACTGAACTGAACTAAACAGAGATACAATAACTCGATGTAAAGATAACAAAAAAAGAACAAAGCAGTATATAAAGCACAACACAAGGTTGGTCAAGTGCAAAGGTGAATGAAAATAAGGAAATCAAGCTAAGTTGGACACAGTTGCCGAATGTGTTGAAAGAGAAATGTAGGGTATGTATGATGGAGGAGAGAATAGAAACTGGTAACCAAGCCGAATTGAAGCGAGTTCAACTTTTTTGTATTCTATAAATAACTTTCATAGTTTAATTGAAAATGTTTTTTTTTTCACATCTTTAAAATATCATAACTCTTCAAGGAAGAGATTTCAGGCTTCATAAGAGTTTTTTGTCTTATTTTGAAGTTCTGATCCTGTGTCTAAATTTATTTCTATAAATCCTGGGACACTCTGTATAAAACGAATAATTTGTAATTAGAAAAATAATAAAATCTATAATTCGTTCAGCGAACAAATGGAGTTAAGCCATTCCTTATAAATCCACGCTAAATTTAAATAAAATTATTTTATTGGTTTCATTTTTAAAGCCAGCGTTACAACCAACTGACATGATTTTTTCGTTGTTTGACATTTTGGTTTTCACGTGGGTTTTGGTTATTAACTAATTATTAGTGCTTTGTTCTCATTTCTATTCAATTTACAAAACAGTATTCTTCAATATTTCATAATGTATAAATAAATTATATTCGAAATTTTACTCTTATATAAATTGACATAGTGCAAAGTAGTCTCGGCATTTTTGGTTCAAATTATCACAAATTAATGAAGTAGTGGTTTAACTCCATGTGTTCGCTAAATGTATTATAGTTCCATAATTAAAGGGCCATAATCAACTTCGACTAAAAATACAATTTTTAAACGTTTTATTTATTGAAAAATTTGTAAAAATAGATATGAGTTGTCCATTTAAATTGAACTTTTATGCCATTTAGATCCCGTACCAATTACTAAATAAAAGTTAGTTTTAAAGGTAATCTTGTTTAAAGTAATGATTTTTCTCAATAGATGTTTGAGAAACAACGACGCTGTTGTAAAATAAATTGATTCTTAGTAAAAATGTTTTCTGGATACAAATAAAACGTTAAGACTCCAGAAGTGTTAGTGTTCTGATAATGGTAATTGTTATTAAAAGTAATGCATTGCTGTTTGAGATTGTGAGAGAAGTAACAAAACGAAACTAATTTTAGTAAAAATGTTCAAAACTAAAAACGACGACGACGATCGCCTTAAAAATTGATGGACAAAATTGTTTAATAGAACCGTTAAATTAATTACTTCATTGAAGATTTTAAAAACACCTGTAAGACAACTTAAAGATTTACAAGTTGAAGACATAATATGTAATTAATTGTTGAACTTGATAGTAGCTATTATGTTAAGTGACGAAACGCATGATGTTTTGTAATTAATGTAATAATTGCGGAACGAGCATAGCATACAATAGTTTTTCTAACTTTGAAAATATAAAGTTTAAAAAGGAATTAAACCTATTGCAAATTCATTATCTAATGCTACTGATGTTACCATAGTTACCGTTTCCAAAATAATGTCAGAACAATCTGAAAAATGGTGCAAAATGAATCATTTTGACACCTACTTTGGATTATGAAAACTGTCACTTTAAATAATTAGAAAAAGGAGATTAACAAATTCAAATGTAGGAATATAAAATTAATAACCTGAACAACATTAACATTAAAAATGACCAAACTCCAATGCAATTGAAACATTTATCGAACTTGCGTGCGAATTTGAAACAACGCTAAGAAAACGGAGAACAAAATCTCACAATTAAGTATATCAACGATCCACCTCGAATTATTTCTTCAAAAAACCGAAATGTAATAATAATTCAAATTCTAAACAATTTCTTATTTATTATTAGAATATCAGAGGTCTACGAACAAAACTAACTAAACTTCAAACTGCTAATTTATCTAATGAATTTCATGCAATAATGCTTACTGAAACGTGGCTTGTTCCCGAAATATTTGATTTTGAATTAGGATTACATGACATGAGTGTACATAGGAAAGATAGATCGTGTGATATTGCTAAAAGAGGTGGCGATGTTGTAATTGCTGTCAATAATAAGTATTATTCTAAAATAATTTCCACATCTTTCAATGAAGTTGAGCAACCATTTGTTCTATGCAACGTTGGATATAAAAATATTATTCTTCCTTGCTTCTACTCTCCGCCAAACAGCAGTACAGGTTATTACGACAAATTAAGTAGTACGATGAACGAAAACATAATGCCGACTTCTTATTAGTGGGTGATTGTAATTTGCCACACTTAGTTTGGAATACTTCTGAAAACAACATCCTCTCAGTGAATGGCAAAAACTTAATCTGTGTTGAAAAGTTTTGTGAAAATTTAAATCTGTATAATCTGTTTCAATTTAATTCTAGAAAGAACTGTGATGATAGAATGCTAGACTTAGTTTTAGTATAAACACCACTACTTTTGTGGAGCGTAGTTTGGAAGCATTAGTTTTGGAAGATAAATATCATCCACCGTTAACTATATCATTTGAATTTTTATTTACATCTTCATTTTTAAATTTTGATCATTATTATTATGACTTCAGTAACGGCAATTACTTAGATCTTAATTTCTACTGGTCCACTATAAACTGGGAATTTATTCAATATCTTGAATATAGGTTCTAGCTATTACATACCCATAAAAAAATTATAATAAAATGTTTCCTCCCTGGTACTAAAATCTAATTAAAACTAAACATAACTACCATAAGTTATACAAATCTACAAATTGTCTCACTTATTATAATGAATTCTTCAAAATTACGAAGTCAATGCAAAACCCTTTCTAATTAGTGCTTTAAGTTACATATTACAATCAAAAATCAAAAACAATCCTAAATATTTTCAGTCATATATAAAATATCAAAAGAAAGATAATCATTTACCCTCTGAAATGAGCCTTGGTTCGTCAATCAGAACTAATGGGCAGGAAACTGTAAATCTCTTTGCCAAACATTTTGGTTCTGTTTATAAGACAAATAATAAGAATTATTACCAAAAAAATTATTTCTGAAAACAGTGTTAATTTAAATTACATTAATATCGACGTTAATCAAATTATGATGGAATTAAAAGATTTACCCGAAAAAATAAATCATGGTCCAGATAGTATTCCTGCTCTTCTCTTAAGAAATTGTTGCTACGGTTAGTTAGCATATTCAATTCAAATATTGTTTTCTAAATCTTTAAAAGTGGAATTTTCCGAATACATGGAAATTAACCTATGTTGTACCAGTTCACAAGAGTAAAGATAAAACCGATATCACTAACTACAGACCTATCCCAAAGATATCTGAAATACCAAAACTGTTTGAAAAAATTATTGTTAATAATATGTTCCGTTTTAAAACAATCAATCATTGAAGAACAGCATGGATTTTATCCAAATTCCACAACTACCTCGAATCTCTTAGTTTTTCAAAATTTTATATATCAAGCTTTTGATGAATATGCTCAGCTTGATGTCATATATACTGACCTTTCAAAAGTTTTTGACAGCGTTGACCATAAATTTTAATTAAGAAAGTCGAAAAAGTAGGTAAGTATTAGTGGTACTTTATTGGATTCCAACAGACGTCAAATAGTCCAGTACAAAAAATTTTATTCTGATCATGTTTTAGCCCATTCAGGAGTACCACAAGTGCTCATCTGGCTCCTTTGCTATTCTTAATCTTTATTAACAACATTGAAAATATTTTTAAACACTCCCACATTCTTCTTTTTGCTGATGACATGAAAATCTTTAAAACAATCAGATCTGTAGGTGACTGTTTTCAGCTTCAAGAAGACCTTAATGCTTTTTATAAATGGTGTTCTTTTAATTTCATAGAACTAAATTTAAGTAAGTGTTTGTCAATTACATTTCATCGCATTATTAAGCCCATAAAGTTTGACTATATTCTGGATAACCACTCATTACAAAATTGCGTTTCTGTTACTGATTTAGAAGTTATATTTTCTCGACATTTGTCATTCAAAAATCACATAAATCACATTAGATTAAAAGCAACTAGAGAATTGGGTTTCATTTTTCGTTGCACAAAACGTTCTCTAATGTTGATACTCTAAAAGTTTTATTTTTTTCATTAGTACGTTCACATTTGGAGTATTGTTCTCAAGTTTGGTCACCTTATCATTCAACATATATATTAAAATTAGAAAAAGTTCAACATAGATTTCTTAGATTTATTGCATATTAAGCTGGAATTACATTATCAAACTACTCTGAAATACTTTCATTTTTAAATATAAATACTTTAAATTCTCGCAGAATACTTTTGGGTATGGCATTTTTTCAGAAACTGGTTAATGGCGTTTTAGATTGTTCTCATCTTCTGCATCAAATCGATTTTAATGTACCGATCAAACCTCTTCGTAACACTTCACAATTTTCAGTATGGTTCTGTAAAACTTCCTATCTTCTTAGTTCTCCTCTCCAATGGTTTATATTGGACACAGCAAATTTGCATTTTAACCTTAACTTTTACAGTACTAGTGCCGACAGTTTAAAAAACAACTAAATAATCTCTTAAATATAATTGATGCTGCTTTTCATGCTAATTATTAATTTCTGTTATTACTTTTTGTACAATTTTAGAGTGTTTAGTTAAATTAATTTATTGTTATATTGATTTCTGAAATTAGAATTATTCTTTTTATTTATTATTATTTAATCTAGTAATTATAATTCACACTTCCTGTATATAGGGCCTTGCTCGTAAAATAAATATTATATATTACAGTCCGAAAACAGGTGCAGCAGCATTTTCATCACAAGATTCATATGTTACTTATATAGACAAACAGGTCCTAATGACAAAAGTAAATTTAATTTAGAAAGGAGTTCGTTTTAAAATTCAAGAAGAAGCTGAGATTTTAATAATGTCTTAATGTGTAAGAAATTAGAAAGTGCAAATGTGTTAATTATTTTTGAAAATGCGGAGGTAAAACTTAGGATGAAAGTCAAATAGGGTTACGAAAAGGAAAGAAAAAGAATGAAAATACAAAATGGTCATTGGTATAGAATATGTTAAATTTCAAAATATTCATTGTTGAGAAGTTTGTGTATCTAAAATAATTTTAACGCTTACCATTTGGAAATGGAACAAAGAGAACTAAAATTTTGGAAATCATTCAGACTGTGTATGGGTCAATTTCTCCTAAAACCTGAAGGTTTTAAATATTTCATTACGTTTATTAGAGATAATTTTGAGGCGATTATGACCAAAGTACAAATTTATGAATTTGAAATAGCGCGAAGATTACGTGATGTCAGCGCAATGACAATAACTTAGACCTTGTAAAATAATCACTCTTATTATCAGTAGTTCAACGTTATAAGTTATTACAATACCTACTCCTTACATTTTTAATTTAATTTTTGGGTGATAATATAATAAAGTATTATTATTAAACGGGAAACAGGGTAATATCATTCCCTAGGCGTTTTTCGAATTTTACTACGGTTAGACAGATAGATGTAGAAAAGGATATACAGGGTGTAACACAAAAGGTTTTGATTAGAAGTTATGGAAGGCAGAATTTTATTAGAGTTTTGAAATTACACCAGTAATGGTTTTTCCGGTTATGTCGAAAGTGCTTATTTTAAATGGAGATTAGTATTTTTTATTTCATTTTAGAATTCTGCGGTAAATTTTAGGTAAAATTTGTGTTCCATGTGCTATACCTACAATTAATCATACTATGTAATTTAATTTATTGCAGTAAAATGCCATATAAGAGTTATCGATTAAGTTAACGTCAATGATTAATTTACAAGGCCTGGTTTTCCACTGGTCAAAGTTTCAACTCAATAAGTTTATTAACAATAGAAATATTGTTATTTCTTGACAACTCTGTGTTTAAATAAAATATTAAAAATATAAAAATATTTCAAAAAAGGTTAATTTTATGTATAGCATCTGGTACAAAAATTCTATTTAAAATTTACCGCAAAATTCTAAAATGAAATAAAAAATACTAGTTTCTATTTAAAATAAGCAAGATGGCACCATGATATTGTAACGAATCTTATCATTGTTTTTCTTATCGCATTTAAAACCGCGAGAATTAATAAACAGTCCGGATCGAATTACACTTATTATTTATTTTACACGCACAGTTCTTATAATTCAGAAAAAATATAATTACGTTACAATTTATATCGATTTACATCCATTCGTATTAAATGTTAACTTCAAACTCACTCGAAAATTAGTGTGTGTGTTCGTAAAGTTCTTCGCGTACGAACCGATGAAAATCATTTGTATGCGAGTATTAAAGTGATATTTATGATGACGTGCAAGGAACAATGCGGTTCGCAAAATAAAAGAGATCTTCCGTTTGACTAAGGTCCAAAGAACGCTTGTGAAATTCTCGATTTTCTCTTAAACGCGAACTAATTATAGAAATGCAATGACCTTTAGTCATCTATAAAGGTAAGTGAGAGACATTTTTTCTAGACCCCCTCGCCGTTAAGTTAATTTGGCACTTTGCGACACCGTGTTGATTTTTGAGTTTTCATGTTATAAGAGCTAAGGGAAGTCTTCATGATCATCCAGATCCTCTAGAGTTTAGGTATCGATTGCGTTCTTATCTAATGGGCAGAAACGAAGGGTCCCTTTCAACATATGGCAACATCGACGAGGATTGTACGGCCGATTTACCCACAGCAAAACCTAGTTTAGGGTCGGAATTTTTCAAAGCCGCTCTGGATAGATAGATCAAGAAACCCACTAAATAAGGAACATTAAAACAATGTATTGTAACATTAGAACAAAGTAACAAAATTAACATTTCATTTTAACATTGTTTCTACATCACATCAACATTGTTTATAAAAAGAATATATGCAAATGAATCCACAATTGCACACAGTTTCGTCACCACACTATATAGATTTAAACTAATCTTCTAGGGCACCATATATACCATATATACATACATAACAATACAATACAATATTTAAAATGTACCAAACAAATAAATAAAAAGTACGACATTATAGTAAGTTATTTTTTTTTGTGCAATATAGTTTAAAAGCTTTTCACGCAGAGCTCAACATCGTTCAAATACTAACAAACGTGTAAAAGAGTATCTGACTTTCCTTTCATGACTGTTTTTGTATAATTGAAGTTCTAGAAGATACCGTTAAAACAATTATAATGTCAAGTGATTGTCATGTGTCTATGTAGCTTAACTGCCCTTTTGGCTCAACATACTATGCTCAAAATCGAATCGGATCTGTAATATTATAAATAAGACCAATTCGCAAAGGTTCATAAAAACCAAACCGGTGGTTTTCTTGATATTTTCTCCCGGCCGTCCGTCAACCAGAAGAAATATTTTTCTTTGTTTCATTATAATGTACAAACTCTAATTCGTCGGAAAAAGTTAAAAAGATTGGGATGTTAAAATTTTCGGTTTTATCAGATGTGGAGTAAAAACATTTGCCCATGTTTAAGTTTCATTTTATTTTTGCTTAATATGAGGTAATTTAATGTAATTAGACGCGTTTTAATTTTGTAATTATTTTGAATTGATTTATATTTGCTGAAAATTACTTCCAATACCGAAGTGAAAATTAAAATAAATGATAGGTGTGAGATTCTACCATCAGTGGAGCTTAGCCTAGCAGTAGAAGCGTCTATTTAACAAACCAGTTAACGGCGAGATTAATGTATCGAGTCAATTTAACAAAGGAAAATTAAGATTACAACAACGTGATTATAATAATATAAATAGTTGTTTTATTGCACACGTTGTTACTACGCATTATTTTTTATGTTAACATAGCTACAACGTTTATAATATGTTACAAAAAGCAGTTAAATTAACATTATCAAAATGTTACTTTTTAAATGTAACAATTGTTAACATGTTTTACTTTAAATGGAAACGTTACAATGTAACATTGTGATGTTAAAGTTTCGTTTATGTAATGTTCTTATGTTTAGTGGGAACAGATTCGATTGAATTAAAAGATGTCGTCCATGATGATTTAGAAAGTTTGGCTGGTTTCATTTGTCATACACTGAAGAAGATAAGCAGCTCAATAAATGTTAATGTGTCTTGTTACTCTTGGGTTGATCATATTACCATCAACAGATTTTATATGTAAAATGAAACAATTGGAATCGATTTTTGAAAATGTCAATTTGGAAAGTGTTTTAATTACCAAAAATTATTTAAAACATTTGCTAGTAGTAAGGTAGAATGTTCAGTTCAGAAGACATAAAACAATTATTTTTAGTTGTTGATTGTTTTTCAGATTGTGACATTTAAAAAAGGAATTAAGGAATAGTTTTATTAGCAGAAAGAGAAAATTAAACAAGATGCAAAAATAAAATTCTGTTAAATTTTTTTTTAT